>JAANYP010002992.1:0-191566 GCA_020465985.1 Centrapalus pauciflorus | reverse complement strand
TGGACATAAACTGTCTACGCTGCTCTACACTGGTGAGCAGCTTGGGCAGTTTACAAGTGTTCTGTTCTTTGTGAACAGAACCTGTTCTTTGTGAACAGAACCTGTTCTTTGTGAACAGGCTAAAACACTTTATGGAATATGTTTCCAAGTCCTCATGTATTGTTTTTGGCTACAAGATCAGTTTACAAAGTCGATGACAAAGTGGAAAACTGAACTGCTCAGCCTGCCCAAGCTGTTCTGTCACATGAAGACAAAAGGATATTTGAAAAAGGGTGACAGACCTTTTCTTATATCAAAATAGGCCTTAACAAAGGAAGAAAGACGCAAAGTTGACATTCCTTATTTAGTTAAAGCTTATGCAACAGTAGACAAAGAGAAAAGACAAAAGTTCTGCAACATGAAGGCATGTCTGCTTTTCAGAATGTGCAGAAAAGTTATGTTGTCTTTTCAACAAGACATTCCACCTTTTTCCTTTCGTCCAATGAAGAAGCTTCACTTAGATCCTTTAAGTGAATATAAAAGGAAACTTCCAAGGATTGAAAGATTATGCAGAAAAGCTAAGTGCTGAGCCAAGAGTGTGAAATCAGAACGTGCATTAGAGTGTGTCTTTTCATGCATGGAAGTCTGCCTGAATAAAAGAGTGCTTTATGCTTAAGCTGTTCTTATTCAAGCTGTCCTTCTGAGTCTTGTAAACACAGTGAGTGATTCTTAGTGAGTGTATTCATTGTAACTAGTTTAAGTCTTTCTAAGACTAGTTAACATACTGTTGTATCTGTCATCTCAGCTTGAACTTTTCCGCAGTCAAGCTTGTTTGTAATTAACTATTGTTGATAATACATACAAACATTGAGAAAATAGTGTGTAGTTTTTAAATTGTTGTATTCACCCCCCCTCTACAGCTTAAGGCTATATACTTGGGAAACCACTCGGGACCTACAACTGGTATCAGAGCAGTTTATAGTGTGTGTCATCTCTAGATCTCTCATTATCCCAAAGTTTCCATGGACAACAGTGCTGCAAATTCCTCATACTATGACAATGGGTCAATGGGCAAACCTCCAAAGTTTAATCATCAGGACTTCTCTGGCTGGAAGTGCAGAATGATGGTCTATTTAGAGAATCTGGATGTACAACTACCAGAGATAGTAATGGAGGGTCCTTATGTGCCAACCTCTGTTACTACTATAACTCCAGCGGTTGAAGGAGCTGCTCCTGAAATCAGAACCTTTGAGAAAGCAAAAGCTCAATGGTCTGATGAAGACAAAAGATTGGTGGCTCTGGATGCAAAGGCCAGGAATAACCTGGTTATCTCTCTGCCTGATGATGTGTTCAAACAGGTTGAGAAGATGAAGTCTACAAAGGAGATGTGGGATACTTTGTGTACAGTCTATGATGGACCCACAATCACACTGGATAACAGGATTAACAAACTTGTTAGATAGTATGAACTCTTATTTGCAAAACCAAAGGAGACTCTCACAGAAACCTACACCAGGTTTACTGCTCATGATCTCAAAGTTGTTGGGATCACCATGGACAGCCTGACTCTGGTGAACAAATTCTTAGACATCTTGCCTGAAGAAAGGAATTATTTTTCTACAATCATAAGGAATTCAGGTACCATCAGAAGTATGGATCTTGTCAACCTGTATGGATCCTTACTGATTGATGAGCAGTCAAGGCAACAGAAGAGAAATGCCTTGGAAATGTCTAAGAGAGGTGCAACCTTTGTGGCCAGTGTGAGACAACCTGTAAGTCAGGTGGGTGATGTGTTCACTCAACCTGATCAACAAACTGATGATAAGGAGGAAGTGTCTGATGAGGAAGATAATGCAGAGCTTGCTGAACTGGACGATGAGCAAATGATAGCCATGCTTGTCAAAAGGTTCAACAAGAAAAGGTTTGGAAGAAACATGCTGCAGGGAAGTTCAAGTGCTGTCAAAAAGAAGGCATTTGATAAGTCCAAAGCTGAGTGCTTCAAATGTGGCAAACCTGGCCATATAGCTGCTGACTGTGTGTCAAAAGCTTTTGGTCAGTCATCCAAACCACACAAGACAAACAAGGATGATGGCTATAGGGTTAAGTACCTTATGGCCATGGCTAAGCTGAGAAAGTTGGAAAACTCAGTGGTTTCCAACTGGCAAAACGGACTCATGGCAGAGACTTGTGACTGGGAGGGGTGTGATTCATCATCAGATGAAGAAGATAATCAATGTCTGATGGCCAACACTGATGTCCCATCAACAAGCAACTTCAAACAAGACTTGGCTGAAGCTGAAGCTTTCAGCAGCTTGGAGAACTGGAATTCTACAATGATGTACAAGGTACAAAATTTTATGGCTTACAGATCTGAAGAAAAAGTTAAAATGTTTGAATACATGCTTGTTGAGCTGAAAGCTGCTGTTGAGAAGCATACTGTTTTATTATCTGAAATCTCTATGCTTAAAGCTGATCTTGAAACAAAATCCAGTAAACTTGACAGTTTCCATAAGTTGGAAACTGAGATTGATGAATTAAAACACATTAATTCTATTTTACTGGAAGAAAAGAGAGAAACAGATATAAAACATGCCAAGCTTCAGAAGATAGTTGACTCTTGGTGCCAATCTGCACAAAAAGTCAACCATTGTATAAGTAAGCAGATCCCTGCACAAATCCAAGCCTATCTTGGAGGGGATCTTGACACAGCAGCTTCCATTGTTGAGGTTAATAATCTGAAAAAGGACTTATCCACTCTTGGTGAGCTTCCAAACACTTTCATTCAAAAAGTGAATGGTAAACTAATCTCAACAAACAGGTTTGTCAGCCCTCAAAATACTGACAGCTCGTGTGAACCTAGCTCAAAAGCTAATGATGGAATGTGTTCTCCATCAAATCAGCCTCCTAAGTGCTCTGCTGATTCACACAAGCAAAAGAAAGGAAAACATGTCCAAACTGCAGCTGTAAACACCAAGCCTGTTGACAAAACAAGCTCTGGGTCCAAAGCTGATGGTAAAAGACATGCTAATCCTTTTGATGCTGAACACTTTGAAAATAAGTTTTCAAAAGGTAAGCAGTCTCCTTTCAACTGGGGTAAGTCTCATGTTGAAAGCAAACCTGCTGTGATTTCAAATAAGTTTTTAAATCATAGTGGTAAACTAGTCTTAAATGAAAATAAGTCTTTTAAAACCAAAAATAATGATTATGCTGTTAGGCAGCATAAATCACACCTCAGCAAGAGCAAAGGCAAAGCCATTGCTCAGCCTGAGAAATTTGGGAATAAGTTTCCCAAACCTGTGGAAGTTCAAAAGCAAATTAAGCTTCCTATCTTTGACATTTGTCCTCCTAAAAAGAGGAAAGAAGAGACAGACAAAGCTGTTGCTATTGAACCCTCCACTCAAGCTGTTGATTCATCAAATAGTAATAAGTTTACTAAACCTGCTGATAGAATCAACAGAAATAATCCAGAATGTGCTTCTGAAAGGTCTTCTTCCAAAAATGCTAAGAGGAGAAAATGCTATAAATGTGGAATGAAGACACATCTGGCCAAAGACTGTCCTGAAACTGAGGACATGAGGCCTGTTGACTCTGATGGTTCCCTCATTCCTAACACAAGCAATGTTGGAAATATCTCAGTCAATGAGAGTGGTATCCAAACTGATACCATTCAAATAGGAAATATTAGTGTTGATATCGCAAACCCATCAACAAATGTTGATGAAGTAGGAGAACTCATCTCCGTGATGAGTTCCCCTAAAAATGACTAATATTCTTCTTGTCACTCTGCAGGAAAAACAACCATCCCAGGTTTGGTATTTGGACAGTGGTTGCTCAGGGTTATAGACAGGAGGAAGGAATTGACTATGATGAGACATTTGCTCCTGTGGCCAGGCTAGAAGCAATTCGTTTGTATCTAGCCTACGCTGCTCATAAGAGCATTAAGGTATTTCAAATGGATGTGAAGAGTGTATTTTTGAATGGGAAGCTGCAAGAAGAAGTTTATGTCAAGCAGCCTCTAGATTTTGAAAATGAACAACATCCAGGTTTTGTCTATAAGTTGGACAAAGTTCTCTATGGTCTCAAACAAGCCCCTAGAGCCTGGTATGACACTCTTACTGAATTCCTTATGAGCAATGAGTATTCCAGAGGTAAAGTGGATACCACACTGTTCATAAAGAAGGTGAAGTCTGATATTATGCTTGTTTAAATTTATGTGGATGACATAATATTTGGTTCTACCAATGAGCAGTTATGCAAGAATTTTTCATTACTCATGAAATCCAAATATGAAATGAGTATGATGGGAGAACTTACTTTCTTTTTAGGATTACAGGTTAAACAAACCTCAACTGGAATTTTTATAAATCAAAGGAAGTATACTTTAGATCTCTTGAAAAAGTTTAAATTTGATCAAAGTTCTCCTATTAAAACCCCAATGGCAACCAATGTAAAATTGGCTGCTGATGCCAGTGGCAAAGCTGTTTCAGTAACAGCTTACAGAGGTATGATTGGGAGCTTGCTTTATTTAACTGCTAGTAGACCTGATATTATGTTTGCCACCTGTCTGTGTGCTAGGTTCCAAGCTGATCCAAAGGAATCACATCTAGCTGCTGTTAAATGAATCTTCAGATACCTGAAGGGCACACCAGGTTTGGGTCTTTGGTATCCCAAAGACTCAAGCCTTGAACTAACAGGTTATTCAGATTCTGATTTTGCAGGCTGCAGGCTAGATAGGAAAAGCACAACAGTTGGTGCAGCAAGAAGCAGAACTCAGTGTCTACTTCTACTGCTGAAGCTGAGTACATTGCTGCTGGAAGCTACTGTGGGCAGATTCTGTGGATGCAGCATCAGCTTGAAGACTATGGGCTTGTGTATAGGAAAACTCCTATTCTGTGTGATAACACAAGTGCCATAGCCATTTCCAACAATCCAGTATTTCATTCAGGAACAAAGCATATTGAGGTCAGACATCATTTCAACAGGGATCACATTCAGAAAGGTAATGTGGAGGTAAGTTTTATTTCCACTAATGAACAGCTTGCAGACATTTTCACCAAACCTCTTGATGAAACTAGGTTTAATTACCTTGTCAGCAAGTTGGGCATGTTAGACAAGAGTGACTAAGTGTCCTCAAAGGTCTAAGACCTTGTACGTCTCACACTGCTCAAGTTTCTCAGAACAGCTTAGGCAGAACAGGTTACGCATGTTCTGTACTTGGTCATTTTTCTAAAAAACTTGAACAGCTTGAGCATATAACAAGCTGAACAATAACAACTTGCATATCAAAGCCTGCTCTGATGGTCTATTCTTCACCCTGCTTACTCCATCACACTGATCTACAAGACATTGTCCTGTAACCTGTTCAACTATTGAACACAACCTGATCTTACATTAGAGCACAGGTTGAAGGCACAGTGTGAATAGTGAACAGCTTGAAAAATGAACAGCTTGTGATGACCCTATTCATCACAGGTTTGACCAACAGCTTAGACCAATACTTTTTTTAACTACCTTTCTTCACAATTAAGTTACTTAATTTTTGTTTTTATTTAACTTAATTACTGCGGATAATGTGGGTTACGTGTGTTAGTGATTAAAAAGGGCTCAAGTGGTCTGACATGGACAACCATTGCGTTTTCCGTTAACGACCTTTTAAAATCAACCGCCCAAATGTTTCTCTCTCATACCCACTCACATTCAAATCCTATAAATACCCCCTACTGTTTCATCTTCGTCTTCCTCACTATTTCGAGAAATCCTCAAGAACCATAAAATCGACTATGTGTTTTCTGCTTCTCAAAATCCCAAACCTTCACAAATGGCTCAAAGAAACAATCCCTTTCTTCCAGTATTCGTTGGTGATGATGTTGTGAAACACTCATCAGTCACCACGATGCTAACCATCAAGCCCACCAACTACATTGCCAACCTAACCATTCCCAAATACTATGTGGGGAAAGGTTATGAACAGATGGTTGAATTTCTAAGAGTTCATCCACTGAACTACGCAATGACTGCCACTCCTAGTGTCCTGTACCAGGAGATGGTGTATGAGTTTTGGTACACCTGTGCCTACAACCCCAACACCAAAGTCATTAAGGGCACTATTCTCAATGGGACTCAGACCATTGAGATAACAACTGATCTTCTCAGGGAGGTTCTTCATATGCCAACTGCTGAACCATATGACAAGCCTCAACCTGAAAATGAACAAATGGAGCATTTGCTACGCTTCTGTGGTGTAGCAGAACCCAAAATCGGAGCTACGCTGTTCAGGAAGGATCTCTCTCCTACCTACAGTGTCTTATTTGCCTCAGTGGTAATGTGCTTCGGAAATAAGGTTGGCTCATTTGACCAACTAAGCCGTAATGAAGTTCCCATTGTTCTACAACTGGTGGATGGAACTACAATAGACATGGCACAATGGATTTTTCTGAATTTGAGGAACCTGGTACAACAAGAAAATCGTCCAGCTGCTGTTCGGTATCCAAGGTTTTTGAGCCTCATCTTCAAGCATCATTGCGGTGAGCATTTATATAACTCTAAGCCTTTACTTAAGACTGCTGCATTCCCTATAATAGGGAATAAAGTTTTCTATACACCTGTCCTACCCAATGAGCCTCCTCTGTCAACACCCATGAGGAGGATGTTAGGATTGATTGAAGGACCCTCTGATGTGAGGGTGGATCCTGAAACTGCTCCCAAGGGAAAATCCAAAGCCAGGTCCAAGCTTGTTAAAAGGACCCTGGCAACCACTGAAGCTGGGCCTGACCACAAGAAGGCCAAAACAGCTCAGCCTTAGTCAACTACCTTAGCCTCTGTGGCTGAAGGGGATCAGACTCCTCACCCTGGCTCATTTGTTGAGCCTGAAGCCTCTGTGGCTGGTGCCTCTGTGGCATCTGAGACCATGGAACAGGCCAACCCCACTATTCCTGACCCTGTCTCACAACCTGTCCAATCTGAACCTCTTTCCCCTCCAACCTCACCCACATCCTATAATATACTGTATCATCGCAAATCGATCACCAAAAAGAAACCAGCTACCACAACAACCCAAACTAGCATCTCTGTTCCCTCTCAACAGGGTTCAGTTGAAAAAGAAGCAACCCCTGCTGCCTCTCCTATTTTGGGAGAAGGTTCAGCACACTTGGAGCCTGCTTCACTCCATCATGAGTCTACCCAGAGTTAGCCTAGACCCTCTGGTTCCTCTCAACAGGAACCAGTTGTACAAACGGAGATAGCCACCTCAACTATTCCAGCCTCCCAACAGGCTGAGAATATTGAAAGACAGGAGTCCTCTCCACTCCATACTGAGTCCACATTGTCCCCACCTCAAACTTCTTTACACCCTGAGTCTGCACGAGGTGTCCACACTGCTGGCTTAGACCAACCAGCAGATCAGCCTCAATCTTCTGCTCCCTATGATACAACTGTTCAACACCAAACAGCTGCTGAGGGACCAACAACTCAAGCTGATGAACCTCAGGGAACACACCATCCCTCTGGTAAGGCTGCCCATTCTATGCAAACTCCATCAGCAGGTTTCACCACTGCTGATGTTGAAATGCAAATTCCATCTCCCCATGATGAGGTACTTTTAAACCAAGGTACTTCAGAGGGAACAACCACTGGCCTTAATGAAGGTGTTGCAAAACAAGCAGTGTCTGAAAAGCTACCATCCTCTACCCCCTCTCCTGATGATGCAGCTACTGCCACTGCTGAAGGACCCATCGACCCCTCCAAGCTGGGCCACCTTACTTTTGCCCAGGCTATGGAGCTTCTTTCTACCATACCCTCTCCATCTCAATCACATCCCCATATACTAGCCTCATCCTCTTCATCACCATCTACTCACTCCAAAAAATCCACTCATACACCTCCATCCCCTAAAGACCTGCCTTTGAAGGATCAGTTTTCCTTGCTGACCAACAAAGTTGGTTCTTTAGAAACCTCTATATCCTCTCTACCCTCTCTTATTTCAGACTCTATGTCTGAACAGCTTAAGGAATTCTTTGATTTGTTCAAGGATTCCATCCCAGCCACTCCACCAACTGACAACACCTCACAGCTGCTTGCACTCACTGCACAGCTGCAAACTGTCTCCACCTCCCTATCCTCAATTCTTTCCCTCCAACAGGACTCTGTGTCCTCACTGACAGCTATCTCTCAACAGCTGTCATCTCTCCTAACTTCTTGCAATTCTACACTTCCTGCCACTCTGGCCAGCTTGAATACACTTATTGATTCTCTATCCAATTCTGTGTCATCAAACCTTGCTGATGTGCAAGATTCTCTTGAACTACATCTTGCACAGCTTCAAAGTTTGCTGTTCACAGCTTCTGATTGAGACAACCTCATCAAGCTGACTTCCCTTGCTGATACCCAAACCTCTTCTCTTCAAACCTGTCTTTCCCAACTTGCAGAGGTGAAGGACAACCTGGCTTTCTTAGTGACTAGCCTGGTTGGCCCCAAGCCTGTTGCCAAAACTGCTGGCAAGCCTGTTGACTATGTGTCTTCAGGCAGACCAGGTGTTGAAGGTGCTGGAACATCTCCTTGAAAGGGGGAGAAGTCATCTGCCTCGAAGACTAAGTCTAAGGGGGGAAAAAACTTCTTCTCCTAAGGAGAAATCAGTACCTACAATACCCACTGGTCAACCAGCAGGGACATCAACTACAGGTACAATGGAAGGTGCTTCCCAAGCTGCTCAGCCTACTCAGGCTGAATCTCCTAACCCTGCTCAGTCTAAGGGGGAGGATTTCATTCCTGAGGACAGGCCAAGCAGCAGGAGGAGGCATCTAATTTTACAAGAAGAAGAAGAAGAAGTGGAGGAATTTCCTAAAGCTGCTATTATTACAGCTAAAGGAAAAGAAAAAGCAACAGTCGATCCTCAACAGCAGAAAGCAGCAGAGCTCAAATTTCACAAGGCCAGGGCTAAGGAAATGGGTCTTCCTATGCACAAATACTTTGAGTTCAGAGAAGAACAGCTTCAAGCCCTGGAAGCTCTAAGGAAAGAAGAAGCATCTGCTAAAGCGGCTAAATCTTTTGCTCTCCAAGAGGCAAGAAAAATCAAAATGCCCTCTATGGATGTGCAAAAGAAACTAAAGGAAGCTGCTAAGGGATCAGCAGGAGAGAAGGAAGCAGAAAAAGAAAAGGGTGCTCAGGTCTCAATGACCAAAACACAAGTGCCCTCTGCTAGAGCCCAATTTCATTTTGACAACTTGGCAAGGAAAAAGTTTCAGGATGTTGCTGATAGAAGGCTTGCCAAGGAAGCAATTGTCAAAGCTGTTCCCATATCAAGAAAAGGCAGTCAGTGGAAATTGAAAATAACCAGGATGGGTGCAACAGGCCCAGAACTGGACACTTATGACTACACAGATGTTGCACAGATGGGGTACAGGGAATGGGTTGAGTTGGCAGTTGCTCTGAGCGAGTATAAGTCGGAAACGGCTAAGACTGTCAGAGCATATGTCAAGAAGCTGATGGAGAGAGTGAAGGATCTTGGCCTGATCTCAAAAGAAGTTAGTGAGGGTGTCTATGTGACACAACCCAAAATAAAGGCCAGGAGGACAAGGAAGGATACTGAGCTTGAACAACTCCTCATCTTAATTGAACAGGGTGACTATGCTGTTGAGATGAAAGGAATTGATTACAGCCTGCCTAGTGGATTAGAGTTTGAAGAAGGCAAGATAATTGAAGAGCCTGAGTTGGGGGCATTTTTTGTAGATCCCTTAACACAGAAGAAATGTTTTCAGAGAGCATCAGATCTATACAAGGTGGATCTGAGACAGCTTGTAGCCTTCAGACTTGCAGCTTCATTTAGGCAATCAAGCAGGTGGAGAGCAGCCGTCTGGGATCAGCTCAGAGGCTTTCATGAAAGAGGTGAACTTCAAGATCCCAAGTTTATGTTCATCAGAGTTGAAGTCCAAGAATTGGAAGATACAAGGGAGGAACTTGAAAAGATATTTGAAGGACCACCACCACTGGAGTAAAGTCCATCTACCATCAGGGTAGGTGAAGAATGGAAGCTGTCCATCTGTTGGACATGCTTGCCATTATCTGCTCCCAAAATCAACAGTCCAAAGTGTTGAATCTCTTTTGTACATTAGTTGTACTCTGTTACATATGTTGTAACTTTATCTATTTACATTAGTTGTAATATACATTAGTACATTAGTTGTACTCTTGTAAAAACATGTGTTGTTGCTATGTAATCAAAATTAGTATATATAAACTGATCTTTTACTTTACTTAAATGTTGTAATTCCTTCTCAGCAAGATGTATTGTAAAAATGTATAGTGATTATTGATTAAATCAGCTTAGACTGATTATTGCAAATAGGGGGAGATTGTTAGGCACAAAAAGGCCTCAGTCAAACCTGTTCTGCATCTAAGGGGGAGATTCTTAATCAAACCTGTTGATGCACTTGAAAGGTATAATTTAAGGCCTGTTTATGCCTTAATGAAACCTGTAAAGTGATTTGCAATATCAGTTAAAGCTGTTCTATGTGTTGCATGTGTTGCAACAAAGGCAGTTTGTCCAAGCTGTTCATTCTGCTGAACAGGCTGGACATAAACTGTCTACGCTGCTCTACACTAGTGAGCAGTTTGGGCAGTTTACAAGTGATCTGTTCTTTGTGAACAGAACCTGTTCTTTGTGAACAGGCTAAAACACTTTATGGAATATGTTTCCAAGTCCTCATGTATTGTTTTTGGCTACAAGATCAGTTTACAAAGTCGAAGACAAAGTGGAAAACAGAACTGCTCAGCCTGCCCAAGCTGTTCTGTCACATGAAGACAAAAGGATATTTGGAAAAGGGTTACATACCTTTTGTTATATCAAAATAGGCCTTAACAAAGGAAGAAAGACGCAAAGTTGACATTCCTTATTTAGTTAAAGCCTATGCAACAGTAGACAAAGAGAAAAGACAAAAGTTCTGCAACATAAAGGCATGCCTGCTTTTCAGAATGTTCAAATATTTTTGTTGTCTTTTCAACAAGACATTCCATCTTTTTCCTTTCGTCCAATGAAGAAGCTTCACTTAGATCCTCTAAGTGAGTATAAAAGGAAACTTCCTAGGATTGAAATAACAAGAGCAAAAAGCTAAGTGCTGAGCCAAGAGTGTGAAATCAGAACGTGCATTAGAGTGTGTCTTTTCATGCATGCAAGTCTGCTTGAATAAAACAGTGCTTTATGCTTAAGCTGTTATTATTCAAGCTGTCCTTCTGAGTCTTGTAAACACAGTGAGTGATTCTTAGTCAGTGTATTCATTGAAACTAGTTTAAGTTTGTCTTAGACTAGTTAACATACTGTTGTATCTGTCATCTCAGCTTGAACCTTTCCGCAGTCAAGCTTGTTTGTAATTAACAATTGTTGATAATACATACAAACATTGAGAAAATAGTGTGTGGTTTTTTAAATTGCTTTATTCATCCCCCCTCTGCAGCTTAAGGCTATATACTTGGGAAACCACTCGGGACCTACATATATATATATATATATATATATATATATATATATATATATATATATATATATATATATATATATATATATATATATATATATATATATATATAAAGATTTATTTTTTAATCTTAATGTATAAATGTATGATTTATTTTGATAAAAAGTCTTACAACATTGGTTTGTACATGTTTATGTAAACAAAATTATGTGAATGATCATTCACAAATAGGTGTGTTCGGTTCTCTAGATTAATTATAGTATGCTAATGATCCATATATATATATATATATATATATATATATATATATATATATATATATATATATATATATATATATATATATATATATATATAAGTATCACGTGTTACTCAACGCACACGAAGGTACCACTCTTAAATTTATTTATTTATTTTTTTTTTCATAAACATGTTTTAATTAACATTACACAAATGATATATAAAGTTCACGCAAATTCGAACACTCTAAGTGCATGAAATCACGCATCACATTGATGCACGTTCACATATATTCAAATTTATGTAAGTGTAGGTTCACATCATTTTTTTGGAGCTAGGAGATGTAAATGTATGTGAAATTTACATATTATTTTCATAATATTAATTAAAACATGTTAATGAAAAAATTTAAATTTTTTTAAAGGTGATACCTTCTAGTGCGCTGCGGAGTGGTACTCTCTTTAACCATACTATATATATTTGTGTGTGTGTGTAGATTGAGCTTCAATGGGGAACCTCGATGCATTGGAAACCACGGCACCAAAAAATGCATTAAGGACAATATTGGAATAGTTATATAAATCTAATTTAATTAAGAGATTTAATTTAATTAATTTTATTCTCATTAAATTAGGAAACTAAATCAAATTAATAAATCTTCTACTTATTCCTCTCACTTTCTCTCCCTCACCTTTATCTCTCTCCCTCTCTATATCTAGGTCGACAGCCACCACCCCGTCACCATCTCTCCCACTCAGCGGCCACCACCCCATCTCTCGGCAGCCTCGCGACAATCCCTTCCTCATCAGCATCGCAACAGCTCAGCATCGTAGTAGCCCCCTCCCTCTCTCATTGGCCTTCCCTTTCTCTTTTTTCGGATGCCACCACACCACCACCATCGCACCACCACTAAATTGAGGATGAAGTTTGAATATTTGAATGAACGATGAAGATGAACCGATAAAAGAGATGCATTGTCAACACGTTGAAGGTTAGATGTTTGAATATTTGAATGAACGATGAAGTTTTGAATTGAATGATGGATGCTTGAATAAATGATAAAGATTTGAATGAACGATGAACACCATGCATAGTAGCTGGTTCACGATGCATCCAATGATGATGATGATTTCGCGATGATGATGGAATGATCTCGTTTTGAATGTATGATCGTTTTTTTCATGCATTTAATTAATAAAAAAGTTTGAAAGATTAATCGTGTTTATCCAATGTTTATGGAAGACGAATCTGATGCATCGTGTTTATGAAGATGAATTGTGTTTGAAGATGGATTCGATGAAGATGCACCATGTTTCTTAATGAATCCGATGAAAATGCATCGTGTTTGAAGATGAATCTGGTGAAGATGCATCACCATTTTGATGATGCATGATGGTTAGACGAAGATGAGGATGAATATGGCCGAAGTTGAGGATGAAGAACCGATATTCATCATTAATTAAAAGATGAACATTAGATGCATCGACATCAAATCATCATTTTTTTAGTTTGTTTAAGATTTTGTAATTTTTGAAGTGTATCAATTAATTTTATTTAACATTTATTGTTAGGTATTTGAATGGATATTCAATTAATATAAAATTAAATTTTATTTGACTATATATATTATTTTTTCCAAAATACTCTTATGCATACCAAATAATGCATCGCATGAGGCATCAATGATCATTTAATCTAAGGCTGTGGTTGGTTTTTTTAGGTTCTCTATACATATGGTTCCCCATGAAACCTGACCCTATACACACACACACAAACAGATATATATATATATATATATATATATGTATATATATATATATATATATGTATATATATATATATATCCTATATTGATAGGATTTAGACAATGGAACTAATAGCAATGTACTTAAGTATGGTTGGTTAATTTACTTTTAGACAACATGAAAGTGTGAAATAAGGCACAAGCGTAATGTCATGACAGACAAAAGGAATGTGGAAGACTTTGATCAAAATCTATGTGATAATTTGAAATAAATAAAGAACGTGTGATGATAGAAGTTTCATACATTATATGTCAGGGTGTGAATTAAATGCATGAGTAGGGTTAGACATACGGATTATCTCTGCTACTAATAAAGCATTTAGTCTTTTACTATTCATTATGCATAAGGTACAACTTCTTTAAGCTAAATTGTTGAATTTTAAGACATACTACTTACAAAGCTTAAGGTACAACCTTTAAAGCAAAAAAAATTCAGACTTTGATTTTATTGAGAAATGCAGCGCAAGGGTACTCAACAGCATTGTGAAGAAACACATGCCTCTTCTGTGCATTTTCTTTGGGAACTGAAACGCACACTTCCTCTCCAAAACCCTAAAACGTCTCTGCCAAGGAACTCTCTTCACCCTTTGAAATCTTTGGCAGAAGAATCCCTATTCCAAAAAAAACAAAACCTGCGATAGTGCCTCTCACTGTCTACTGTTGGAATTCCAAGTTTCCCACACACACGTTTGTCTTCGACTCTACTTCTGTCATGATCGTCGACCGAACAACCATCACACTGGATGAAACACCGATCCAACTAACATACATGTTTCACGAACAATTAACAATAATTAACAATAAATACTTGCAGAAATGTTGTCAAATTAAAATTTTTAATATACAAAAGCCATCAACATGATTCTCCCCACTTTGCTACCTAATAATGAGCAAAGTGTGGTGAATCATGGATCAAAGTACTTGGGGTTACAATATCTAAGGTTTCAATATACAAGACCATGAATAGGAGCTAAGTCCATTCACATGTGTATACCAAAACGGGAGTCCACTAAATTCCCACCCAGAGCTTGTCATTGTTATACCAAAACAATGGAGTCGCTATCAAGCTCCAATCTACTATCAAGATGGTCCAACATTACCCTTTCCTTTACCTGAAAAGGTTAACAACCAAAGGGTCAACAAAGTTGAATGAGTTACTAGGATTTATAAATCAAAATGAACAATACATGCAAGGTATCCCATTAATACGACTAACAATCATATAACGAATGCTCAATTGAGATTTAGAGCTAGTCCCAAAAATATTGCTCAATTTGCTGACTTAGAGCCAGTCCAAGATACGTTGCTCAATTTGCTGACTTAGAGCTAGTCCATTGCTCGATTTGCTGACTTAGAGCTAGTCCATTGCTCCAATTGCTGACTTAGAGCTAGTCCATTGCTCAATCTGCTGACTTAGAGCTAGTCCATTAAACCATGAATATCCAGGTGATGCCAAATGAAATGGAAATCAATATGTTATGAAGGAATGCATCACATTTATGACATAAGTTCCAAGTCTCATCCCATTATAACTAAAACATACAAACTGTAATTAAATGACATCCAACATGTCACATGTGTAGCATGTTATGACATATATAATCCCCAACACATTATGAACATCATGAAATACAAATTCTAGAACTCACAGTGGTTTGCACAATAAAGCTTCGGTTCGTCAAGTGAACCGAAACGATCGAAATCATATTACGTTGCTTCCAATAGGGCTCTGATCGTTCCAATCACCTATAACAAGTATAAATATATTGTTCATAAGCTTCCATACACTAAACAACTCTTAAAACCTTTCCGACAAGGTTTCAGGTTCCAAACCGAATGCCTCGATTCGTTTTGGGACCCTACGAGATCCAAAATTATGTTCCGACTTTGGAAACCTTTAAGCCCTTAATTTAGAGGTATTTTATAAGTATAAAACCCCAATCTAGGACGCCGATGCTCAAAATCAAACTTCCAAAACCGAACCTTAAGCATGACATGCTTGATGCCTGGACTGCACTAACACTTATGAGTTTCAACATAAAACACCCAAAATTCAATTACAATCCACTACAACACTTGAAAACATTTCCATAATATTATGCCATACTTTTAGATCATAATTTATTAAATAAAACATGTTAGGATGATGGAATTCAATCTAAAAATACTTAGAAACTCATTGTGACATTTCACTAAACACGTGGCGTGCGATTTAGAATTAAAACACCAAGTTGATTACTTTAATTATGTATTTAAATCTTTGTACCGTGCAAACTACTCTTTATCATATCAGGCTATGTAAAACATTTCCATATTTTAAAGTTTTATCGATGTATTTTTGAAAACGTACATATAGTGGTCGTTCGTTATAATTATGGTTACGCTTCCGTGACGTCACGCTTCGTTGCCAACCGGGGTAACAAGGGTGTAATAGATTGGTATCAGAGCCATAGTTATTGTGAACTAGGTTGCATTAGTATCCTAGACTATAACTACATTTTAGATTTTACTGATTTTCAAAGACATTTTTTATAATTAACTTAATATGGGACTTGATGACAGCATCATGTCAAGCCGTGTTGTGATCGTACTATCAGATCCGGAGGAAGAGCATACCCCCACCAGCCGGTATAATCCGGGGGTGTTTGTCGAGGAAGACCCATCTGAGGAAGAGGACCCATCTGAGGAAGAGGACCCCTCTGAGGATGAAGGATTGGAGGATGTTGGGAAATATTCTAAGTAGTTCAAGCTGTTAGTTAGACTTCTCATACTGTTAGTAGAATTTCTATGTAAGTACAAAGTTCATGCTGTTAGTTGATGAATCTCGAGCTGCTAGTGTAAAAGTTCAAGCTGCCAGAGTAAATCAACTCAAGCTGCTCTGTTCAAGCTGTCAAGTGATTCAAGCTGCTCAACAGTTTTACAAACAGAAAGTGCTGATATTCAGGAAACGATATCTCCATAAAGATTCCAGCATATCTACTATCAGAGAAGTCAGAGTCCTTCAAGGAAACAAATCAAGAAGCATTATAAATACATAGAATAGGTCTTTCTATTGTATAAGAGTTTTCTGCGTATTCAAGATTGTAATTGCTTTTTGTTTGAGTTTTCATAAGCCTCTAAGGTTGTAAAACCCTAAGAACAGTTTGTGTTCTTCGTCTAATCAAACAGATTAGAGGTGATTGCAATCATTGAAGTCAGCAATACAAGCAGTTTTGATTATTACTTTTGTTTATTTGCTATTGATTCTGAAAGCTTTTATCAACATAATTAAGTGTTATTCCGCAAACTTCTTAATTAGACTTTGATTAAATACAAGATTATTGATTTATACTCTGATAAATTCAAATCAGTTAGTCTTGGTTAGTTAAGTTTAGATCCTGACAAGTGGTATCAGAGCCACAGGTCGTTCTTTGTTTTTCAAAGTCGAAAGCTTTCTTTTAAATTTTTAATCTTTTGCAATGGAATTTGATAATAGCAGCAGTGGATCTGGGCAAGGACTCAAAGTGCCTATGCTCAAGCCCACTGAGTTTGAGATGTGGAAACTCATGATTCAACAGCACATTCAATTCATTGATTATGCCATATGGGAAGCTATTGAATTTCCTCCTGTAGTTGATCCAAAACTTGATGATGAGGGAAAACCAGTCAAAACTCCTCCAAAAACTGAACTTGAAAGAAAGGCTAGAATGAATGAAGTGAAAGCTCTTACACTTTTACAAATAGCCATTCCTAATGCTTATCAACATCAGTTCAAAAAAATTTTATACTGCTCATTCTCTTTGGAATGCTTTAGAGAAAAGATTTGTCGGGAATGCCAGTACCAAAAGAAATCAAAAAGATCTTTTGAAACAGCAGTATGAGAACTTTACTGGTGGTAAGAATGAAAACCTCACTCAAATCATTGACAGGTTCAACAAACTGATAAGTGAACTGGAAAGTGCAAAAGTCAGCCTGGATCAAGATGAGGTCAATAGAAAGTTTCTCAGATCTCTTGGAGAAGAATGGACTTTATGCTGCGAAATGGAGAACAAGAGACACTCTTGATGAAATACAATTGGATGATCTGTACAATAGTTTGAGAGTGTTTGAAACTGAGATTCATACTAAAAAGAAATCTCTTTCTTATAATCACAATACTGCTCTTATGTCATCAGAAAAATCTAATTGCAGTGATTCCTTTTCAGGTGGTGATGGCAACTCTACTGAAGCTCACTATGAGGCTTTTGTTGTCAATGATGGATTGTTTGCACTAAATGCTGAAGATTTAGAACAGATTCATCCAGATGATCTTGAAGAGATGGATCTGAAGTGGCAACATGCAATGCTGACCATGAGGTCCAAAAGGTTTCTTATAAGATCTGGCAGGACTAACTTTCAGGCCAGAACAGAAGGCAAACCAACTTTTGATAAGTCAAAAGTTGAGTTTTACAAATGTCATAAAATTGGTCACTTTGCCAGAGAATGCAGATCTCAAAGTAAACAATCATCAAGGCCTCAACAGGCTAATCAGGCTTCATCATCACAAGCACTTGTCTCTCAAGAAGACAATGTGTTTGACTGGAGTGATCAGACAGAGGAAGAATTTCAAAACCAAGCTCTAATGGCAGAAACATCAAATGTCTCCTCCACTGAACTACCATCTGAGGTAACTTCTAAACTCTGCTCTCAATCATGCAAAAATATGGTTAAAAGGTACAGAGACCATAATGAGAGCATGTGCAAAACTCTAGCTAAGATGGAAGAAAGGAGATATGAATACATGCAAGCCATAGAAGATCTTGAAAAACAGATCAATGACTATAAGGATAATGAGATTCAAATGGGACATGATAGAACATATCATGAGTGGGAGAAAAAGGAGCTAAATAAGAAAATAGAATCCCTTAATAAAAAGGTAGAAGAGACTGAACAAAAGGTGCTAGAGGCTAATAAGAAACTAGAATCTGTCAATATAGATCTAGGTAACTTCAAATTGGCTAATCAAAAGCTGGAACACCTAATGGAAGTCCAATTTAAAGATAGGGTAAAATCTCAGGTTAATCCCAAAGAAGGCATAGGCTACAGGGCTACTCCACCTCCATTCAACAACAAATACATCTATCCAATGAGTGAAGTTGCTGACAGGCTTGTCAATGAACCATTAGATGAGTCTATGACTATTGTAGATCCTATCCTTGATAACAGTCCTGAATCTAAAGAAGATCATATTCAAAATAGAGACTATAAGTGTATAGCAGCTGAGAAAGAACACAAAACAATGAGTGCACCTATAGAAATTCAAGCCCCCGGTAAGAAAGGAAAAGAGAAGATGAGTGTATGCAATGCTGCTCCACAAGTTTCTGTACATTCTAACTGTAACACTACATCTTCTTCAAAGAATAATAAAAGGGGTAAAAATGTTCCAGTCTGCACATGCCAAAAGAATGGTGTCCAAAAGTTTCCCAAACAACAGTAGGTAAGGGGAAATCAGAGGAACAAGAACCAAAAATTGTCAAATAAAACTGATTCTCCAATACAAACAGTCAAAAGGTGTTTTCACTGTGGAAGGAAGAATCACTTGGCCAAGGATTGTTTTTATAAACCAGTTGTTGCAAAACAGACTGTGATTCATAAAAAGTCAAGTTCTACTCATGTAAAAAATTCAAAGGTCAAACCTTCTGCTACAGCAGTTCCAAAGAAAACAGTTGATCACAGGCTTTCAAAAGTTAATAAAAAACAGTCCACACACCAAAAACAAGTTTTGGCAAAACCTAAATTAAGTTTTAAAAAAATATGGTGTGTCAAGGACAAATCTTCAGATCAAACTGCTGATGCAAAAGATAAGACTGCTAAGTCAAATGTTGAAACTGTTAGTGCAAATTCTGAAGCTGTTAGCACTACAATTACAGGTCAAATTGCTAAGCATCAATCTGGAACTGTTAATGAATCATCTGAGACTGTTAGAAGAAAAGATGATCAAAATACCTGGATACCTCATATAATCACTAAATACTCTCCAAAGACCCCATCAGTGAATCTCACTAAATATAAGAAGTCAAAAACAGTATTTAGTTATGTCAATGCACAAGGCCAACCCAAAACCAATTTGGTTTGGGTTTACTCATCTACTAACTAAGCTTTTATTTGTGCAGGGCAACCACAGGTCACCTCATAAAACAAGATGGCATTTGGACAGTGGATGCTCTAGGCACATGACAGGCAATTCTGAGTGCTTGTCAAATTTCAAAGGCTTTGATGGAGGATTTGTTGCATTTGGAGGCAACTCAAAAGGAGGTAAGGTTACAGGTAAAGGTACTGTTAATGCAGGCAACATGATTTTCAATGATGTTTTGTATGTTGAACAGCTTAAGTATAATTTATTAAGTGTCTCTCAAATCTGTGCCAAACAAAACATTGTTTTGTTTACAGATTCTGAGTGCATTGTCCTTTCAAAAGATTTCAAAATTCCTGAAAATCTTGTTTTACTAAGAACACCAAAAAAGGACAATGTCTACTGTTTGGACACAGATCTTTTATCCAAATCAAATACTTTAAGCTGTTTGATATCCAAAGCATCATCCAATGAGTCTGCTCTTTGGCATAGAAGGATGTGTCACATGAACTTCAAGTCCATGAACGTTTTAGTCAAAAAGAATCTGGTAAGAGGTTTACCACAAAAGGAGTTCATATGTGATGATCATTGTGTAGCATGCCTTAAAGGCAAGCAACACAAAACTTCTCATAAGGCCAAAGACATAAATTCAATCTCATCTGCTCTTCAGCTGATTCATATGGATCTATTTGGTCCAACATCTGTTTTGAGTTTGAATAAAATGGCTTACTGTTTAGTTATTGTTGATGATTTCACCAGATTTACTTGGGTTTACTTTCTTAGGTCTAAAGATGAAACTGCTGAGCTAGTTAAGTCATTTATTCTTAAGATAGAAAACCAATCCAACTCAAAAGTTAAGGTGATAAGATCAGACAATGGAACTGAATTTAAAAATCACATTCTAAACAGTTTTTGTGAGTCCAAAGGTATTGCTAGACAATACAGTGCACCAAGAACACCACAGCAAAATGGTGTAGCTGAAAGAAAGAACAGAACATTAATTGAGGCTGCTAGAGCAATGTTAGCTGATTCAAAACTGCCAATGACTTTCTAGGCAGAAGCTGTTAATACAGCCTGTTATGTTCTGAATAGGGTTCAGGTTGTTCAATCACAAGGGAAAACTCCTTATGAGTTATTCCATAATAGAATACCCTTAATAGCCTTTTTCAGGTCATTTGGTTGTCCATGCATCATTCTTCACACTAAGACTCACTTAGGGAAGTTTGAGAGTAAGGCTGAAGAAGGATTCTTTGTGGGATACTCAAGTCAAAGCAAAGCCTATAGAGTATATAATAGTGTGTCTAAAACCATTGAAGAAAGTGCCAATGTTGAATTTAATGAAAATACTGCAAATGTCAAAGGCACTGGTCCTGATTGGTTGTTTGATTTAGATTCACTAAAAATTCTCTGAGCTTTGTTGAGTATACTGCAGAATCTGATGCAAACAGAATTGAAGCTGTCAACACAAATTCTCATGCTGTCAATACAAATTCTCAAGCTGTTGGCACAAAGTTTCAAACTGCTGCAAATTCAACCAATTGGGATGAATACACCACTATACCACTTCTGTCATGTGACCCTCCAGGGGTTCTAAATGCCCAACATGATACGAATCCAGACACTGATGTGCCAATCCCAAGTCCTGAGAGAACAGCTCCAACACAAAGGGAAACAGTCCCAGATACAAGTCAGGTTGTTCCAGAAGCTGAACCATCCACTGGTCCTGATGGAGATGATACAAACCTTGGATCTTCTTTTCAGACAGACAGAGAGCCTACACTCAGAGTTCACAAGTATCATCCTCTCAATCAAATATTGGGTGATCCAAGTACACCTGTACAAACAAGGAAAATGGTTCACAATGAAACTGCTGCTGCTGAACAAACAGTTTCTGAATTCAGTCTAGCTGCTTTTGAACATGCATGTTTCATGTCTCAGCTAGAACCTAAAAAGGCATCAGAAGCATTGAAAGATTCATCCTGGATTGAGGCAATGCAAGAAGAGCTTCTACAGTTCAAGATTCAGAATGTATGGACACTGGTTGATCTTCCTAAAGGAAAGAGAGCAATTGGTACAAGATGGGTGTTCAGAAACAAGAAAGACGAGAGAGGGATAGTCATCAAGAATAAATCAAGGCTAGTAGCACAAGGGTACACTCAAGAAGATGGCATAGATTATGATGATGTATTTGCTCCAGTGGCAAGAATTGAAGCCATCAGACTATTTTTGGCCTAAAGCTTCAAAGGTTTTAAAGTATATCAAATGGATGTGAAGTCTGCTTTTCTATATGGGACAATTGAAGAGGAGGTCTACGTATGTCAGCCTCCTGGTTTTGAGGACTACAAGTATCCAGACAGAGTCTACATGCTCGACAAAGCTCTCTATGGACTTCATCAAGCCCCCAGAGCATGGTATGACACTCTGTCATCATACCTTCTACAGAATGGGTTCAAGAGAGGCACTCTGGACAAAACACTTTTCACTAAGTCCATCAAAGCTGAGATTCTGCTTGTACAAATCTATGTTGATGACATCATCTTTGGCTCAACAAATGATTGTTTGTGCAAAGAGTTTGAGGCATTAATGCACAAAAAGTTTCAAATGAGTTCAATGGGAGAACTCACTTTCTTTCTAGGATTGCAGGTCAAGCAGAAGCCCACTGGTCTATTCATAAGTCAATCAGAGTATGTTAAAGACATACTGGAAAAGTTTGGGTATCAAGACACCAAAGTTGCAAGCACTCCAATGGATCCTCACAAGCAGCTCCATATAGACAAAGATGGCATAAATGTGGACATTCATTTATACAGATCTCTTATGTATCTAACATCTTCTAGACCTGATATAATGTTTGCTGTCTGTGTGTGTGCTAGGTTTCAATGCTCTCCAAAGGATTCTCATTTGGTTGCTGTTAAGAGAATCTTTAGATATCTCAAAGGCCAACCACACTTAGGCCTATGGTATCCTAAAGACTCTCCTCTGGAACTAACAGCCTACTCTGATAGTGACTATGGAGGATGTAACATTGACAGAAAATCCACAACTGGTGGATGTTAATACTTAGGAGCAAGACTGGTCTCTTGGCAATGCAAAAAGCAAACAACTGTTTCCACCTCATCCACTGAAGCAGAATATGTAGCAGCTGCAAGTTGTTGCTCCCAGGTAATGTGGATTCAAAATCAATTAAGAGACTATGGTATGAACTTCTTATCCACTCCTATTTACATTGACAATTCAAGTGCAATCAGCATTGTGCAAAATCCAGTGAAATTTCCAAAAACCAAGCATATAGACATCAGATTTCACTTTATAAGGGATTGTAATGAGAAGAAATTAATCCAAGTTACCAAAATTCATACTGACGATCAGTTAGCTGATCTATTTACAAAACCTTTTGATGTGGGAAGGTTCACTTTCCTGGTATCAAATATTGGTATGGTAAACATGGATTAATTTATCTTCATTATTATCTGATTCATATGCTTATTTAAGGGGGAGTCACTGTTTCCTTATAAGATGCTAAATTTCTAACTAACAGCTTGAGTATTTTCTTAAGCTGCTAGTTCATTTTCTCGGACTGTTAGTTATTTCACTTGATCTGTCAAAGTGTGCAGGGTAATTAGGTAATTTCTTAAATTTGTGCGCGGGACCCAACCTTTTCGAAAGCTTTAAAGGTCCCAGTTTCGTTCAGTTGTAACTACCAGTTACATAATCTCATACCACGGCCTTCTATTCTCTCTGAACGATTCACACACTCTTCTTTGAAACCCTAACATCTTCATTTAATCTTCCATGGAGTTTGTCAAGGAACACAACTGCCTACCCTACTCTCTAAAGTACTCTGAACTTCAACCGTTCCATGACATGATGGATTTTCTTAGACACTCTCATATCCATCATGCTCTCAATATCAATCCCACCATATACATCTCTCATATTGAGCAGTTCTGGAACCGTGCTTCTGTACAAACCATCAATGGAGTTCCTTCTCTGATATCCAAAATTGATGGCACTCCCATCACAGTGACTGAGGAATCCATTCGTGAACATCTGCATCTTCAAGATGCCTCAGGTATAACAGACCTATCACCTAATGAGTTACATACTGGTCTTCATAATATTGGATATAGGGGTCCTGCTGATTCTTTTACTTTCTTTAAAGCACACTTTTCACCTAAATGGAAATATCTTGTGCATATTATTCAGCAGTGTATTAGCCCTAAAAGAACTGGTTGGTCAGAGTTTTCCTCAAATATTGCCACCGCCTTAGTGTGCTTTTCAACAGGCCAACAGTTCAACTTTTCAAATATGATTTTTCTGGGGATGTTAAGGCATCATTCCCTAAAGAATGGGAAATTTTTGATGTATCCTCGATTTTTGGCAGAGTTAATTGCAAAAACTTGCACCAATTTTATTATACATAAGAGGATACATGTTTCCCATAGGCACTCACTATCTTCTATTAAAAGGCTTTTAAAGCCAAGTGTCAATTTTTTGAGTGTAGATGTTCCATTGCCTTCTGCAATGATGAACATCATTCCAAGAAACAGAGGAGAGGGTCCTGAGCAGACTCAGCCTATCATTACTGCTTCACCCCCAGGACCCCTACCCACTCCTCATGATACACAAATGCCTTCTGTTCCTATTGTTCAGCCAACATCCCCACTCAAATATCTATATAAAAGGAAAAGAGGACCAGGAGGTCCTTCCTCCTCAGTCCTCATACAAGAGCCAAATAACCTTGTGCAGGAGGACACTTCTGCACAGAATATCCAAAGGGTACCCATTGAGGACACTCCCATCCTCACTCAGGAGGTGGACATCTCACCAGAGATAGTCCATATGGGTTCTGTGGCTGACACTACTGCTGTCTCTGCACAAGAGGCACAGGACAGTGCCAACATCATTAAGACCACACCCATGGCAACAGCAAGTGTGCAAACACCAGCTGGAAGTCCCCAGAACCAAGAACAGAGGGGCCCGGAGGTTTCTACTTCTGGTATTCATGCCAGTGATAGATCACAAGCACCACATACGTTTGCTGATCTTGAGGCTAGTCTGCAACTTATGTTATTAACGGATCCTAAGCTGCAACCTGTTGTAGCAATGTTTGAATACCAAAAGTACGTCATTGTTGCACAGGAAACACAACTTATTACACTAAGACAGACAGAAGCTGCTCAGAATCAACGAATGGATTATCTTCATAAAGGGTTTACCCTCTGTGGAAATAAGATCATGCAATTGGAGCGTTTGATTCAATCCCAAGTGGCAAAGGTTGTAGGTCCTCCTAACCAAACCAATACTTCCAAAAAGGGGGAGAATCAGGAGATCCCTAAAGCAGTCCAAGCAGCTCCAACAGAAGCAGTCCAAGCAGCTCCAACAGAATCAGTCCAAGCAGCCCCAACAGGTCAAGTATCTAGGCTAACAGTCCCAACAGCTTCTCAAGCTGTTAGCCTAGAAACTCAAGCTGCTTCTTCAAAAGCAACTGGAGTTGTTATAAGAGAAGGTTTTCAAGCTCCAATCAGTCTAGTCCAAGCTACAACTTCTGCTACAAAAGACAAGGGCAAGGGCATTCTTATAGAGTCTCCAAAGCATAAATTTTCTAACAAAGAAGCCCAGATTGCCTTTGATGCTGAGATAGCTAGAAAATTAGCAGAAGAACAAGATCAAGAGTTAGACCAGCAAACCCAGCCCCCAATGGAAGATGATGAAACCTTAGGTGATTACGTGAGAGGGTTTGTGGTCAAGCAAGGAGAGAGGAAGAGGAAGATGCCAACAGAGCATTCAAAGGCTGAGCATAGAAGATTTCTAATTAATTTTTCCTTTGCAGCTGGTATCCCAAAGAAAATGGCTCAGTCCATGAGCACAGAAAGGCTGCAAGATATCCATGATAAAGAGATGGACAAAAGAAAGAAAGCCAAAGTCTCCCAAGAAGTCCAAAGATCCCAAGAACCAGTTCAAGCTGGTACAAGTGATGTTCAAACTGCTGCCAGTGTCCCTGCTTCTTCTGCTCAAGCTGCTGCTTCTATTCCTGAATCAGAGTCAATTTCACAATCAAAGTTGGATCAGGTTAAAAGGGTGTTGTTTGAGCATCAACTACAAAAGGTGATGGAGATAGAGAAATCCTTAGACCAACATGATTTAACAAAACCTCTTATTAATTATTGGTATGCTAAGTCGATGGACAACATTGACTTAAGATATCAGTTTGTAGTAAGAAGGGAATCTGGTCCAGAAGAAGAGTATAACAGCATCATGCATATGGCTCAAAGGATGACCAGAGATGAACTCACAAGAATGCATAATGTTGGGTCTGTAACACAAGTAAGATCGTCTCTACCACAATTAAGGCAAGCTATCAAAGATCTGAAGAGCATTGTTGACCCTGAGTCTATAAGGAAAGATATAGAGAATGCAAAGGGAATGAAGATCAAGCAAGTTGATCTGTTTGTCAAATCAAAGACTTACAGAATAAGATTTACAGATGGATCTGGTATGTTCTTCAATTTTAAATTCTATGATCTACCAAAAGCTCTGTTACTTCAGATGAGATCTGTTAAGTTATATTGTGATAGAGAAGATATGAAGAAAGAGTTTTTGAAGGCTGTCAATCAGAAACTTGCACAGTTGTAAGTTTTTGAAAGCATTGGTTTGTAAATAACAGCTTACTTATTTATTTCCTTATTTGTATAGAACTAAAGTCTTGTGTAAAGAATTTAAGTTAGGGGGAGATTGTTGGGAAATATTCTAAGTAGTTCAAGCTGTTAGTTAGACTTCTCATACCGTTACTAGAATTTCTAGGTAAGTACAAAGTTCATGCTGTTAGTTGAAGAATCTCGAGCTGCTAGTGTAAAAGTTCAAGCTGCCAGAGTAAATCAACTCAAGCTGCTCTGTTCAAGCTGTCAAGTGATTCAAGCTGCTCAACAGTTTTACAAACAGAAAGTGCTGATATTCAGGAAACGATATCTCCATAAAGATTCCAGCATATCTACTATCAGAGAAGTCAGAGTCCTTCAAGGAAACAAATCAAGAAGCATTACAAATACATAGAATAGGTCTTTCTATTGTATAAGAGTTTTCTGCGTATTCAAGATTGTAATTGCTTTTTGTTTGAGTTTTCATAAGCCTCTAAGGTTGTAAAACCCTAAGAACAGTTTGTGTTCTTCATCTAATCAAACAGATTAGAGGTGATTGTAATCATTGAAGTCAGCAATACAAGCAGTTTTGATTATTACTTTTGTTTATTTGCTATTAATTCTGAAAGCTTTTATCAACATAATTAAGTGTTATTCCGCAAACTTCTTAATTAGATTTTGATTAAATACAAGATTATTGATTTATACTCTAATAAATTCAAATCAGTTAGTCTTGGTTAGTTAAGTTTAGATCCTGACAGAGGAAGAAAACCCCTCCGAAGCTAAGGGACCAGAGGAAGAAGCAGAGCCGATGGAGGTTGACGAACCTCCAGCGGGTGGGGAGAGCCATCCGAAGAGGACCCACCATCACCGGTGGTTCCCTCTTACATCCCCTACCACCCATCTGCACCATCACACCGCACCTACCGCCCTCACCCCAACGTGCCACTGATGAAGTTTACGGCCTGTAAACGGGTATTTATGCCGAGACGGGAGACTATCCCGGTACCGGCACCACAGCCAAACCCGCCGCAATAGCGACGGGTGGATGCACGATGTTGGGGCTGGATGCCCGAGACCCTCCAAGAATGGAGGCGGGAGGAGGGAATCACCTCCCACTTTGAGGTTGGAGGACCATCCTCCGCACCGATCCCACCGCTCACCCAAGAACACGCCGAACAGACCATACCACTCTTGGTAGCACGGTCTACAAGGCACGACCTCCAAGTGCGGTTGCTTAACTAAGACATTGGAGAGTTGACAGCCCGTTTAGAGCGGGAGGAGTTACAAAACTCCAACCTGTACTGGGCTAACCAGCACGCCCTCGCCATCCAGCAGGACGGCCTAGATGACCTTCGGCAAGGATTAGCCGAGAGCGAGGCTCGTAATGAGGAGCTGACTCAGCGCCTCAATGCTTTGGAAAAGGGAGAGACCCCCGATCACTCCCGCACCTAGTACCCGTTATCTATCTTTGTAATGTTAGGAAATTATTATGTAATAGTGTAGGACTAAAAAAAATTTCGGGTAATAACCCGCCCCAATGTAAGAAAGTTATGAATGATTAATGAAAATTGCAAGTTATTATGAATCTGTGTTTGATGATTATAACATTGTGCCTTAAGAAAAATTTAAATCTTTAAGACTCAACTTCTTACACTATGCTCTTTTCTTTAAACTTTAAGATAAGGCTGCCAAGGAGAGCTATGAACACCGCTGATATCGAACAACTGGTCGCACAACGAGTGGCAGCAGCTATAGCCACCTATGAAACCAACAGAAACAGCACCGCAAACGGCGACGGAGGTGCTAGTCGCACCACGGGAGGATCTGATTCAACCCAGAATGGGTGTGGAATCAAAGGATTCTTGAGTTGCAAGCCCCGATACTTTACCGGAACTGAGGGAGTCGTCGGATTGGTACGATGGTTTGAGAAATTGGAGTCTGTTTTCCGTGTTAGTGGATGTATTGAAGGAGACAAAGTGAAGTTCGACACCCACACTCTACAGGATATCGCACTGACATGGTGGAATTCCTACGTGCAGTCTGTAGGAATCGATGAAGCCTATCAACTCGCCTGGTCCGTGTTGAAGCAAATGATGACGGACGAGTACTGTCCGAGAAACGAACTCCAGAAAACGGAATCGGAGTTCAGGAATCTAGCAATGAAGGGGGCGGACATTACAGGGTATACTAACCGATTCCACGAGCTGAGCATCCTGTGCCCACAGATGGTGACCCCCGAGTACAAGAAGATTGAGCGCTACATCTGGGGACTCGCCCATCAAATCCAAGGCAATGTTACTGCCTCCAACCCAACCACCATTCAGGACGCCATCAGAATGACCAATAACCTTATGGACCAAGTGTCCCAGAGAAACGAGGCCAAAGTAGAGGAGAAGAGAATGGGAGGACAAGTCTGGGAAGAATTCGGGCCCACAATCCAAGAAGCCCGAAACCATCAAGGCTTACGTAGCTGGAGTCGAGACAATGAAAGGCTACACAAGTACAAAGCCTTTCTGCACCTAATGCACCTACCATCACAACAAAGGTCCCTACCCAACCCCTTGTGGAAAGTGCAAGCGTCTTGGTCATTTGACCAAAGACTGTAGATTTGGTACCCCGGGTAACAACGGCGGCAACCAGAGAAGCTGCTATGAGTGTGGAGATGTCAGGCACTTCAAGAGTGAGTGCCCAAGGTTGAAAAATGGTGGAGGAGCTTAGGGGAGAGCTTTTGTATTGGGATCAGGTGACGCTCGTCAGAATCCCCATGTGGTATCAGGTACGTTTCTTTTAAATAACATTTATGGTTACGTACTCTTTGATACTGGGGCTGATAGGAGCTTTATATCTGCTAAGTTTAGTAAGGAACTGAATGCCACTCTTCCCCATTAGAAAATGCTTATGCCGTAGAATTAGCGGACTGAAAGTTGATTGAAGCGAATAGTATAATTAAGGAGTGCACATTAAAATTGGCGGATCATCCCTTTAAGATAAACTTGATGCCTATTTAACTCGGAATTTTCGATGTAGTTATCGGTATGGATTGGTTGTCAGACAACCATGCTGAAATCTTATGTGGTAAGAAAGTTGTAAGAATATCACTTAAGAAACAGAAAGTCCTCACAGTCCAAGGAGAAAGAAAGAATCGCCAGTTGAACGTCATCTCTGGTCTAAGAACGCTGAAATGCCTTCGAAGAGGTTGTCAAGCAGTGTTAGTTCAGCTAGTAGAAAAGGAATATAAGGAGAAGCGACTTGAAGAAATCCCAGTAGTTCCTGACTACCCAAAAGTCTTTCCTGAAGACTTTCCTGGACTTCCACCAACTAGGCAAGTAGAATTTCAGATTGACTTGGTGCCTAGAGCTGCACCTGTCGCACGAGCACCCTACCGATTGGCACCGTCAGAGATGCAGGAATTATCCAATCAGTTGCAAGAACTGTTGGAGAAAGGATTCATTCAACCAAGTTCCTCACCTTGGGGAGCTCCGGTCTTGTTTGTCAAGAAGAAGGACGGATCCTTTAGGATGTGCATCGATTATCGAGAGCTGAACAAATTAACGATCAAAAACCGATACCCTCTTCCCAGAATCGACGACTTATTCGATCAACTTCAAGGATCTAGTTTTTACGCTAGAATTGATCTGCGATCCGGTTATCATCAAGTAAAAGTTCGAAAAGAAGATATACACAAGACAACATTCAATTCTCGTTATGGACATTATGAGTTTCAGGTGATGCCATTCGGTTTGATCAACGCACCAGCTGTATTCATGGATCTTATGAATCGTGTGTGTAAACCATATCTGGATAAATTCGTGATAGTGTTCATAGACGACATTCTCATCTACTCCCGAAGCCAAGAAGAACACGAACAACATCTCAAGCTGATCTTGGAGTTATTAAAGAAGGAACAGTTATACGCCAAAATTTCAAAGTGTGAATTTCGGTTGCGAGAAGTCAAATTCCTTGGGCATGTGATCAACAGCCAGGGAATCCAAGTTGACCAATCAAAAATCGAGGCCATAAAGAACTGGGCAACTCCTAGAACTCCCACAGAAATCCGCCAATTTCTAGGACTTGTCGGTTATTACAGGCGATTTATTGAAAACTTGTCAAAGATAGCGGGTTCCCTAACAGAGCTGACTCGGAAAGATGTGAAGTATAGCTGGGGTGAAGAGCAGGAAAAGGCGTTTCAATAGTTAAAACTTTGTGGTCTACTGTGATGCCTCACACAATGGATTAGGTTGTGTGCTCTTGCAACGCATCACGGAAACTCAAAATCCACGAGGTGAACTATACGACTCATGACATGGAGCTCAGAGCAGTGGTGTTTGCTCTTATAATATGGAGGCACTACCTTTACGATACGAAGTGCATGGTGTTTACAGATCACAAGAGCCTTCAGCATATTCTAAACTAGAAGGAATTAAACATGAGGCAACGACGCTGGGTTGAGCTGCTTAGCGATTATGACTGTGATATCCGTTATCATCCGGGTAAGGCAAATGTAGTAGCCGATGCTGTAAGCCGGACGGAACGGGTTAAACCCTTAAGGGTAAGAGCTTTGGTCATGACTATACAGTCAAACCTAAACTCTCAAGTCTGCGAGGAACAAGAAGAAGTAGTCAAGGAGGGTAATCTGCTGGATGAAGCCTTGAGAGGAATGGATAAGCAGTTTGAAATCAAGTATGATGGATGTCGGTACTTCATGGACAGAATTTGGCTACCAAAATTCAGAGGATTGAGAAAGCTGGTCAAGGATGAAGGGCATAAAACAAGATATGTTATTCACCCAGGGTCAGATAAGATGTATCACGACTTGTAGGGATTGTACTGGTGGCCAAACATGAAGGCTGACATTGCTAGATATGTCAGCAAGTGCTTAACGTGTTTGAAAGTTAAGGCTGAGCACCAGAAACCATCAGGATTGTTGCTTCAACCAGAAATACCCCAGTGGAAGTGGGAGAATATCACCATGGACTTCATCACCAAGTTGCCAAAGACTTCTAGAGGTTATGACACCATTTGGGTGATTGTGGATTGACTTACAAAGACCGCACATTTCTTGCCAGTCAAGGAGACTGATAAGATTGATAAGTTAACACGAATTTAACTTAAAGAAGTCATCTCAAGGCATGGAGTACCTGTATCAATTATATCAGATAGGGACAGCCGGTTCACATCAAGATTTTGGCAATCATTACAAGAGGCATTAGGTACACGCCTAGACATGAGCACAACCTATCACCCACAAACGGATGGTCAGAGTGAAAGGACGATTCAGACCTTGGAAGACATGCTAAGGGCATGTGTTATCGACTTTGGCAAAAGTTGGGACAGGCACCTGCCATTAGTTGAGTTTTCCTATAACAATAGCTATCACTCGAGTATTAAGACCGCTCCATTCGAGGCACTCTATGGGCGAAAGTTTCGATCACCACTTTGTTGGGCTGAGGTAGGAGATAGCCAGATTACTGGACCCGAGATCATCCAGGAGACTACAGAAAAGATAGCCCATATTCGGAACCGATTAAAGATCGGACGGGATCGACAGAAAAGCTATGCATATGTTCGACGGAAGGATTTGGAATTTCAAGAGGGAGATCAAGTAAAGTGTTGCCATAGAAAGGCGTAATCCATTTTGGGAAACGAGGAAAACTCAATCCTCGTTATATCGGACCATTTAAGATCACCAAAAGAATTGGCCCGGTAGCCTACCGACTCGATCTGCCCCCAGAGTTTAGTAATGTTCATAGTACCTTCCACGTATCCAACCTTAAGAAGTGCCTGGCTGATGAAACACTCGTTATACCCATGGACGAGCTGGAGCAAGATGATGAGTTGAACTTCATTGAACAACCCGTGGAAATAATGAACCGAGTAGTCAAGAAACTAAAACACAGTTGGATCCCGATAATAAATGTCATATGGAACTCTAAGCAAGGTCCTGAGTTTACATGGGAACGCGAAGATCAGTTCCGGGAAAAATACCCTCATCTGTTCTCAAATACTCAAGCAGTGGAGAACACGAGCTATTTTCGGGACGAAATTCCATTAACAGGGGGAGATTGTAACATCCGGCATTAAAATAGCAAGAATTAGCCTTCAATCTTGCAAATCTTTCATCAAAATCCCAAGCCCTATCCCTTTTCTCTTTTTCTCTTCAAATTTTGCAAGAAAAGTGAAGTGTGTGTAATGTGTGTAAGTACATAATTAAATTATAATTAGTGACACTAATCATACATTAATACAATTACTTAACATTAATTATGCAAGACTAAAACAATTCTTTAAAACAATGCATCCAAAAGTATTTATGAATTTACAAGAACAGGGGGAGATTGTAACATCCGGCATTAAACCAGGTTAGCAACTATGACCTAATCTGTACTTACTAGCCAATTATAACCTAATCAGTGGTCATTAACAATTAATCAAAGTGATTAACAATATTCATAAGGAAATTCAACTCGATTAGAATCAAATTAATCGGTGCGATGAATCGGGAAATCAATTAATCCGATCGATTTACGATATGAGGGATTAATTCAACTAAGTACATAATTAAATTATGATTAGTGCAACTAATCATACATTAATACAATTACTTAACATTAATTATGCAAGACTAAAACAATTCATTAAAACAATGCATCCAAAATTATTTATGAATTTACAAGAAAAGGGAAATACAATAATACTTTTCTAAATATTTTATACAAAAAAAATAGAAATACACCATGAATACCTTATTAAGGCTGGCCATAGGCTAGTACTATGTAGCTTATGACTTTCAATTTTTATTCATAAAACACCATACACAATCACCATCATTACACTTCACTCTTACACTCCACAAAGATTTTCACTCAACCTTCAAACATTCACAACACAAAAATCCCTCACTTTTCTTCCTCTTGAATCCGGCCAAAGGGTGTCCAAGAACGCCAAAATTTGCAACTTTGCATTCTTTCAATATTTCAAGAGTTTTTGGTGCAATCTTCCAAGGGTTTCAACTTTTTCTCAATTTCATACTCCAAATACATCAAAGTAAGTATATACTAACTTATTTCATCTTATAATTATGTTTATATAAGTCTTGCATAATATATATAATCACCAACAACAACAAGTTTCATAAAAACTCAAGTTTATAAATCTCTAGTTTTTATTTTTAAGTTGTTTTCTTCAAATGTGTTTATAAGTATATAAACACATCATATAAGTGTAAATATTATGAAAACAAGTGATATATAGGTATTTTATAACTTTTATACAAGTAGTCTTTGAATAAACAACAAGAATCACTAGTTATTTCAAGTTTATAAACTACGGATTTTCGGCAGAAAATTTACATCGACTTTGAAAAATTATAACTAATTTATAGCTTAACGAAATGAGTTGATTCTTGTCTCAAAAGTTAGATCTATGTCTTAACTAAAAATCTGGAAGCTTTCATAATTTGTTTTGGAGTTTAAGACCCCCAGAAATTATTTGGGAAACCGAAAGTTTGACAGCTCAAAAATGGCCAACATAGGGTTTTCAACAAGCTTTTTCCCCAACCTAAACATCTCGAAAATAGAGACCCTAAACTCCTCATTCACTTCCCACACATTCACAACATAAAAATCCCTCACTTTTCTTCCTCTTGAATCCGGCCAAAGGGTGTCCAAGAACACCAAAATTTGCAACTTTGCATTCTTTCAATATTTCAAGAGTTTTTGGTGCAATCTTCCAAGGGTTTCAACTTTTTCTCAAATTCATACTCCAAATACATCAAAGTAAGTAAATACTAACTTGTTTCATCTTATAATTATGTTTATATAAGTCTTGCATAATATATATAATCACCAACAACAACAAGTTTCATAAAAACTCAAGTTTATAAATCTCTAGTTTTTATTTTTAAGTTGTTTTCTTCAAATGTGTTTGTAAGTATATAAACACATCATATAAGTGTAAATATTATGAAAACAAGTGATATATATGTATTAACTTTTATACAAGTAGTCTTTGAATAAACAACAAGAATCACTAGTGATTTCAAGTTTATAAACTACGGATTTTCGGCAGAAAATTTACATCGACTTTGAAAAATCATAACTAACTTATAACTTAACGAAATGAGTTGATACTTGTCTCAAAAGTTAGATCTATGTCTTAACTAAAAATCTGGAAGTTTTCATAATTTGTTTTGGAGTTTAAGACCCCAAGAAATTATTTGGGAAACCGAAAGTTTGACTGCTCAAAAATGGCAAACATAGGGTTTTCAACAAGCTTTTTCCCCAACCTAAACATCTCGAAAAATGGGCATTCTTGAATTTAAAAATCCTTTGTATATATTAGTTTAATGTCCAAGAAATCCGAAGCCTAAAACGTTTTGGAGCTTGGTCTAAAACAGCCTCAAAGTAGGCCGAAAAACCTTCGAAAAAGCTGGAAAATTATATATATATATATATATATATATATATATATATATATATATATATATATATATATATATATATATATATATATAAACTTGACGTTTTAAGTGGATTTTATATATAAAACTTGAATGTTGGGTGATTTAAGACATAAAAATCTATAAATATACATATTATCATATATTAGAGATATTAAGTCCCTATTATCATTTAGGACTCGATTAAATACATCCGGCTTCATCACCCATCAAACAACGCAAATTTGCATTTTATGCTCGTATTTGCCATCGCACTCACGGTGAGTCCTCATAGCCCCTATTTTCACACTGTTATGTTTTGGGGTTGAAATACATGCTACGTTATCATATGGACACGGAAAACAACTTCATTTTAATTATGTATTACATATGTGGTTCCATCAGCCCTCAAATCATGAACCGTTAATTGCATTTATTTGTAAGAGTGAATATATTGTGGGTAGATTTATCTGAAGTCATGTCCCCCATTCGGGTTAGTTCAGCTCGGCTAACAGCGGGTGCATATATATTTAACACACGGTATTACGTATGGGTATACTGCACAGGACAAACTCATTTAATTAAGCTTCGGTTGCATGATGGTTTATATCTAATACATAAATGGAATTTATGATTTTATAAATTCAAACTCAACGGTTGTTGTCCATACAAGTCAGATTTACGTGTAAACCTATGAGCTCACCAACATATTTGTTGACGTATTTTAGCGTGTATTTTCAGGAAATTAAGCCAAGTTCCTCGCATCGGAAGTATTTTCAAGCTTCCGTACTTTTGGAGTCGCATGCATTTTCAAACCACCGGAGATTTAGTTGCATTATTTTGATTACTTTAATTATGTATTTAAATCTCTGTAACGTGCGAACTACTCTTTATCATATCAGGCTATGTAAAACATTTCCATATTTTAAAGTTTTATCGATGTATTTTTTAAAACGTCCATATAGTGGTCGTTCATTATAATTATTGTTGTAATGTATTCCCAATATCAATCAGCACATAAATGATTCTTTATCACTCACAAGAAGAATGTCAACTCAATAATTGTGTAATGATGAAAGAACAATAAGAATGTTGAGAGAATAAAAGCAAAAGTGGCGGCTGCTCTATTCAATGTATTTTCAACCGTAACTTTACAATGAGACACTAGGAGCCTATTTCTAGGCTCCATTAATTAACCATGGAACATCGTCAACTTTGGCCCCTAGACTTTTACAATGAAATAAATTACAAGGAAATAAAATACAAGGAAACTACTAAGTAAATAATTATTACAAAACAACTCCCTATGATCGAAATAAAATGTCTAACAATCTCCCCCTTTTCGATCATTTAGGAGGTCCTGGAACTCTGGCATGGTCTGTTGATTCTCGGAGTCCAAGGATGACGTCGAAGCGTCTGGTCACTTGTCTCATATGTAGCCGTTCGTTCAGGAGTTCAATCCCGCTGAGGGTATCCTGTATCTCCTTTGGTGAGCATCTTTGTTCAGGATGTGGTTGAGCATCAAAATCTTGTACTTTCTGTGTCAGAGCAGCTCGAACCAATCTGAGTGTACCATCGGAGTAACAAGGAAGATCCTTAAAGCGCATGAACCTTTTGTAGCCCTTGTGATTGACAAAAATGACACCCGGGCCTCCTCTGAAAATAACTCTGTAGGCCGGATGGTGGGCTAGAAGGAAGCTATCTTGTTCTGGTGCTCGTAGGCCCACTTTAACCAACGCGCTCTCGATCGCCATCTGGAAGTCTCTTAGGCACATAATGATCGAGCGGCGGTTCATGCTTCGTAATAGGGCACCTACGGCAGTCATGTGGGTCAGACGTTTTCTGATGCGATTTTTCAAGCTGTTGTGTAAAAACTCAACATCATCCGCACTTATGAAGTCTAGGTCATTCTCAAAGATGTCATCAACCGTGCCATCTTCTCTTTCTACTTGGTAGGAGGGATAGTAGACTTTGGCTCTTTTGCACATGGTTATGGTTCAAAGTTTCTTTATCTTCGATTTTGAGACCTTTGACCTTCTTTCCCGGAGCATCAGTTGATAGTATTCGGCCTGTTCAGCTTTGGTAACATTTGTAAGTTCCATAAGTAGGCGTCTGATCCAGGCTTCTTTCTGAATACCATTTTGAATCTTTCTTCTATGTACGGGTTCTGAAACTGCTCCGGGGGAAACTTCTGCAAGAATTCTTTAAGGCCCTGAACGGGGGGTTCTTCGATTTCATCCTTTTTGGCTTCAAGAAGCTTTATGATTGTCCCCCGCCGTTCTTGTCGAAGTTTGTCCTTTTCTTCTTGAGGCAGTTTTTGAACATCACCTTTTGAATACTAACCGACCCAGAATATGTCATCTTTTCTAAAAATACCAGGGCCTTCTAGAGTTTCATCGAAGCAATCGACCCTTTTGGTTTGGGAAGGACCTGGATGTTCGGTTTGTTGGACTGGAGGAGGGCTTGGGGATCTTGGAGGGCTTAGGACTATGTGGGATTCTTTGAGTGACTGGGGAGCTTGAATGGATGATAGGATTTCTTATAGAGGGGCTGGTGGTGGTGAGTTCAGGAAGTCAAAGGAAGAGGATGAAGATTTTTTCGTTGTAGATTCGGGTTCAGGCTTAGGAATTATTAAGGGTTCGCTGGCGTCAATATCGGAATCTGAATCAAAAACCAATATGATTTCAACCTTCTCTTGAGGTTCCTCAAACTCTACCATTGCTGTCATCGGATCCAGTGGAGCTGGACCCTCGAACATGGGCTCTTCTTCTATCATTAGGAATTCCTGAGCCTCCTGCCTCTGTTCCCCTGACCCCTAAAACACTGTCCCTTCAGTGGTCTCTTCTCCCCCTATTAACAACATGGGGTTCTCATACTGAACCTTTTGCCTTTTCTCCCCCTCAAGACGATAAGGGTCGTCCCGATCGTCATGCTTTCTTTTTGGGGCCTCTGCTTGAGGACGGCACTGGAGTTCGATTACTGCCGACTCAAGGCGATCCATTCTCGAATTAATTTGTTCTTGGACTTGCAGAATTAGGCGTGTAAGTGCATCGATCTTTTCTGAGAGCTCTGAGATCTGGTTTTGAACTGAATGGGAACCTAGTGGGGGGCCAATTTCGGAAGCGACACCCTTACCCTTTATTAGTGAAAGGAGGGCGGTGTGACGCTCCTCGGCAACTTCCCTTTGGGCATCCAGGTCTGCCCGGGTAATCACGCCGGCAGCACGTAGAGCTGCCGTTAACATCTCCAAATTGATTGGGAGATGGCCGGAAGTGGATGGCGTTGATTGAGCCACTCCCGGTCTTCCTTCTGTCATTTCTGGCTCCTGATAGGACACTCAGATCCGGAAGTTTGAGGAGCTGCATGGAGGCAGCTCTTGGGGATGCCACGGAGGCATCGTGCGGTGTTTGTATATTGGGGGATGGAATCGTGAAAGAAGGAAGTTCGGTCACATGGGGAGGAGTGTGACCTCTTTCAACACCGCCACTCTCCGAATGAGAGGGCGATGGATTATGTGCTATGACCTCGTGAAATGAAGTGGTTTTCCTTTGAGGGGAAACCAAGTGGGTGGTGGTGGTGATTTTGACCGTTGGACTGACGGTCTTATGGTGGGGAGTCCGGCTAATTGGGCTTAGTTCACCCTCGGATGGAATACTTATCGCTCGTACGACAGAGGCGATTCTTTCCGAATCCACCGTCTCTGCCGCCTCACCACCTGCTCCCTCGCTCACCAACACATGCGCCCTCTCACCTATACCTAGAGATTGTTGAACTTCCGCCTGAGCACCCTCATCCTCACTCATGCTCGCCTCACCTTCGGATTGGTTAGTCTCAGACGGTTCTGACAGAGACTCATCCGGATAACACTCTCGAATATATGCCCTAACCCGTTCCAACCCCCTTGACCTCATTAGCAAAGATAGAGGTATTTTCATTATCGGCACTGTGGGGGCCCCCTTTCGCAGAGTTAACTTTTGAATAGCCACTGTGGGGTATACATCTGCCTCAGGACGTTCATGGATATCGTCATCATGGTCCATGGCATACTGGATGATTAGCTGCAGAAATCGTTTTAGTTCCTCGAAGAGGAAAGCAGCATAATCCACATGTCAGTCAAAGGCAAAGCCTGTGAACATGGCTAGTACCTGAGCCGACGCAGAGTCGTGGCCGGAATGCTTCGTGGTGAAGCATTTGTTGAGTACATCAAAGAGGATCTGCCAGTGAGATTGAAGATTTTTGGTGCGGAAATCTGAGGGTTTGGAAAGAGGGCCATCATAACCCAGTGTTTGGATTTCAGCTAGGGTTTGTGCGATGGATGGGTTGGGAGGCGTATGGCGGATATAGTGAGTTTGACTGGAACGCAGTTGATGGTAGATGTAAAGTGAGGTTCGGGGTCAGAAAAGTATTGCAACCTGTTCTAGAATTGTTGAAGGTAAATCTGGGGAACAACAATTGCGGTAGATAAGGCGTAATATATGGGGTGGCGAGTAAGGATGTCAAATGCAAGGGTTTGGGGTTCTTTGGTTAGGATGGAAACGTCGAGCTGCCAGTTGTGTGGAATAAACTCGACAAACTCGGCGTTGGGGAGGATGGATTGTTCTGGGAGTTGGGCGTTATTGTTTGGGATGGGGGGATGGGGTATGGTAAGAATGACTGCTGGATCCATTATCCTGCAAGGTGCATCAGAGTTAGAATAATAAGACTTTAAAAGATAAGGCATTGATGTGAAGTCTAGATTAGTGTGAAATAGAAACTTCCTGATCTGTTTAGCATCGGGTCTTTATTAGTAGAATAAAATTCTACTAATAAAGTCCAAAGTCAATCGTTAAGAGACCGATGTTAGACCAGTGTCACCGAATTCGGATCAGGCTGAAATCCGGATGATGCATGAATGGTATGTGAGAGGTCCGAATTCGGATGAGGTGACACGAGTGGCCGAATTCGGATGGTGCATGAATGGTATGTGAGTGGCAATGTGTGAGTGAGGTGGTCCGAATTCGGATGGTGCAAGAGCATGGTCAGAATTCGGATGAGGTGCGGATGGAAATGTTATGTATGCAGGAATAACAAGGAACCAACCTCAGATGAGAACCGAATTCGGATCCAACCCGAGTTCGGATGCACAGTGATGATGCAATGAGACTTAAGTTAATATTCAAAATTCCTAGATGGACCGAATTCGGATCAACAGTGACCGAATTCAGATTTCGGGTGGTTGAAAAATTGAAAATTTTAAAGTTAGTGGGACGTCCGAATTCGGATGATGGTCCGAACTCGGACATCCGAAATGCATGTATGCAGTTAATGAGTTCATGCAAAAAATAAACGTGAACAGTTGAAACTTAACAAAAATGCATGAAATTACAGATCCTAATCTAAAACAACCTAAGGAACATTTTATCTAACTACTACTAAGTAAAACTAACACATTAAACAACCGAAAAATAAGAAAAACCGAAAAGAAAAAGTAAAGAAAATTTGAAATTCAAACACACAAAATATGAAGTTATAAACTGAAATAAGGTTAAAAAGAGGTTACCTGGAGATGCCGAAGAAGGAAAATGCAAGAAAAACGAAGAAAAACGAAGCTCGAAAAGCTTGGAAGTGGTGGAAATGGTGGCCAGCGGTGGTTTGTTTCGACGAAGAAGAAGAAGAGAGTGGGAGAAATCTTGAAGATGAAGGAAAGTGAAATGTTGACCGTTGACCCGCCCATATATAGGCATGTGGGTCGGGTCAAACAGGATCCGCGCGTAAATGAGTTTGGGCCGCCGGATTTTACCACACAACACATAAAACTTAAACAATATTGGGCTTTAAAAGATAAATGAAACAACAAAAAAAAATTTTGGCCCAATTTTATTAAATCTTTTTGAGATTTTCTTTGAAACAACAAAGTAAATATATTTTTGGTATTTTCTTTTAGTGTTTAAATTAAGATAAAAATAAATAAAATGAAATAAACTACAATATTTTTTTGCTTTTTGATAAATTTGAAATTTAAAATCTTTTTAGGATTTTCTGACCTATTAAATTAAACTTAAAATTAAATAAAAATATGACCAACCTAAAATTTAAAAGTTAACTATAAGAAATTAAAAAAGAAACAAAGAATTATAAAAATTTAAAATCCTAACTATACTCCCCCTCAAATAAATACCGGTTCTTTTCCCTTTGTTTTTCGGATAAAGCTTGTGACCCTTTTCAGCCTTTAAGATACAGACAAACCTGGATAATGTTTGCGTCCCACTCCGTGATGAAAAATTCACACAGCAATTTGTCAGGATCATTAATTATTAAAAATGTACACAGATAAGGAAATATTGAGTTTCAATGTTGTGACACAATCCTTAAATTTAAATAACAGATATTTTCTAAATTAAAGGAATTTCAATCATGATAGATTGAAATAGAATTATTTAAGACAATATCTGATATTTAATTGGAAGGCGGATTCAACATGCCGATATGGGATACTAAAAACTGAAAACGAGGTTCGTCTAAAGCCTTAGTAAATATATCTGCAAGTTGATATTCCGTGCCAACAAAATACAACTCAATGGTTCCCTTTTCTACGTGATCTTTAATAAAATGATACCTGATATCTATGTGTTTTGTTCGAGAGTGCTGCACGGGATTGCAAGAGATGGAAATTACACTTCGAGAATCACAGTAAATTGGGATATTAGTGAGTGAGAATCCATAATCACGTAATTGTGTTCTCATCCACAGCACTTGAGAGCAACAGCTTGCAGCTGCTACATACTCAGCCTCAGCTGTGGATGTGGAGACACAATTCTGCTTTTTGGAAGACCAACTCACCGGTCTATCTCCCAAGAACTGTATTCCTCCCGACGTGCTTTTTCTGTCAACTCTACAACCTGCAAAATCAGCATCTGAAAAAGCGGTAAGATTGAAATCGGTTCCCTTTGGATACCATAGACCAAGTTCGGGTGTACCCTTAAGTTAACGAAAAATGCGTTTTACCGCAGTTAGGTGTAATTCTTTTGGGTCGGCCTGAAATCTAGCACAAAGACATGTTGAAAACAATATATCCGGCCTACTAGCAGTCAAATATAGTAAGGATCCTATCATCCCTCTGTAAGTTGTATTATCGACACTTTTCCCAAAAGGATCGGTGTCTAACTTACAGTTGGAGGCCATGGGAGTTGCGATACTCGTGCAAGAGTCTAACTTATACTTCTTGAGAATGTCAAGTGTATATTTCGACTGGTTCACAAAAATCTCATCCTCAAGTTGTTTGACTTGTAATCCGAGGAAAAAGTTCATTTCCGCCATCATACTCATCTCGAACCTGGACTCCATTAGGGCTGAAAAATCCTTACAAAAATTACTGTCAGTAGATCCAAATATAATGTCGTCGACATATATCTGTTCTAGCATTATATGTGGGCCTTCCCTTTTAGTGAACAGAGTTGTGTCCACCACACCTTTACAGAAACCGGCAGAAATAAGAAAATTAGAAAGACTATCATACCATGCTCGAGGTGCTTGTTTTAAATCGTAGAGATCTTTATCTAGCACATTAACATGGTCAGGTTTATGTGCGTCAACAAATCCTTGTGGTTGTTCAACATACACCTCCTCGTTAAGTTCACCGTTTAGAAAGGCAGTCTTGACGTCCATTTGGTACACTTTGAAATCTTTGTGTGTCGCGTACGGCAAGAAGATTCTGATTGCTTCGATCCGTGCAACTGGAGCGAAGATCTCGTCATAATCTATCCCTTCTTGTTGTCGGTAGCCTTTGGCAACAAGTCTTGCTTTATTCCTTATCACAATGCCGTTCTCATCTCGTTTGTTCTTAAAGATCCACTTTGTTCCGATCACTGTACGGTCTTTTGGTTTGGGAACTAACTGCCATACTCTTAGCTGTTCAAACTGGTTGAGTTCCTCTTGCATTGCAACTATCCAATCTGGATCTTTTAGGGCTTCATCCACACGAGCGGGCTCTATCATACTAAGTAATGATGCGAAGAGGCATTCATTAGCAGATGCCCTACGAGTTTGGACTCTTGTTGAAACATCACCAATGATTTGATCTGTTGGGTGACTTCGGGTCCATTTAATCTCCTGTGGAAGGGGTGCTCGGGATGGAACCTCTGTGGTTAATGTGGGGATGGATGAAGATTCATGGTCAATGGTTTCAAATGATGGTACCACTGGTTCCAGTTCGATTCCCGAGTGTGCAGGTGAAGGAAGAATTGTTGGTATTGTATGTGAGGGTATTATAGGAGTAGATTCAACTGCGGATGTGTCGGTGGATGATGTAGATGGATGAGGGTATGTTGATGAAGATGGAGCGGAGAAACTTTGAGGCGCAGTTGAAATGGAAGGATTACCTACATTATTGACAACATTAGAAACACTAGCGTTAGGACCGAAAAATTCAACATAAAAAGGATCAAACAAATTAACCAAATCAGAAGAAGAAAAAGAAATGGGGTTATTAGAAGAGTCTCCAGGCATTTGAGTAATGCGAGGTCCTGATTGATCAACGTCAGGTGCCAGTTCAGCCAACTCATCAAATGTGACATGCACACTTTCATTGACTGTTCTGGTTCAGGTATTGAATGCGCGATACGCCTTCGAGTTGGATGAGTATCCAATGAAGATCGCTTCATCCGCCTTTTCGTTAAACTTCCCGAGGTTGTCTTTGTCGTTCAGCACATAGCACCTGCAACCAAATACACGTAAGTACTTGATAAATGGTACTTTATTCAAAAAGAGTTGGTAAGGAGTTTTGTAAAAGCGCTTATGGATAATGGAGCGATTTTGTGTATAGCATGTTGTTGATACGGCTTCGGCCCACAAGAACGGAGGTAGCTTCGAGTATGTGAGCATTGTACGAGCGGCTTCCACAAGCGTACGGTTACGCCTTTCCACGACCCCATTTTGTTGAGGTGTTCGAGCAGCAGAGTATTGATGCTGAATACCTTTGGATCGAAGGAAGCCCTCAACTACCGAGTTCTTGAACTCCGTGCCGTTATCTGATCTGATTGATTGCACTGACAGCTGCTGTTGGGTCTCGACACTCTATATAAAATCTATGATTTCTTGAGCTGTCTCGTCCTTGGAACGCAAGAACCTGGCCCAGGTATATCGTGAATAGTCGTCAACGATAACCAGCACATATCGTTTTCCGTTTATGCTTTGAGTCCTCATCGGTCCGCATAAATCCATGTGAAGTAACTCCAATACTCTTTTTGTTGATGGTTCGGGCTTTGGTTTGTGAGATGATCGTTTCATTTTTCCATTCTCACAAGCTCCACACAGATGGTCCTTTTCATAGCGCAATTCAGGAAGACCTTTAACTAATTGTTTCGCAGCCAGCTTGTTGATATTATCAAAGTTCAAATGGGATAATCTTCGATGCCACAACCAAGAGTCTTTTGAAGAGGCTTTTGATAGTAGGCAAATGTTATCCTTCACTATTAGCTTAGCTACGTCAATGGTGTAGAGGTTAGAGTTTCGGGAACCTGTTAGGATTTCTTTTCCATCCATACTCTTAACACTGCAGTTCTTAGCTCTAAAAGTTACCTCTAGTCCTTTGTCGCAGAGCTGTCCTATGCTAAAAAGATTATGTGATAACCCCTCAACATAGTCAACGTCCTTGATGACCAGATTATTTAGAACTAAGTCCCCGTATCCTTTGATGTGAGCCTGATGGTTGTTCCCGAATTTTACAGTTCCGCAATACTGTTCAACAACGTTGGACAACTATTCTCTTCTTCCCGTCATATGCTTGGAGCAACCGGAATCCATATACCAAATGGACTTCGCCTGAAAAACAAATAAATTCATACAATGAAAATCTATATGCATTCAAACACATCCATTTTTAATTCACAATCAAACTGTGTTCTGAACCGAGATGTTCAGAAAACATGATGAGTTAAGACCGGGTCCTGGGCTGTGTGCACAGAAGCCAAACGTGTCGGTTTAAGCACAACCGACAAGCAAAAGAACGGGTCCTAGTCTATGGTAACTAGAAGCCATTTCTTTGAAGAACGGGTCTTGATCAGAAGTAACCAAGAACCATCTGCATAATGATCACACAACCTTGGGTACCCACCTCAATATGGGTCCCTTTTTGTTAGGATTTCCAGAATTATATGACACGTGTACAGTTTTAGAAACCCATTCACCATTTGTGTGTGGTCCGGATGCATAACCCTTTGGAATCCATTGAAGATTGGATTTATTAGGCTTTGTAACCTTAGGCGTTGAAATTGCCTTTGGTTTTTGTCTTTTTGAGACCTTTTTGACCGTTGCTTTGGTTTTGGGCCTTGGCAACGGACAAATCTCAATTTTATTTGAGGCCGATGATGCAACATTTTTTGTATTCTTTTTCCGAATTCGTTTAACAGGATATGGCACGAAAGCATTCATTTCAGGAACCTGTCGTCTATAGCGAGTTGGACATAGATTGAATAAATCACTGAAAGAGTACTTTAACGGAACAACAGAATTCGGTACATCATTACAAGCATTGTCACACACATTGTTACACAAATTGTCTTTAGAGATTACAGACATCCTATCTCTAGTAACATATTCATTTGGCATTAAAGCCTTCTTCACAAAAAAGACTCGTAAAATCCAGCATGGTGGTTTTTGGGACTCTTCTTATATGATCTGTAGGAACAAAACGATTAGAGTCAGTAAGCATGGAAGATTTAAACTTGACAACATTTTCTTTTTGTTGGTGAGTGGGTTTCTTAAAAGACTTGGATTTGATCTGAGTCTTTTTAGAAACCTCATTTTTGAAACTTTTTGAACACTCACCTTTATAAATGACAGAAGAGGTTTCAGCTTTGGCCTTACCTTTATTTGATGACACATATGGAATTTTTGTGGAATGAGAAACTGTTTGTTCTTTTGAAAAGTCTTTCAATTTTGTGAAACCATTTCAAAATTTTCTCTATAGACAGTTACTTCCACATATTGTTGAAAAGATTGATTTACCAATTCTTCTTCGCTATTAAGAAGAGCATCTTGAAGATCAAGTGCTTTCTTTTGATACGACTTCAATTCCTTTTCTAAAACAGTGATTTGTTGTTGAAGAACTTTTGCAGGAATATAAAGTTGAGGAGTTGATTTTACGATTTCTGTTTTCAATTCAGCTTCTGAATAAGTTGACAAGAAGTCTTCCTCTAAAGTGGGTACTCTAGAAGAATAACTCTCGTTAAGTTCTTCATATTGAAAAGAAATTTCTTTATCTTTACGAGCAACACGTTTCTCATTTTCTTGGTTTAAAACTTCTTTTGACGACTCAAAAAAGAAAGATTTAAGACCGACTCCCATATAATTCATGTCATAAAATAAAGGTAAAAGATTTTGTGCTTTTTCCAAATATTTAGGATTTTTAAAACCGATTCCTTGTTTAGAATGGTAAAATCTAGTTTCTTTGGGCTGATTTAAGTGGATAGTTTGTTCAGTTTGACCCCTTTTTAAAAATGCATCGTCAAGGGTCTTTATTCTTGAGTACAAACTTATCCTTTTTCTTCAATCATTTTGTATTTTTCTAAACTGTTTATATTTTCCATATTTACCGCATCTAACTATTTTGTAAGTACAGAAATTTCTTCTTTTAAAGAGGGTTTTTCTTTTGATAGCGTGTCCATGCAAGATTCAAGATATATATTCCTATCCTGAACATCTACTTTTTCTATTAATATCTGTTTTATAACATTATGATTAGTTAACCACTTTGAATGATATAATTCAGATGATTCTTTTAGAGTTTGAGCTTGATGTTCAGCCTGTACACACTTTGCAGTTTCAGCATTTAATCTAGCTTGTAGATCAAGAATATGTGTGTGCAGTGTACATTCATTATCTACAAATAAATTATTTACATGTGCAGGAATGTAACAGGAATATATCTCATTTGACTCAGAACCGGATGTAGAGCATTCGGGATCGTTGGTTGTGGTCATCAGACATGCTGGTGGATTTTTCAATGTCTCCCCCTCAGTAGCATGATCTGAATTTTCAGCAGTGGAAACAGCACAGTTCGCCAACCCAATACGATCAACCATGTAACAGTTCTTGCCCTTGTCATTTTCCTCGTCGGTGTCTTCAGCATCCCAGTAGTCTTCCTGGGCGACGAGGGCTAACGCGTCGGTTTTTTCTTTGCGGCGTCGAGCTTTCTCTCATAATAGGCGACGTCTCTGTCAAAATTGTTCTTACACTCCCGAGCAAAGTGGCCTGGTTTACCACACTTGTAACAGAGACGTTCATCTGCGGCTTTCGGCTCGTCTGCTCTCGCCCATTCATCTCTCCTCTCTGTCGGACTCTTATCGTCGCGGCGATGCTTTCTGCTGTCATCTCTCCTTTTGTCCCTTCTTTCAGGCTCTCTCCTGTCATCTCGGCGGTCATCCCTACGATCATCCCGTCGATCGTCCCGCCTCTCATAGTCCCGCCTGTCGTCCCTTCTATCATCGCGCCTATTATCTCGCCTTTCATAACGGCGATCATCTCGATAGTCGCGTCTATCATCATACATGCGGTCATCCCGATCATCCCGTCGGTGATCATCCCTGCGATAATCATCGCGTCGTTCATCCTTTCGGTCATCTGAGTACCTCCGTGCACCGGTGTCATAACGGAGTTGATTGTTAGTCTTGTTGGAGAACCGTCGTTGTTGGAGACGATTGGTCCACAAGGCTATTTGTTCCTGTATAGAAGCCTCTTCCTCATCAAATACCTCACGTGGAGGAGAAGCATACCTGCACTGCGATGACGAAGAACCTGGAGCAAAGGATGGTGTCGGAATCTGCGTGTTGGTGATCAAGGCGAGTGAATCATTGGGTTTCAATCCGGTGTTGGCTGAAAGTAGTAGAGAGGCCAATTGATTCACCATCAGCTTTTGTTGATCTACATCCCTTTGATACTTCTTTAGCTCCTTAAAAACGACATTAATGGATACCTCAGAAATGTTCAGTACTCGTTTCGTGGCCCGACAAGCAAGCTGCCACTCGGGGGCTAAGGCGGCAAAGAACTGGATGTTGATGTCATCCCTGTCCTTCTTTATGTGCAGTTTGTTCAGCTCATTCAGGACCGCACAGAACCTTGTAAACGTGGCCTGCAGAGATTCCCCGTATTTTGCGCGGAATTCTGTAAACTTCGCCTTGGCCTCCTCAATCTTGGCACGATCATCCAGATCTGCCCCCAGCATCTGGACTTCCAATTCATCCCACATTTCCTTGGCAGACATTTTGCTGTCTACGCCAACCAAAATATCAGTGTGGAGGGCCTGATAGATCAGATATTCTGCCCTCTTGTCGGCATGTTGTGTATCTCTCTAGGCGTCATTGGCCGGTTCGCGTTCAACTTTTGTAACAACCTAACTTTTAGCCGATCATGTAATGCTTAATTTTGAGATAATAATATAATTTTGTTATATTATTTATGTTGCAAATATTAATTAAGAATGAAAATTTATTAATTAAATATGATTTTTTTAAATTATATTTATGATATAATTAAAATGAGTAAAATAAAAGAGATATAAAATACAAAAGTGTAGTGGGTTAAGTTGCAATATAACCAAATTAAGATATATAAGCTAAAATAAATGATCATTTAAGATCATTAATTTGAATTCACTCTCTCTCTCTCTCTCTCTACTCTCTCTCTCTACATCCTACGGCCAAACATCAAAATTCATCAAAAATTTCATAAACATAGAATCAATTGAAGAATTAAAGACAAAGGGAGTTACAATCAACATCAAACTACAAAGAATTTGAGGTAAATTCATTTTTAATTTCGATCTTTATAGTGTTTGGATCGGTTTTGTGAGAAACCGAAACCAAGGTTTAAAATGTTAAGATTTGATGTTGCATGTTGAAAATGTTGATAGATAATGATGAATTTAAGTTAATAAAAGTGGTAGAAACAAGAATTTGTGATTAAGATTGTCCAAAAATGATGAAATCGGAAATTTTGTGAAAACTTGTGTTCTTGACAAAAATGATCATTTTTGGATGATCTTGATTAAGTTATAATGTTATTGATAGTAAAATTAGTATAAAACAACCTAATAATAGTAATATAACATAATATAAAGTTGCATGTTGATAAATATGAATTTAGTAAATTTTTGTTAAAAATCTGTATGAATGTATGAAGAACCTCAAGAACATTTCTGGGAAAAATATAAGTTTAAGGAGCCGAATTCGGTAGGACCGAATTCGGATGGTACCCAATTCGAATCTCAATTTCGGATCTTGCCTTGGCCCCATTTTCGGATAAAGATTATTTCGGACCCTACATTTCGGATGCCTTCAAATTCGGTTCAAAGGTCCTAAATTCGGATGACAATTCGGATGCTACTTAGGATGAGCCAATTCGGGTGCCCAATTCGGTCAGATCCGAATCCGGATCCCTAATCCGGACAGGTCCGAATCCGGGCTGGTCCGAATGTGATGGATCCGAACTGATCCGAATTTGGTTGAATCCGGATGATTTTATTTTCAAGGTTTAAATATGAATAAAAGCAACATGATTATATCTATCTACCTATCTATATATATATATATATATATATATATATATATATATATATATATATATATATATATATATATATATATATATATATATATATATATATATATATATATATATATATATATATATATATACATATATATATATATATATAGAACTCTTGGGGAATTTAATGAAATAAAGAATATGAAAAAACAAAAGATTGATGAATTATAAGTTATCAGAATCAGATGAATTAATGATTTATAAAGATAAAAGATGATGAAATTGACATGATATTAACATCATAATTCTGGACAGGTTCAGTGAAATTCTGAACATAGAGACAAAGATTTAAAGATTTAAAGCGGGTCAAAGACTTGAATTGACAGAACAGATTGACAAAGATAAAATCCTGAGATAACTCAGGTGGCAGATTTTTACATCTGTTTGAAAAAGACCCAACACCGTGAGTTATAGATATTCAGATTTAACATGCTTGAATTTCCGGTTGAGACATATTGTTGATGCTAGATTAAATTGACATTCATATTATCAGCTGGATTGTGACCTGTGCACACTATGGTTCGGTGTTGCCCAGTGGATTATGATAGCTATTTGACTTTTCAATTCATATGATATTGCATTCACAGTTCATTTCTGACATTGCTTTGAGATTATTGCTATCATGACTTGATTACGTATGCTTCATCATTGCATATACTTGACATATTGATTCAGCTTGATTAGCCTTATCGGTCTATCGTTCTAGACCTGGCTATTTCACCAGTTCTATTGAACTTGGTAATGACCTCCGATGTTCCGCCACGTTGATTTACTGGTAGCTAGCCCAGTATGTGGCTGATCCCCACGATTTAAGCGTGAGCGTGGCTTGAGCATCATCCGACTCTATGACTTCTATGTCTCAATCATGAGGGCTGTAGCGGCAGCCAAGACATATCACGCTAGACTGATGATCCGCTTGACCATGCATGTTAATTTGAAAATCTATTTACTCGCTAAGCTTTGCTTACAGTTGCTAATTGACATTTTAAAGGAAAAGATAAAGGAAAGTCACCTGCTGGACCTAGTTCTTAGGTCATTCAAGATACAAGTTTTGAAGCTTTCATAAACCACTACTCAACAAAACCTTTCGGTACTGATTGGAAGACAGCAAATGTGGTGGTTTTGGGTAGATTTGATATTATTCTATGATGTAATGATTAGATTAGATCGTACCCTTTTATAACTTTAATTTGAAATATGTAATCAATGTTTAACTTAAATACTAAAATGTTTGTACTTGTAATTCATAATTCCGCATCTAAATTACTCTATCTTAGTTATGGTTGATATCGTATTGCGTAATGTGGGACCTAGACTCTGAGGACTGCCCCGTGAGGGGAGGTCTTCACAGGATGGTATCAGAGCCCATAGTTTGAGTGAATCAAGTATTACGTGAGTATACTTGGTCTCAAACTGAAGCAATACATATGTATCAATCATTTAGGTGGTTTGAACTGAGATAGGATGTACAGACTGTTAGGATGGGAAAAAGGGTACATAGATCTAAGTCTATAAAGTGATAGTTAAATGATTTTAATTTCAGAAAAGATGTCAGGATCAGGTGACATTCCCAACAACATGACCCCTCAACAGATGTTTGAAATGATGCAACAACTTTTAGCCCAACATTCTGAACAATAAAATAAGACAATGCAAGAACAGTTTCAGGCCAGAGATTAGGCCGAAGCTAAAAGACGTAATGATAAGAAAAATAAGCGAAAAGATAAGCAAGTCCAGAATGAAGAATCTGATTCTGATAACTCTACCCCTGAAACCCAAATCGAGCAGCCTAAAGGCTGTAAGTTCAAAGATTTTAAAGCGAGCGGTGCCCTGAACTTTGAGGGCACAGTGAATCCAATTCAGGTGATGGATTGGATCAGCCATACCGAAGAGATTTTCAGAATCTCTGACTGCTTAGATTCAAAGAAAGTGAGTTATGCGTCGGCGTTGTTTGTCGGAGCTGCCCGTGCTTGGTGGAAGACTCAGAGAAGCATATATGGAGAAGAGTTGATACAGACTCTAGAATGGAACCAGTTCCTTGATATGTTCAACGCAAAATATTGTCCGATCGACCAACAAGATAAGATGGAGGTTCAACTGATGCAGCTGACTCAGGGAGCCAAAACTGTTGACGAATATGAGCATGAATTCTCACGACTATGCGGCTACTCCTCGTATCAAGTAGCTACTGAAGAAAGGAAGATGAAAAGATTCCGCGGAGGACTCAACCCGAGATACCGACATCCGATGAGTGCGATAAAGTATAAGAGTTACCTGGAAATGGTTGAAGCGGCCAGACAGATCGAGAGAGGATACTTAGAGTATCGCGATCAGCTTTACGCTCCATCAGCTAATCCGACATGTCCATCTCCTCCGAAGAAACAGAGATTCGGCAGATTCTTCAGGCCAAACAAGTCTTAGTCTCAGCAACCTCAGCAATCTCAGCAGTATAGTTCACAGCCGAAAGCCCAAGTGTATTCACTAACGAATGAGCCACGATTCTGCAAGAGATGCAGAAAGTCACATATGGGACTATGTAACCCAGATGATGTTACTTGTTTTGCTTGCAACAGAATTGGTCACAGTAGTGAAGAGTGCCCACAGCAAGGACGCGGATGTGCGAAATGTGGGAAAAGAGGACACTTCATGTATCAGTGTCGCAGCGGGCAACAAGGACAGTCACAGTCGTCAGCTGGAGGATCTACGATGAAGAGTTCAGCTGTTACTCCGACCGCAAGGACTCGAGCTTTTCAAATAACAGCCGAGGAAGCAAAAGAAACACCTGACGTAGTTACCGGTACGTTCCTGCTTAACTCAATCCCTGCTCGCGCATTATTCGATTCCGGTGCTAGTCGTTCTTTCATATCAACATCTTTTGCGCAAAGATTATATAAGTCTCCATCGAAGCTTCCCGTAGTACTTGACATTGAGACAGCCAGTAACAACTATGTTATGGCTGATTCTGTATACCGAAACTGCACTCTACTCGTTGATAACATCGTATTCAACCTTGATCTCATTCCTATTCCGTTGAAAGAGTTCGACGTCATCATCGGCATGGACTGGCTAATGAATAACGAGGCTACGATCGTCTGCAACCGCCGACTCATCAGAATTAAGTCTTCAGACAGCCAAGTGTTGTAGATTAAAGGCGAGAAGCATAAAGGTGCTCACTGCTTCATTTCTGTAGAGAAAGCTTACAAATATTTATCTAAGGGTCACGAATCCTATCGGTGCTATGCCTTTTCTGAATCTAACTCTAAGAAGAAATCTTTATCTGATATCCCGATCGTCTATGAGTTCCCAGACGTATTCCCTGATGACATTTCCGGAGTGCCACCAGAACGGCAAGTCGAATTCGGCATTGACTTAGTTCCTGGTGCGGCTCCCATTGCAAAAGCTCTTTAGAGACTTGCACCTGCAGAAATGCAGGAAATGTCAAAGCAGTTGCAAGAGCTGTTGGAAAAGGGATTTATCCGACCAAGTTCATCTACGTGGGGTGCACCTGTCTTATTCGTCAAAAAGAAAGACGGAACTTTCCGTATGTGCATCGACTACCGGGAATTGAACAAAGTCACAATAGAGAATAAGTATCCTCTGCCCAGAATCGATGATCTATTTGATCAGCTACAAGGATCCAGCTACTTCTCGAAGATAGATCTTCGTTCTGGATATCATCAGTTGAAAGTTAGAGATGAGGATATTCCGAAAACAGCCTTCCGAACAAGATACGGTCATTACGAATTTCTCGTGATGCCGTTTGGCTTGACAAATGCACCAGCGGCATTCATCGATCTCATGAATCGCGTGTGCAGACCAATGTTGGATAAATCAGTTATCGTGTTCATAGACGATATTCTGATTTACTCCAAAGCGGAGGCTGATCATGCTATTCATTTGCGGCAATTGCTAGAGTTACTGAGAAAAGAAAGACTCTATGCAAAGTTTTCTAAGTGCAAATTCTGGCTCAGACAGATTCAATTCCTTGGCCATGTTGTTTCTGGTGAAGGTATTTCCGTTGATCCGTCTAAAGTCGAGGCCGTTCAAAAATGGCAAACGCCTCGCAATGCCTCCGAAATAAGAAGTTTCCTTGGATTGGCCGGTTATTATCGGCGATTCATAAAGGACTTCTCGAAGATTGCTGTGCAACTTACGATGCTGACACGAAAGAATACTCCTTTCGTTTGGACAGATAAACAGCAAGAGGCATTTGAAAACTTGAAACAAAAGCTTATTCAAGCGCCGATCCTAGCCTTACCAGAAGGCAATGATGATTTCGTGGTCTATAGCGATGCATCTGGTACTGGCTTAGGATGTGTTCTAATGCAAAGGGGAAAAGTAATTGCCTACGCTTCAAGGCAATTGAAAGACTACGAGAAAAGTGCACCAACTCATGATCTTGAGTTGGCTGTCGTTACCTTTGCTTTGAAGATCTGGCGTCACTATCTTTATGGGACTCGGTGTCAGCTTTACACCGATCACAAAAGTCTCAAACATCTTTCACTCAAAAGGGTCCTTGGAGCTTATTAAGGACTATGATTGCAAGATCCTATATCATCCCGGCAAAGCTAACGTTGTCGCGGATGCTTTGAGTAGGAAAGTCTATCCGGAAAAGTGCTGTTATGCCCTGACTCCTATATTATTCTCTTCTAATCTTATTGAAGACATCAGAATTGCTCAAGTTGAAGCATTGAAAGAAGAGAATATTGATTCTGAAAATCTTAAAGGGCAATTACAATTTCTAACTCTGAATCATTTGGGACTTCACTGTCTCAAGGGAAACCGAATCTGGGTTCCTAAGTATGGTTCAATCCGCAGCACTTATCTATCTGAAGCTCATCAATCCAAATTTTCTGTTCATCCTGGCAGCTCAAAGATGAATTTTGATCTGAAAGCCGATTATTGGTGGCCAGGAATGAAGAAGGACATCGGTCATTATGTTGAAAGCTGCCGAATATGTCAAATGGTTAAGGCAGAACATCAGAAGCCCTTCGGGGATATGCAACCACTGCCAGTTCCCGAATGGAAGTGGGAGCATATAACCATGGATTTCATCACGAAGTTGCCGAAAACCAAGAGACAGCACGACTCCATCTGGGTAGTCGTGGACCGATTAACGAAGTCAGCTCACTTCATACCGATGAAAGAAACATACTCCCTTGATAGATTGGCACAGTTGTATATCACAGAAATAATTTCTCGTCACGGTGTGCCAAAGTCTATCGTATCTGATCGTGATAGTCGTTTCACATCTAGATTCTGGCAAGCTCTACAAAACGGGATGAGTACTCGGATCTCTATGAGTACTGCTTATCATCCTAATGCAGATGGCCAGAGTGAGCTAACTATCCTAACTCTTGAAGATATGCTTCGTGCCTGTGTTCTTGATCTGGGTGGTAATTGCGGTGATCACTTGCCGTTGGTCGAATTCTCTTATAACAACAGTTATCATTCTACGATCAAGATGGCTCCATTTGAAGCTTTGTATGGAAGAAAATGCAAAACTCCCACCTGTTGGCGCGAAACAGGTGAATCGCCAATAGCAGGACCTGCCCTTCTACAGTTGACTCATGAGAAGATTCAACTTGTCAGAAGGAACATACTTGAAGCTAAAAGCAGGCAGAAGTCATATTATGACAATCGACACAGATCTATCAGCTTTGCGGTTAACGATTGGGTGATGCTGAAAGTATCCCCAATGAGAAATGTGGTGATATTCATAAAGAGAAACAAGCTAGCTCCAAGATTCATCGGTCCGTTCAAGATTGTTGAAAAAGATAGGAAATCAATCTTATCGTCTTGAACTACCAGCGGACTTATCTGTCCTGTATTCCATGTCAGTCATCTGAGAAAGAGTCTAGCAGACGAAAGAGAAGTTCAAATACCACACGTTAATTTGCAAATTGATGAGAAGCTTAGAGTGGTTGAAGAGCCGGAGTGTATTCTGGACTCGAAGACCAAAAAGCTTCAGAATAAAGAGATACAGATGGTGCCCGTCCAGTGGAAACACCACAAAGGTTCGCATCAGTCTTGGGAATCGAGAGATGTTATGAAAGCTACATATCCAAGTCCGTTCGAACATAGCTAACTTCGGGGACGAAGTTTGTGCGTGGTGGAGCCCATTCTGTAACAACCTAACTTTTAGTCGATCATGTAATGCTTAATTTTGAGATAATAATATAATTTTGTTATATTATTTATGTTGCAAATATTAATTAAGAATGAAAATTTATTAAATAAATATGATTTTTTTAAATTATATTTATGATATAATTAAAATGAGTAAAATAAAAGAGATATAAAATACAAAAGTTTAGTGGGTTAAGTTGCAATATAACCAAATTAAGATATATAAGCTAAAATAAATGATCATTTAAGATCATTAATTTGAATTCACTCTCTCTCTACTCTCTCTCTACATCCTACGGCCAAACATCAAAATTCATCAAAAATTTCATAAACTTAGAATCAATTGAAGAATTAAAGACGAAGGGAGTTACAATCAACATCAAACTACAAAGAATTTGAGGTAAATTCACTTTTAATTTCGATCTTTATAGTGTTTGGATCGGTTTTGTGAGAAACCGAAACCAAGGTTTAAAATGTTAAGAGTTGATGTTGCGTGTTGAAAATGTTGATAGATAATGATCAATTTAAGTGAATAAAAGTGGTAGAAACAAGAATTTGTGGTTAAGATTGTCCAATAATGATGAAATCGGAAATTTTGTGAAAACTTGTGTTCTTGACAAAAATGATCATTTTTGGATGATCTTGATTAAGTTATAATGTTATTGATAGTAAAATTAGTATAAAAACAACCTAATAATAGTAATATAACATAATATAAAGTTGCATGTTGATAAATATGAATTTAGTAAATTTTTGTTAAAAATCCGTATGAATGTATGAAGAACCTCAAGAACATTTCTGGGAAAAATATAAGTTTAAGGATCCGAATTCGGTAGGACCGAATTCGGATGGTACCCAATTCGAGTCTCAATTTCGGATCTTGCCTTGGCCCCATTTTCGGATAAAGATTATTTCGGACCCTACATTTCGGATGCCTTCAAATTCGGTTCAAAGGTCCTAAATTCGGATGACAATTCGGATGCTACTTAGGATGAGCCAATTTGGGTGCCCAATTCGGTCAGATCCGAATCCGGATCCCTAATCCGGACAGGTTCGAATCCGGGCTGATCCGAATGTGATGGATCCGAACTGATCCGGATGATTTTATTTTCAAGGTTTAAATATGAATAAAAGCAACATGATTATATATATATATATATATATATATATATATATATAGAACTTTTGGGGAATTTAATGAAATAAAGAATATGAAAAAACAAAAGATTGATGAATTATAAGTTATCAGAATCAGATGAATTAATGATTTATAAAGATAAAAGATGATGAAATTGACATGATATTAACATGATAATTCTGGATAGGTTCAGTGAAATTCTGAACATAGAGACAAAGAATTAAAGATTTAAAGCTGGTCAAAGACTTGAATTGACAGAACAGGTTGACAAAGATAAAATCCTGAGATAACTCAGGTGGCAGATATTTACATCTGTTTGATAAAGACCCAACACTGTGAGTTATAGATATTCAGATTTAACATGCTTGAATTTCCGGTTGAGACATATTGTTGATGCTAGATTAAATTGACATTCATATTATCAGCTGGATTGGGATCTGTGCACACTATGGTTCGGTGTTGCCCAGTGGATCATGATAGCTATTTGACTTATCACTTCATATGATATTGCATTCACAGTTCATTTCTGACATTGCTTTAAGATTATTGCTATCATGACTTGATTACGTATGCTTCATCATTGCATATACTTGACATATTGATTCAGCTTGATTAGCCTTATCGGTCTATAGTTCTAGACCTGGCTATTTCACCAGTTCTATTGAACTTGGTAATGACCTCCGATGTTCCGCCACGTTGATTTACTGGTAGCTAGCCCAGTATGTGGCTGATCCCCACGATTTAAGCGTGAGCGTGGCTTGAGCATCATCCGACTCTATGACTTCTATGTCTCAATCATGAGGGCTGTAGCGACAGCCAAGACATATCACGCTAGACTGATGATCCGCTTGACCATGCATGTTAATTTGAAAATCTATTTACTCGCTAAGCTTTGCTTACAGTTGCTACTTGACATTTTACAGGAAAAGATAAAGGAAAGTCACCTGCTGGACCTAGTTCTTAGGTCATTCAAGATACAAGTTTTGAAGCTTTCATAGACCACTACTCAACAAAACCTTTCGGTACTGATTGGAAGACAGCAAGTGTGGTGGTTTTGGGTAGATTTGATATTATTCTATGATGTAATGATTAGATTAGATGGTACCCTTTTATAACTTTAATTTGAAATATGTAATCAATGTTTAACTTAAATCCTAAAATGTTTGTGCTTGTAATTCATAATTCCGCATCTAAATTACTCTATCTTAGTTATGGTTGATATCGTATTGCATGATGTGGGACCTAGACTCTGAGAACTGCCCCGTGAGGGGAGGTCTTCACAACTTTTGTGGCTAAGACAGGGGGTCAGCCTCAGGTCGGGCTGCTATCTCCCGATAGTAGATGACGGGACCTTCGGATATAGACTGAAGCATTAAATTCCCAAGCGGTTGCATTCCAACGAATTTAAGGAACCGGGATTTCCATTGTTCATACTCATCTGGATAGAGAACAGGTGGTCTGTTCTCAGATCCGAGTACGAGAGCTTTACGAGACATGATGATGGTGCTGATGAAAGACTTAAGATCTTAAAGGTGGAAACTTGACACGTATGGGCTGGACTTTGGAAGAATAGCACTGTGGATGGTGCTAATTCGGATAATGCACTGATTTCGGATGGAAAGCTGTTTCGGATGAACCGGAGTTCGGGTGAACAGTGTTTCAGATGGACAGCAATTCGGAGAAGGACCAAATTCGGATGGGATTTGATTTCGGACGAAGCCCTAATTCGGATGTAGACCTAATTCGGATGAAGTGAATTCGGATGAACAGTGATTTGGATGGGTCTAATTCGGATGGACAGAATTTGGATGAACCTGATTCGGATGAAAAATGAGGACTTCGGACAGGGTTCTTCGGATGATAAAGATATGGTACGGAGGAAACTAGGGAACCGAATTCGGATGGTCCGAATTCGGGTGAACAGTGGACGGGGTCTTAGGAAAATGTCCAGGTAGGGGACCGAATTCGGATGGTCCGAGTTCGGGTGGTCCGAAATGGAAATGGTCCGAAGTGAATTCTAAAATTAAAGCACAAGTCCAAAATGGTAAAATGGGAATGCCTGATCGGAACTTCGGATGGTCCGAAGTTCGGATGGGACCGAAGTATGGTCCGAAATAAGCACTGGGATGGTCCGAAATGCACCTAAATGTGGTCTGAAATGGACCGAAATATGGTCCGAACTAGGGTCGAAATTGGTCCGAAATTGGAGTCCTAGATGGTCCGAAATGCTACAGTATGGTCCGAATTACAGCAGGTATTTAACAGATATTCAAATTTCAGAACAGTTCAGACTTTAATTTTAGCAGATTTAAGGCCTAAAATTGTTTCTAAATGATTGGGAAAGTATTTTAAACACTTTTGATGTTTTAAAATATACCAAAACACTTAAAAATCAGTAATAACCGAGCAAAAACCCACTAAAACCCATATTTTTGAAACTTTAAAAACAACCGATTTTAATGATGATTTTGATGGAAAGATTGAACCTAATGAGCTCGAAATCAGTAGAAGATGATAATGGAATGATTATAGGACAGTAATAACTTAAAAACAGCAGAAAAATGAGGATTAAAAGGGTCTAACCGAAAGAAAAATGAAGAACACGATGAACTTGATGAAGAAGATGAAAAACCCAGCAGAATCTGATTCCTTTAAAGTTGAAATCCACCTTTTTAGCTCTGATACCAATTGTTGTAATGTATTCCCAATATCAATCACCACATAAATGATTCTTTATCACTCACAAGAAGAATGTCAACTCAATAATTGTGTAATGATGAAAGAACAATAAGAATGTTGAGAGAATAAAAGCAAAAGTGGCGGCTGCTCTATTCAATGTATTTTCAACCGTAACTTTACAATGAAACCTTAGGAGCCTATTTCTAGGCTCCATTAATTAACTATGGAACATTGTCAACTCTGGCCCCTATACTTTTACAATGAAATAAATTACAAGGAAATAAAATACAAGGAAACTACTAAGTAAATAATTATTACAAAACAACTCCCTATGATCGAAATAAAATGTCTAACAATTATGGTTACGCTTCCGCGACGTCACGCTTTGTTGCCAACCGGGGTAACGGGGGTGTGACACACACACACTCACACACCCCATTCTATTCTTTCATTTTAAATTAAAATTATATTGCTACAACTTGCACTTATTTAAATATTCGATACCCAAATGAGTAGTTTGGACATAATTATACTAATTATATTCAAACACCACATTAATAAATTCTTATATCATTACTAGTCATTATTTAATTGTTTAAGTACGTTACCTATTCTTTTCATTTCAATACAAACCAACATTTTATTTTTCTTTTATCAGTTAAGTCCCAATGATAGCAATTGTAACTAAAAATATTGTACTTAAATTCACAATTATAATTGTTTCACAAAGTTAATTACCTTTTAAATATTGGGGTGTTACACCGGAGGCCTCAAGAGTCTACAGATGGTGCGTTTGATCTTGTTATCCTGAATTTATTCTGTAGTAAGATGGTGCAGGTAAAAACAAATTATATTCGCATATTAAGATCATTGTTTCCTCACTTGTTAGAGCTCTACCAAATCCTCATTTCGCCTATAGCTCAATGAAAATTTTCCGCTGTCATGGTTGGTGAGTGCTTCAGTTCACCTACAATTAATTGTTGAGTTTATATATATGTCCTATTAAATCGAAGATGTGTTTGATGATTAAAGGGCTATTAATTTCCATCTGAGTGCTTTTGTTCGTCTTGGGGATAGTACTCATTAACAGTCATATCACTATGTTTTTCTTTCAAAGCAAGGGTGACTGCACTATCTTGTGAATCATGGATACTTGCAGGGTAAATGATGTGGATCTTCCCGATACCGAGTGGGGTATATACTATATTGCTTTAAACTCTCCATATATATATATATATATATATATATATATATATTGACTAAAGATCTTTTGTGAACACTTTATTTGTTGTGAACATTGTAAACAACCATAAGATAGCTTTGAATCTTATGAATCTTGTTAAAAATAGTACCGAACAGTGGCGGATCTAGGATTTTATATCGCGGGTGGCACCATTTATCGAAGATGTTTATCGTTTGCTCTCAAGAGTTACTGTAGGTTTTCGTTGTTTGACAAATTTTTAACTCAAAAGATGATTTGATTTCACACCAAAGTATTAATATAAATTTTATAAAACTGGTTTTATAGTTTAATTATTTACAACTTGACTAAATTGTTTTTATTGAGTCATTCATATTGAATACAAATTATATTGGGATTGATTTTAAGCCATTAAATTTAGAAATTATGTCGATTAAAATACATAATTTTTATATTAAATTATAATTAGCAATAATGCATCTAGATAACGATGAGATTTAAATTTAAATTACATTGATAAACTATAGTATTATACTAGGTTAATACACATGTATTACATGGAATGATATAAAAAGTTAGTAATAAATTTAAAATTTATAAAGAGGTGTAATCCCTTAAGAATCTTTAATATTTTTTAAATTAAATACAATAAAACCAATAAAAAGATGACACATACAAAATCATTGAGTTAATGGTAAAAATGATGGCTTTAAGTCAATGTTACTTCAATATAAGACGGTGAATATGTGATTCAAAATATTTGAATTATGATCTAAATATAGTATGTCCTGGAAGCATGTCCAAATGCCACTCGTCGTAGAAGCACAACACCAGCCATCAAAATCATCAATTGCCCTAAGGCATAAAATAGTTTACACTACAAGAAAATGGAGTAAATTCGACGGCCACCTACTGCGACGACACATGTCGTCTCGATAGGTAACAACACGACAAAAGACTTAGCTTTTTGGGGTTGACCATGACTGAGGGCTACTGCGACGACTTTTGTCGTCGCTATAGGGTTTTTTATTTATTTTTTTTATTTTTATTTTTTGGCTCTAAAATGATTTATTTCGCGGTGAAAGTGCCGCCTTTTTTTTTAGTGATACTGCGACGACATATGGGACCATCTGCGACGACTTGTCGCCGCTGAAGACCTACTGCGACGACTAGCCTGTCGCCGCAAAAAGTCTCCCCTAATACAGCCTGCTCGACTGCTTCGCCCTCTTCACTTTACCATTTCAGTTTCTTCAACAACAAAATTCTCTCATCCCTCTCTATTGCAGCAACTCTCGGTCTCTCTATCTCTCACGTTACAAACTCCGGTAACCCACCTCCGGTCACCTTCGCCTGTCACATTTTCCGGTACCCACCACCGGCACCATTTTCAGGTTATAAATCTGAGTTTTCTTTGTACATTTGTTTTATTTTGTATAATAAAGTCTTGTTTATACTTTCTAATCTTTTTTTTACTGTTTTGAAGCCCCGATCCGGTCTCCACTTTCATTTTCCTCTCGCCGGAAAATTTCCGGTCGCCGGTCGCCGGTCTTGCCAAAGGTATGTTTTTTTTTAGATAAACCATTTTATGTTATTAGTTCTATGTACTATGCATTTTTAAACTCTTAAAAACTTATACAATGGTATATGTTTTTTAAAAAAATATGTATGCATTTTACTTAAATATATGTTATACAAATAGAAATATACAATGATATGTTGTGTTTTTATTATTTAAATTTCTAGTATTTATGTTTTAAATATGTAGTTGTAATGTTTTAAAAATATCTAAACAACTATATATATATTTATTTATGTGTTTATGTTAATTGTTAAATAATTATGTTAAAGTTATTCATATTAATTGCTACATATTTTTTTCTTGTTAATTGTTAAATAATTATGTAAAAGTTAATAAAAGAATATATATATTATAGACATAGACAAATAAAAGTTAATAAAAAAAATAAAATTTAAAGTAAATAAAATCTAGAAAATATTAAAATAGAGAATTAAAATAGAATATATTAAAACTAAAAAAAGATATTATATTAGATAATATTATAGCATGTAAAATGAAAAGTAACATAAGACTAAATTATATAAAATTAACATATATTACTATTTATATCAATTATTATTATTATTACTTAAAAGTAACATAAGACTAAATTATATATCAATTACTATTATTATAACTTATAGTACTTAAAATTATTATTTTAAAGTATAATCAAAGTAAAATGTTTTATATTAGATAGTGTTACTAATAATACGTATCCTATTTTAAAGTATTAAAAATTAAAATATATAATGATGTGTATAGTAATAACTATCACACATACACACACACTTAATCAATTAATCTTACTAACACATATATTATTTTAAAGTATCAAAAAGTTACAACATACATGACACACACACACACATATATATCAATTAGTGTTACTAACACATATATTACTTTAAAGTATCAAGAAGTTACAACATATATTAATATGTATATTAATTAGCTTTAGTAATATTTTAAAGTAACATAAAAGTCGTATAAAATTTAAGGTAACCTTATGTATATTAGTTAGTGAAACTAAAACTTTAAAATAATATATTAATTTGTGTGTTTAGATCAATGTAATATGTGTTGTATGATAAGTGTGTGTTTACACCGTAGTCACCCATCTGAAATTAATTTATTAGAAATTAATTTCAGAAAGTCCCCAGTTTGGGACTGCTTTTTGGATGTTTTGTCTCATTTAGGATATGAATGTGTATAATTGGTTTACTATTTAAGAAAAATTCGGTAAACATTTTTCCTTTGCTCCTACGAATATGGGTTTCATACACATATTTGGGGAGTTAAGGAGAAATGCTGCCGAATTTTTCTTAAATAGTTAATCAGCTATACACATTCATATATGAGACAAAACATTCAAAAAGTGGGTTAGGATGACCACCATGCTTCATTCACTGGTTTTGTTGAATTAATATAATTTGTTATATTACATTTCCTTGTTTTGATGATTAATTGTTGCGAATACAGAAATGACAATCGATAAGAGTTGGACTAGATGTAGAAATCGTAATTCTGATGAGTTTTTTAATGGTCTTGACGCATTCCTTGAAATGTGTAAAGACAACCTGAATGGTGCTAAAGAATGTCGTTGCCCATGTGAAAAATGTGATAACAATAAATGGGGCACGATTAACGATATTCAGGCTCACATACATAGATGGGGGTTTAGCGTCGCTTACAAGACGTGGAAGTATCACGGTGAACAATTGAATCCGTCGCCACTAGTTCATAACGTGTCTCGGCCGACAGATGATATGGTTGATGTCCTCAACGATATTCGTCGGGAGAATATTAGCACCGAACACAACATAGATACTGATGAGACTAGCAATGAGCCAACTGCAACTCCTAGTGCTATAAATGACGATATTGATGAGTTATTTACGTTTGCTGAGACCGAGTTGTACCCTGGTTGTGATTGGTTGTCTTCGTTAGACTTTTTGGCAAAGATGTCGCACATCAAGGTCATACATAAATGGACCGATAGTTCATTTGACCATCTGCTAGAATTTCTTAGAATTGCATTTCCAAAAGACAACAAAGTCCCGTCGTCACATTATGAAGCTAAGAAGATAATGAAAAAGATCGGATTAGGATACGAATCAATCCATGTTTGTAAGAATGACTGTTGTTTATTTTGGAAGGAGAACGTCGATTTGCAAAATTGTCCAGTTTGTGGTGAGAGTAGATGGAAAGACAAAGACACAATAGCAAAGAAAGTTGCTAACAAGGTGTTGCGTTATTTTCCTTTGACTCCTAGACTAAAACGTATGTATAGCTCCAAACATACTGCAAAGTCTATGACTTGGCATGCTACTGGACAGTGTAAAGATGATGGTAAGATGAGTCATCCAGTTGATGGTAAATCATGGAAACATTTTGATGAAAGATATCCTGATTTTGCACGAGAAACTAGAAACGTCCGATTAGGGTTGGCTGCTGATGGTTTCAATCCATATGGCAATATGAGTCTTTCTTACAGCATGTGGCCGGTTATACTAACAACATACAACACACCCCCGTGGTTATGTATGAAAGAGTCTTCTTTCATGTTGACGTTGTTAATCCCTGGCCCTAAATCACCTGGGAAAGACATTGATGTTTTCTTGCGGCCATTGGTTGATGAATTGAAAACTCTATGGTCAGATGGAGTCCAGACGAGAGACGCTGCTACAAACACTGTCTTCATAATGCGTGCAATGCTTTTATGGACAATCAATGATTTTCCTGCTCGTAGTAGCTTGTCTGGTTGGAGTGGTCAAGGTTACAAAGCATGCCCTACGTGTAATGAGGACACTCCGTCTACTCGTGTGACAGGAAAAACTGCTTATGTTGGTCATAGAAGATTCCTTTCTATGAGCCATCCGTGGAGAAAGAACAAGAAGTTTGATGGGAAGGTCGAAAAGAAATGTTGTCCTAGAGTATTCAGCAATGATGCAATTTTAGAACAACTTGCTCAATTGCCATCGAGGATTCCAGGAAAACATCCTAGTTTTGGGGGTGTGAAAAGAAAACGTGATGCAAAAGAGTTGAATTGGAGTAAACGATCTATTTTTTTCGAGCTTGAGTATTGGTCTTCTCTTCAACTAAAGTACAATTTAGATGTCATGCATATTGAAAAAAATGTATGTGATAGCTTGTTGGGTACATTATTAATGAATGATAAATCCAAAGACACTCACAATGCAAGAATTGATTTGAAAAATTTGAACATTAGAAATGAGTTGTGGATCCAAGATAAAGGAAACGGGAAATTCTCGAAGCCTCATCCCAAGTACTCTTTCAAAACTGATGACAGACGACGGTTTTGTCAATTCATAAAAGGAGTTAAACTACCAGACGGATTTGGATCGAACTTTAAACGGAAAGTGGTCGACAATGATAGCAACATTACGGGCCTGAAGTCTCATGACTGTCACATAATGATGCAACGGCTGCTTCCGATTGGAGTTCAAGGGTACTTGGATCGAACAATTTCAACACCAATAATTGAACTCTGTGCATTCTTTAAGCAAATTTGTGCTCGAAATTTGATGGAGTCAGACATGTTGAAAGCTAAAGAACAATTGATTCATATTCTGTGTACTTTCGAGCTGATATTTCCTCCCGCTTTTTTTGATATAATGATTCATTTGGTTATGCATTTACCTGAAGAGGCTATTCAAGGTGGGCCTGTTTACATGAGGTGGATGTATCCATTTGAAAGATACATGAAAAAATTAAAAAATTATGTCAGAAATAAAGCTAGACCTGAAGGTTCTATATCGGAGGGGTATGTTGCAGACGAAGCCTTAACGTTCTGTTCAATGTATCTTCGGGGTGTTCAGACGAGGTTTAATCGTCCGGACAGAAATGAGGATGCTCCAATTACAGCACGTAAGTTTCGTGTGTTTCAATCAGTATGTACACCAATTAGTAAAGCTGAATATAAGAAGTTGGACCATATAATTCTGAAGAAAGTAGAATGGTTTGTACTTAATAACAGCCCCGAGATCGATGGATACACTTCGTAAGTGTTTTAGTTTCAAACTATTTTTTACAAATCGAATTTCCCAGAATTATTTTTAGGATTATGTTAATATTTGAGTTATTTACAGTGAATTTACTACCATCATGCCTCGGAGTAATTTACAAACTGAATTTCCCGCCTGGTTTAAAGAAAAGGTAAAATCATTATATATGTTTCATTATAAAAATTACAAATATTACTTAATTTTATGTATCTGTCTTTTTCATAGATCAATCGTCAACAAGTAAATGATCCGACTCGCTGTAACGATGAGTTACTTGCGTTGGCTAATGGACCAGAAGTGCATGCATACTTTTACACTGTTTGTATAGTTAATGGTGTAAGGTTTGTGGTTCATAGTCGTGACGCACGTCGTACAACCCAAAACAGCGGAATTTCAACAGCTGGGCTTGATGGAAGCACATATTATGGTCGGTTGGAAGAAATTTTGGAGCTAAACTATAAAAATGGTTGTAATGTTGTGTTGTTTAGATGTAAATGGTTCAACACTCGCAACACTCAACGTACCCAACGTTGTGTCACTAATAATAACATAACAAGTATATCTGTCCAGCATGAATGGTATAAAGATGAACAATACATTCTCGCGACCCAAGCAACACAAGTTTTTTATCTTGAAGATCCCTCCAAAAATCATCATTGGAGGGTCGTTCAAGATGTGAATCATCGAAAGATCTGGGACCGAGATATCATCGTGGGTAATAATGAAGATATTATACACGACAACAATTCATCAGATCTTGCATTGTCTGCTAATTTGGATAGTTTAAGTTATACAAACTTGAGTAGAGTTGATCAATCAATGGAAGATATCCAAGAAGATATTATTCATGTTGATCCTACTCTTGCTTTCGACGATGCCGATTATATTGACGATGCTGATAACGATGAGCATGCTGTTGATAATTCTGATAGTGATGATTTGGAGTCTGATAATGATTGTGAAGCAACATATTGTTCCAGTGATGAGTCTGATTGATCTTAAGTTATAATTTGTAACAAGATTCTAATTTGAATTTATGTATTTATTGAGTTGTTTTTACAATTATATTTGTGGAGATTGAGCTGTAAAAGATACTAACGTTTGTTTTGCAAGTTACTATACTAGCAATTTTTTTCAGATGACGACTTTTGCTACCGGTCACGGTGGAGACTGCGGTGGTGATCCTCCCGGGGGTTTTTGGCAGCCACCAGCCCCATGTCAATCCAGTAAGAAATCCATAAGTATATTTAATTTACTAAAATTTTATCAATTGTTTTACTAATTTGTTATTTTAAATTTGTAGGTTCCAAAACTCGTGGGAAAACCACGAATGAAAAAGTAAGAAAACTGTGGAGAAAGAATGGGCAACGTCCGTTGCCCATTGATTTCGATGTTGAGCATGACACCTATCAAGCGATTGGCGACAATGGCATGGATTTCACAACCATGGTCGGGACTTTTGTGGGAAATAATGTCCCTAAATATTACAAATCTTGGGCTAGTGTGCCTGAACATATAAAGGCCCCTCTTTGGCCCGAGTTAAAGGTGCAATTGTTTAATAAATTTTTGTTAGTTTGTAACATTATACATTTAGCTGACTATTCTTTTAAATTGCAGACATATTTTGACTTGGAGCCTCACTTAAATGGCCCACATGCAAAAGGAATAATGGCTGGAGTCAATGCATTATGTCGTGAGAGATACAAGGATCGAAAATCACGATTCAAGTTAGAGCATTTCACAAACCGAGGAGGGTACGAACAGCCGATTGAAATCCGACAGTTCCCTCCTGATCAGATGAATTCTGATGAGTGGAATAAATATGTTGATTATTTCTTGCAAGACGACACTAAGAGACGATCAAATACAAATGCTGCAAACAGAGCCAAACAATTATATCCTAGTTGTCATGGACGCCAGTCATATGCTGCAAGATTACATAAACATGTAAGCTACCTTATTTAAAATTATATTTGCTAATATACGTAGATATGACATAAAATATACTTAGTAATACTTGTAGTTATGATACTTGTGATATATAGTAGGAAATATAAACTTGACACTATGAATGCACATGTAAGATTAGTTCATTATATAATATATACTTGGTAATATGCATATGCTAGTATTATTAACTAATTGTTGTGATAAACTATATTTAGTACTTCTTGTTGTGGTGGTTGTGATACTTGTAATATATATAGTAGGTAATATATACTTAGTAATACTTGTTGTAGTTATGATATTTGTGATATATAGTAGGAAATATAAGCTTGACACTATGAATGCACTTGTAAGATTAGTTCATTATGTAATATATACATGGTAATATTAGTCGATCACTTAATGCACTTGGTACTAGGAATGGGTAATATAAACTTAATAATATGCATGCACTTGTATAATTAGTTCATTATATAATATAAACTATATTTGGTAATATGCACACAATAACGTAAACTATATTTCGGACTTCTTGTTTGTTGGTTGTGATATATAGTTTGTAATATAAATTTGTTAATATGTATGATAATATATAGTTATGAAATACATATTCTATAATACATACTTGGTAATATGTTTTCAGCGTAACCCTACTACGGGTCAGTTTCCAAGCCTGATAGAGGATTTTGGTGAAATGCATCGACGTAATGACACTTTTGTCAATGAACTTGCCGCAAATCATTATGTAAGTAATAATTTATTTTATGTACGAAATCTTGTATAGTTAATTGTTTTGGAGTTAAATATGAAATTATATATAATATCTTCATATATATAACATTGAATGTTTTTTATTTTAATTATACAGCACCAAATGCAACAGCTACAGAATGACTCTCAATGTAGCACTTCCAACTCGATTAGTGAGGAAGAGATCATGTCACAAGTGTTGGGACAGAGACGTGGTCATAATCGTGGGCTTGGACGAAAGTTACCTCGTGGTTCATCATCAACTTCAAACACTCAATCACAAGAAAGAACGTATACACAAGCTGAAGTTGATGCAATGTTTGCCCAACAAGCTGCTCGTCAAAATGCGCAAGAAGCTGCAATTCTCGCGCAACAACAATGCCAAGCTGAGTTAGCTGCTCAACAACAATCATTTTATAACGCCTTATTATCTTCACAAATAAATGTTGCCGACTACCGACCGATCGTACCCCCACAGTTTGATAACACGAATGAAGATGAAAACGATGAGGAAGATGAGGAAGGTGAGGAAGACGATGAAGACGATGTTTAATTATTATAAACAATAGATGTATTTTGTTGTAATTATGTTAACAGAATTTATTTTTAATTTTAATCAATTAGTAGCTCGTTTTTTAGAAAATTGTTTATATATTGGTCGGAATTCCGGAAACAGGTACAGGTACAGGTTAAATGTATATTACGCCCGATTGGGGGCATAAAAAACAGCAATAATCTGTGAGCCTTATATTTAGTTTTTGCGACGACTTTTGATTCCTTTTGCGACGACAAGTCGTCTCAGTAATGCAGGCTTAATATTTTCTCAGATACCTTTTGCGACGACTTTTGATCCTTCGGCGACGACAAGTCGTCTCAGTAGGTAACCTTTTGCGACGACTTTGGACACTATTTGCGACGACTTGTCGTCTCAGTAGACTGGTTTTTGCGACGACATCTGTCGTCGCTATAGATTTCTGATTTATTTTTAATGGCTTTTTACCGATAACCTATTGCGACGACATGTCGTCGCAAAAAGTGATGACATGGCATGATTTTTGTTGACTTTTAGTCGTCGCAAAAGAGTAAAAGTTGTCGTCGCAAAAAGTCATTTGATACAAGCTTATTGCGACGACTTTTTTGCGACGACATGTCGTCGCAGTAGACCTTTTGAGACGACATTGTACTTTTCGGAGACGACTTTTGTCGTCGCAAAAAAACCCATTTTCTTGTAGTGTTATTGTCCATTCTTAAACACACGACTTTTAGTAGATGTTAGTAAAGGGTTTGGTGTCATCAAATTTTGATTTTCACTTAAAGTTGGGGGAATTTGTTTTCATAATGACCCTCTCTAATGAAATTACAATTTCACTTTGTCATTGTTTGTGTTTAATAAGGAGGCAGTGATGTTGAGGCTTCTGGATCACCAACAGAGAAGGCCATTCTCCAATGGGGGGTTAATGTTGGTTTCTTATTCATACATTTCAACAATGTTTTGTTTCTTATATTTGATAAAGGTAATTCAAATCATTTTTGTAATCATTATAGCTTGGAATGCACTTTGATGCAATTAGGGAAGAATCTTCAGTTATTCATGCATTCCCATTCAATCGGAGAAAAAACGTGGTGGTGTTGTAGCGAAATGGGTAATCATACATCCTTTCCAATATTTATAACTATTAAAAACATTGTGGCAAATTCCATTGCTAAGTCATTATTTGTTATGTGTGATATGTTTATGATGTATGCTTTTATGTGGAAGCTATATACGAACTCATAATATTGGTGTTCATGAAATATTTTGTCTATTTGATTATCTTCGTAAGCTCTTTTCTCTCACAGCCTGATTATGAAGTTCATGTACACTAGATAGGTGCTGCTGGAATTATGTTAGCTGCATGTACGAGATATATCGACAATAATGAGTAGGTATTGCTCTCAAATCAATAATATATTTTTGTTTAACACAATTTTATTTGCGAGCTTATATTATCACTAAGATGTTGTTCTTACGTGAGTGATAAGTCTGAAAACTGATTGCTGGACTTATTGATTGCGATAGTTTCTTGAAATTGTCCCCTATCATTTACTTATCCAAAATTCAGCAATTAACTAACTTTTAGCTAAATAGTTGTTGGGTTTTGATGATTTGTGGCTAAATTTTGTGGGTTTTGTCCATTTTTGCAGAATTTTGAGCTATCCAGATTCTCCATTTGATGGTGTTCGTGTTCTTCGAACACAGAAAGAGATTTGATTAGATCATATTGAAACGATAAGTGTGTGGCTTGATGAAACAAATGAAATTACTATTTTCAGTTTATTTGAGTCTATTTATTGACTTTCCTTTTTCATGTTTTGATTAGTTCATGATATAGTTCTTGATTATTCGTTAGGAAATATAATGTATTACGAGATAATAGCATATATAAGCAAAAAGCCCTTTTCATGCTTTTACTTAATATGGCTATACAGGTTCAACTTATTGACTCAAAAGTTATGGGGCATCGCTTGTCGTTTCTATCCATGGCAACCAAAACACTTGATATTTACTCTATATAATATCCTTATTTTGATCGTTTTGATTTGTTTAGTTTCATCTCTCCTTTTTTTTATGTTGATTAAAATGCTCCTTATTCCCATTTTTTTTCTTCTGCTTCCTAGGATTATTGGTGGTAATTTGCATGTTGTATGTTTGACTTCTAAAGGTCAAGTGTTATTTAGAGAATCTGTGAATTTATAGATTCCTAGCAATCAATCAATAACAACAATTAATCAAGAACAATCAAACAATTAACACTGACCGAATGCTTTGATTGATGACAAAACGATTACACAATGAAGAATGGAAACTGTTCTTGCACTGTAGCCCTAGAATGATTCTCTGTGGAATTTCGTGCGTAATTACAATCAATATGTCAGATATATTTTCTATTTCAAAGTCAAACAACTATTTATATGCATTTTTACAACTATTAACTAATTACAAAACACACCCTAGACTTTGTATTACATCAACAAAATACATTCCAACAATCTCCCCCTTTGATGGAATAAGTAAAGTCTTCAGGTAGATAACCCCAGTTTTAGCTCAAATCTTCTGATGCTTTTCCGGTCTGAAAGTCTCCATTCAATCTTTGATACGAACTCTACCATCAATCTTCTATCATTCACAGATAACGCTCCTTTCTTTGTTTTTCTCTTCCTGTCAGAAGCCAGCTTTCCTTTCAATCCATTCAAAACTTTCTGTAATGTACCATCAGAAAACTTGTTGAGTTCAACGCTCCTCATAGCTCTTAACTTTTTGTTTCTGTCTTTGTACATGACTGCAGGATGCTTGGCCATTATGACTTGATACTCTTTTAAATCGCCTGCAAACTTTATTTCTCGATTCAGAGCTGTGATGTTATATTTCCTCATCCCTCGCTCGACACCAATCTGCAGATCTTGCACAGACATCAATACCAGTTTGGTATGCATGAAGTGAAAAATTGTCTTTAGTGCAAATCTGCAGTGTTCATTTCTCTTGTTGCGACACAATTCATCAAATAAATCTTCTATATCGATCAGGTGCATATTGAACATGTCTGCTTCACTGAACGTATATATATTACCATCAGCTCTTGTGACAGTGAACGTGGGATAGAAGATCTGAACGAATCGGTCTTTTTCAATTTTGATTAAATCAACTATCCTGAATTCACTCTTCACTTTATCCACTGCTTGAGTCTTGTTTCTCAAAAAACTAGCATAGTTGACAAGATTTGGCATATTTGGCTCCAGAACCCTAAACAACTTTAGAAACGTACAAGGAGCTTGTTTCCTACAAAAAATTCTTTTCTCCAAAATATCTTCAAGATAGGGCAATATGTTCCTTTTCTTAATGAAATCAGCTGACTGTCTTGCAGATAATTCAAACTTTCTAACCTTCTTCTTACTGATTTCATCCTTATTCAACAATGTGAGCATATCTCTTATTTCCCTCTGCACAACCTGTTGAGCTTCAAACCTGAGTTGGTGTTGTTTCAGCGACTCATCAGCAAGAATATATTCGTTGAGAAACCTTTCCAAAACTTCAACTTCGTTCAACTCTACTCTCTCTTGTATTATCACATTTTCAGTCGGAAACTCTTCCACCTCCTCTATAACTTGAACAACAACCTCAGACTTTTCAACCGTCGGTGTTGGTATAGACTCTTTCAATATCTCTTGAACTAACTCTTTTTCTTCCTCAATTCTTTCAGCTTGAAAATCAATATCTGTTAAAGTAATCACATCATCATCATCTGATAACTCAACATACTCCTCTTTCTCACCTTCAGTTTCTAACCCTTGAATGTAACATCCGTCATTTCGACCTGGCACGTGGAATTATTTTAGTGGATAAATAATTTATTAATATTGGGTTGGTCCAATTATATCCCGTTTCGTGGATTGATACGTGTCGGGATTGGGGCTTGCGTGTCATCGGGTTATAATTTTAATGAACGGATTATGTTTTTGGGATCGTGGGATTAAATGGGTTGAATGGGTATTAATAGTGAAAATGTGATATCGGGTTCGGGTTAATGGGTTTGGGACCGGGTTATATAGAAGCGTATATGATTGAGCTCCTCCTTTTCTTCCTTATCCATTTTTAAGAAGCCCTAAATAGTGTGTGTGTGTGTGTGTGTGTGTGTGTGTGTGTGTGTGTGTGTGTGTGTGTGTGTGTGTTTGGGTGAAGAGCTCCAGCAAGAACCAATTCCAGATTCAAAATTGGGTGTGAAATCTTAGGTGTAGGCTGCGCATCTTCTTCCTTGTTATTGTTCTTGAAGATATTGAGGTAAGCAAGTTGATTTGAAGATTTAAATTGTGTTATGTGTTGAATCCTTATGGGAATTGGATACTTGAGTGATAAGGGAGTTTATATGCTGCTGTCATGTGATTATGTATATGATTTGAGGGTTGAAAACGAATTGAGAGGAGTTATACACTCCTAGGCAGCCATGAAAATCGCAGAGCAGGAACAGGGGTTTCGCGGTGTCGCGGCGCGACCAAGGGCCTGCATTGAAAATCCGAGTTTAGCCTTGTAAATTGTGTTTGGGTCGAATTGTGCCGGGTTTCCTTCGGGATTGCTCGGGTTGGGTTTGTTTGGGTTTGGGGTATTGTTTGGGATTGCCTTGAGTCGGGTTTCAGTCGAGTTTCGCGTATTGATCGGGGTTTCGGTTTCGTGGGGGTTGTCGGGTTTGGGTCGGGCTCGGATCGTTATGATTATGTGATTGATGTTATCTGGGAATTGTGTTTAATTCTTGGGCTATCCGTGTGATTACAGGGACTAGCGGATCTCGAGCCGGGTTTGATCAGGGAGGCCAGACTTCGGGAAACCAGTCAGGTGAGTACTCGAGACTTTTCTAAACGCGCGTCGTCTTTACGATTTTAGCTGTGTTGCTATCTTGTGCGTGTTATATCTATGTGAGACAGGGACGTGAACCTCAGGTATATTCTATTCCTTATATGTGCTATGTATGAGATGTGAGATCGATCCAGGGGTCCGTGATGAGTTCCATACGGACGATAAGTCGTGAAAGGGAATCGCGCGGGTTGACTGTCCCTTACAGTCCTTGGGGCGTATATATACGGCAGGGCCTGTAGCCGGGTAGCTTCCGTGCTACAGGGTATTATTGACCATTGCTGTGTGCGATGTGTCTACCGGGGAAGGGTCCCCACAGGGCCAGTGTGTTATTCCGATCTCATACTTGCGTTTATATACCTAAGATGTGTGTTGGGCTATCGGGACAGGGACAGGGATTGTGTGTTATGTGCTTATGTGCAGTGTCAACCCTCGCGTGCTCACGAGCTTTATAGCTCACATTATCGAGTCTAACATGTTCAGGAAATCAGAAAGGACCTCAGCAACCGCCGAGATAGATTCGAGATGAATTGAAGATCCGTGATAGCATTATGTGTTGTATAGAACTCGTGTAATAGCTGTTTTGGGGTCAATGTATCCGGTGACCGGGATTTGTATGTTTTGTTAATCTGGGATTATAAATGTATTGACTGGGTTTGATTTGTGTAATTAAAGTTTTTAATTAGACGTAATCTGCACTATCCTATGACATGTATGTTATAGATCCGTTGCGCTATTGCCACATATGAAATTATGTTGACGTGGCTTTTCCGGGATCGGGAGGGGTGTTACAGCATGGTATCAGAGCTTGTGGTTTGAAGCTTGAGTATCATTAGTGGATGCTTAACTTAGACCTTGTTCCGGTCCATGGGGGATCGTTTTGCGATTATATAGTGGATTAACCGACCTGGCTTAGTGTATAATGCTGGGTGATATATGCCTTGTGCTTAATCGTTTTGTTTTGTGCAGATTAATATGGCAGATCAGGGAGAGGGTTCGGGCGCGGGTAAGCCGCCCGGTGATGAATATATCCGCAAATCTGAAATGCTAGAGGTCCTTACAGAGTTTTACCGACAGCAAAAAGAGCAAGAGCGCGAACAGGGTCAGAGTTTGGGTCCGGTTGTTCAGCGTACCGAGACTGGATCAGGGGGTGGGGCATCGTCATCTTCCCAGCGGGGCGGATCATTTAAGGATTTTATGACAGGGGCTCCACCGCAGTTTCGGGGTGATGGTGAGCCGGGGGCGGCCATCGCATGGGAGCATGAGATTGAGGCCGCATTTCGAGTGGCCCACGTGGATCCCAGAGATATGGTTGGGTATGCAGCATATCAGTTGCGGGGTGGAGCTTCGCAGTGGTCGAAATCGATTGAGTCTTCGATGACTGAGTCTGCCGCTTATGCCATGACTTGGGAGCAGTTCAGGGCTATGTTTGAGCTCCAGTACATTCCAAGGGACGAGAGACGGGAGATGGAGTGCCGATTCCTCCATTTGCAGCAGGGTAATATGACGGTCCAGCAGTATGTCGATCGGTTTAATGAGTATTCACAGTTTGCGCCTCAGCATGTCGATACATAGAGCCGTAAAGCTGATGCGTTTATTGATGGGCTTCGGTCTGATATTCGAGAGTTTATGGGACTACATGATACTCCGACATTTGCTAGAGCTCTTGAGATGGCCCGCATGAGGGAGCGGGAGATCCTTAAGCAGAGGGAGCAGCCCTCTTCTCAGAGGCAGCGGACTGGGACTTCTGATCAGCCGGCTAGCGTATGGAGATCTTCCGGGGACGCCCCCAGTGACCAGCGTCCGGATCAGTGGCAGTTTCAGGTCAGGGTCCTGGGCAGACTTCAGGGCAAGGGTCGGGACAGCGACGTGATAGGGACCGGGGTCGAGATCGCCGTTCGAGACGCCAAGGTCAGGGCCAGGGATCTGGAGCACAGAGCCAGAGTAGTGTGGGACAGGGGTCCCAGGCGTCCGGTAGTCGTGTTGAGAGCTCATATGGGGATCGGGAGTGCCTGAAATGTCACCGGCGCCGTTCGGGTCAGTGTTTATCGGAGCAGCCGCGTTGCTTCCGGTGCGGCCAGCGGGGTCACGCCGCATCAGTTTGTACAGTTCCGGAGGCGTTGTGTTTCAGATGTGGGAGACCAGGGCATCGTGTCAGAGACTGTCCAGAGCCAGGGCCGGCAGTTCAGGGAGCTAGTTCGAGTGGGGCCAGGGCCGAGCCATCGTCGTCTAGCCGCCGGGATTCTGTACCGAGGGGCCGCGGACGGGTATTTCAGGCTACTGTGGAGGAGGCACGGGACGCCACAGACGTTGTTTCGGGTATGTACATCCTTAACGGACTTTGAGCTCGTGAATTGTTTGATTCCGGGGCCGATCGCTCCTAAGTGTCTGTTATATTTTGTGCGTATTTTAGTGTGTCTCCTTCTTCTTTGTCTGTTCTGTTGGTTGTTGAGAGGGTTGATGGGAGTTCGATGTTAGTGAGTCGGGTTTATCAGGGCTGTGTGTTAGAAATAGATTCTCATCAGTTTGCGATCGATTTGCTGCCAATTGAGATTAGTAGCTTCGATGTGATAGTGGGTATGGACTGGTTGACTGCCAGACGGACTGATATTCTGTGTGCCAAGAAGATCATCCGTATACCCATTTATGACAGTGAGAGTGTGATTGTGTACGGGGAGTGCCGTAAGGGGGATATCGGGATAGTGTCTATGGCCAGGGCTCAGAGATATGTCTCTAAGGGATGCGAGACCTTCCTAGCTTATGTGGTTGACGCGAGGAAGGAAAAAAAGACTTTAGAGGATATTCCAGTGATCCGTGAGTTCCCTGAGGCATTCCCAGAGGAGTTGCCTGGGTTACCGCCAGATCGGGAAGTAGAGTTTCGGATCGATCTTGTTCCTGGGACGGTGCCAATTGCGAAGACGCCTTATAGGCTGGCACCGACAGAGATGCGAGAATTAATGTCTCAGTTGTAGGAGCTTTTAGATCGTGGATTTATTCGTCCTAGTTCGTCGCCGTGGGGTGCGCCAGTGTTATTCGTGAAAAAGAAGGACGGTAGCATGCGGATGTGTATCGACTACAGGGAGTTGAATAAAGTGACCGTGAAGAATCGTTATCCGCTTCCACGTATCGACGACCTGTTTGATCAGCTCCAGGGTTCGGGTTTTTTCTCAAAATCGACTTGCGGTCTGGTTATCATCAGTTGAGGGTCAGGGACGAGGATGTGCCGAAGACAGCGTTCCGGACTCGTTATGGGCATTACGAGTTCCTTGTGATGCCGTTCGGTTTGACTAACGCACCCGCCGCTTTCATGGATTTGATGAATCGGGTGTGTAGAGCTATGTTGGATAGATTCGTGATTGTGTTCATCGATGATATCCTTATCTATTCGCGGAGTGCCGAGGACCACGAGCAGCACCTCCGAGAGGTTTTATCTGTGCTGCGCAGGGAGAGACTATACGCGAAGTTCTCAAAGTGTGAATTTTGGCTTCGGGAAGTGCAGCTTTTGGGTCATGTGGTCAGTGTCGAGGGAATAAAAGTCGATCCAGCCAAGATTGAGGCAGTGATGAGTTGGGAGCCTCCGAGATCAGTGCCAATGATTTGTAGCTTTCTGGGTCTAGCTAGGTATTATAGACGCTTCATTCAGGATTTCTCGAGGATTGCCTTGCCGTTGACGAGATTGACACGGCAGTCCGTTCCGTTCGAGTGGTCCGAGGAGCAGGAGCGTGCGTTCAAAGAACTTAAGACCCGATTATGTCAGGCTCCAGTGTTAGCCTTGCCGGAGGGTACCGAGGATTTTGTGGTATATTGTGATGCTTCAGGGTCGGGCTTGGGCTGTGTTCTGATGCAGCGGGGGAAAGTGATCGCCTATGCTTCACGTCAGCTGAAGACTTACGAGGAGAACCATACCGTGCATGATTTAGAGTTAGACGCCATCGTGTTCGCATTGAAGATCTGGCGCCATTATCTGTATGGGTCTCGGTTTATTGTGTATACCGACCATAAGAGTCTTCAATACCTGTTCAGCCAGAAGGATCTGAATATGCGTCAGCGCCGTAGTCTTGAATTGCTTAAGGACTACGATTGCGAGATTCAGTACCACCCGGGTCGGGCTAATCTGGTAGCTGATGCGTTGAGCCGTAGGGCATGCGGCCAGACTATGATATCCAGGGCTTCGAGGCTTGAGATTACCTCGACATTGACCGATAGTCTGAGATTAGCGCAGTAGGAGGGCCTGCGGGGTGATAATGTGAAGCGAGAGCGTCTAACCGGGCAGCTTGAGTCGTTGATCAGGGACGATCGCGGGCTGTTTGTGTTTCATGATAGGGTCTGGGTCCCGAGGGTCGGGAATTTGCGGCAGTTGATTCTGGATGAGTCGCATCGGTCGAGGCTATCTGTGCATCCGGGGAGTACTAAGATGTACCGTGATCTCCGTGATTTCTACTGGTGGCCGGGAATGAAAAGGGATGTGGGCCGATATGTTGAGCAGTGCATGACGTGTCTCAAGGTCAAAGCCGAGCATCAGAAGCCTCACGGGCATCTACAGCCGTTAGAGATCCCTGAGTGGAAGTGGTATCACATCACGATGGATTTCATTGTGAGACTTCCACGCACGGTCCGCGGGAACGATATGATCTGGGTTATAGTGGATCGACTAACGAAGAGTGCGCACTTCTTAGCCGTCCGGGGTACTATCACCATGGATCAGTTGGCGAGGCTGTATATTAATGAGGTGGTATCGCGGCATGGAATTCCGATGTCGATTACTTCGGACAGGGATACGCGGTTTACGTCTCGTTTCTGGCAGAGTTTCCAGCGGGAATTGGGCACCAGGGTTCAGCTGAGCACGGCGTATAGACCGCAGACTGACGGACAGACCGAGCGCACCAATCAGACCCTCGAGGATATGTTGCGGGCGTGTGCTATCGACTTCAGCGGCAATTGGGACGTGCATTTACCATTGGTCGAGTTCGCATATAATAACAGTTATCACGCCATGATTAAAATGGCTCCGTTTGAGGCACTATATAGGCGTAAGTGCCTGACCCCAGTGTGTTGGGGCGAGGTCGGTGAGCGACCTATCAGTGGGCCGGAGCTACTTCAGGAGACTAGTGACAAGGTGGCTGTGATCAGGGAGCATATGAGAGTCGCCCAGAGCCGTCAAAAGAGCTATGTCGATCGCTGTCCGAAGGAGCTAGAGTTTAGTGTCGGGGACCGCGTCTTGCTAAAGGTGTCGCCGTGGAAAGGGGTTATTCGGTTCAGACATCGTGGGAAGCTGAGTCCGCGGTATATCGGGCCGTTCGAGATCGTTGAGAGAGTCCGGGATCAGGCCTATCGACTGCGATTGCCTTCAGAGTTGGCCGGTGTGCACGATACGTTTCATGTAAGTCATCTCCGGAAGTGTCTAGCTACAGATGATCAGTATGTGCCCTTATCCGAGATTTCAGTCGATGATCAGCTGTGGTATGTGGAGCAGCCCGAGGCCGTTACTGACCGAAAGATCAAGAAGTTGCGAAATAAAGAGATTGCCTTGGTACTCGTTCAGTGGAGACATCATAAGGGTACCAACGCTACCTGGGAGCCCGAGTCAGAAATGCGATCAAGATATCCTCACCTATTTCAGAGTTCGAGTTAGATTCCGGGACGGAATCTCTTTAAGAGGGGAGAATTTGTAACATCCGTCATTTCGACCTGGTACTTGGAATTATATTAGTGGATAGATAATTTATTAATATTGGGTTGGTCCAATTATATCCCGTTTCGTGGATTGATACGTGTCGGGATTGGGGCTTGCGTGTCATCGGGTTATAATTTTAATGAACGGATTATGTTTTTGGGATCGTGGGATTAAATGGGTTGAATGGGTATTAATAGTGAAAATGTGATATCGGGTTCGGGTTAATGGGTTCGGGACCGGGTTATATAGAAGCGTATATGATTGAGCTCCTCCTTTTCTCCCTTATCCATTTTTGAGAAGCCCTAAATAGTGTGTGTGTGTGTGTGTGTGTGTGTGTTTGGGTGAAGAGCTCCAGCAAGAACCAATTCCAGATTCAAAATTGGGTGTGAAATCTTGGGTGTAGGCTGCTCATCTTGTTCCTTGTTATTGTTCTTGAAGATATTGAGGTAAGCAAGTTGATTTGAAGATTTAAATTGTGTTATGTGTTGAATCCTTATGGGAATTGGATACTTGAGTGATAAGGGAGTTTATATGCTGCTGTCATGTGATTATGTATATGATTTGAGGGTTGAAAACGAATTGAGAGGAGTTATACACTCCTAGGCAGCCATGAAAATCGCAGAGCAGGAACAAGGGTTTCGCGGTATCGCGACGCAACCACCAGAGGGTCCGCGGCGCGACCAAGGGCCTGCATTGAAAATCCGAGTTTAGCCTTGTAAATTGAGTTTGGGTCGAATTGTGCCGGGTTTCCTTCGGGATTGCTCGGGTTGGGTTTGTTTGGGTTTGGGGTCTTGTTTGGGATTGCCTTGAGTCGGGTTTGAGTCGAGTTTCGGGTATTGATCGGGGTTTCGGTTTCGTGGGGGTTGTCGGGTTTGGGTCGGGCTCGGATCGTTATGATTATGTGATTGATGTTATCCGGGAATTGTGTTTAATTCTTGGGCTATCCGTGTGATTACAGGGACTAGCGGATCTCGAGCCGGGTTTGATCAGGGAGGCCAGACTTCGGGAAACCAGTCAGGTGAGTACTCGAGACTTTTCTAAACGCGCGTCGTCTTTACGATTTTAGCTGTGTTTCTATCTTGTGCGTGTTATATCTATGTGAGACAGGGACGTGAACCTCAGGTATATTGTATTCCTTATACGTGCTATGTATGAGATGTGAGATCGATCCAGGGGTCCGTGATGAGTTCCATACGGACGATAAGTCGTGAAAGGGAATCGCGCAGGTTGACTGTCCCTTACAGTCCTTGGGGCGTATATATACGGCAGGGCCTGTAGCCGGGTAGCTTCCGTGCTACAGGGTATTATTGACCATTGCTGTGTGCGATGTGTCTACCGGGGAAGGGTCCCCACAGGGCCAGTGTGTTATTCCGATCTCATACTTGCGTTTATATACCTGAGATGTGTGTTGGGCTATCGGGACAGGGACAGGAATTGTGTGTTATGTGCTTATGTGCAGTGTCAACCCTCGCGTGCTCACAAGCTTTATAGCTCACGTTATCGAGTCTAACATGTTCAGGAAATCAGAAAGGACCTCAGCAACCGCCGAGATAGATTCGAGATGAATTGAAGATCCGTGATAGTATTATGTGTTGTATAGAACTCGTGTAATAGTTGTTTTGGGGTCAATGTATCCGGTGACCGGGATTTGTATGTTTTGTTAATCTGGGATTATAAATGTATTGAATGGGTTTGATTTGTGTAATTAAAGTTTTTAATTAGCCGTAATCTGCACTATCCTATGACATGTATGTTATAGATCCGTTGCGTTATTGCCACATATGAAATTATGTTGACGTGGCTTTTCCAGGATCGGGAGGGGTGTTACATTGAATCATCAACATCTGATCCTGAACTTCTTGATTATCATCATCCGAATCGTTATACTCTTCGAATTTGTAGATTTCTGACTGAATGTTCAAAGGAACTGGAACATCTTCATGAAGAATCAATCCCAGCTCATAACATCAGCAGGTTCTTTTGAGCTTCCTACTACCTTTTCTCTCACCTCTGCCTCCTTTCTGGGTATTTAATCATTAAAATTCCCGGTGTAAGCTCATCAAGCTTCCTCCTCTTCTCCCCCTCATGAGGAGCATCATCGGAGTCTTCATCATGCTCATCATGTTTGCGTTTTGATGATGAAGCTTGAGCTTTACACGTCTCTTCAACTGCCGCTACCCTCTCAGACAGATATCCTAGCGCAGTAATCATAGTACTCTCCAAGCTGATCATTCTTTCTCTCATTTCGTCAAACTGCTCAAATACGAAATCTTTCAATTCTTCCCTCAATTCACCAATAGCTTGATGTGGATCAGATTGCTTTACAGACTCCTCAGCCACTGACTTACCTTTCAAAAACTTATGAATATTAGTCATTTGTGTCATTACTTTAGATAACTGAGCAGAGACATGACTGTTTACTCCCACAACAGCAGCATTTAAAGCTTGGCTTAGTGAAGATTCGGTAACAAATGGGGAAAGATTCATGACTGGGTCACTCAGACTTCCAGTTGACACAACAGTGGAACTTGTGAAAAGAACCTCTGTGTGGCCAGTGCTTAGAGTTGGCAGTGTTGTATCTCTAACTGGACTCCCACCCTCTTCAAGTGACGGAGCAACGAATGCTTCCGTAACTGAGGATGTTCCGGCGGGAACACTAAGTTCAACCGCACTTACTTCAACAAATGAAGTTAACTCAAGTGTCCTATGGTGTATCGGATCTAGACTCTGTGCTTGAACTGAAGTTGTACACTCGGGCAGATGTGTACTGATTTAAATATCCATCAAATCCAAAGGATTATCGGATAGAAGTTGTGTTTCATCCCGGTGCTCAATTGAAACAGTCTCCTGTTGAGAGGAGACTGAGTGGACGGTGGGGTGTGCACTTGTCAGTGGGATACTGACTACTTCAATGCTAACTCCCTGTTGGGAGCTAACAGCAGATGTGGTTATATCCTGGCTTTCAAGGAGTAGGACATCCCTCACACTCTCCTGAGCAATATGAACAATATCCATTAAAACGGCTCCTCCCTCGTCATGATCATGTCCTCCATCATCATCGTCATCATCACCTTCCTCTGCTCCCTCTTGTATATTCGACAATGTACGCTCAGAATCTAAACTACCAGCTTCTTCCTCTCCCCCCTCACGGAAACTTCTGCTCCCTCACTCACTTGTTGGCTTCCCTGAACTTCAGCCCCTTGCGGAAGTTCCTCTCTTCCTATAACTCCTTGGTTAAGAGAACCCGGTTCTTGGGTCTCTATAGGAGCATGGTCTATTCTATACAACTTCACATTTTTCACTCTCCGGGTCTGCATATTTTAATAAAGATTCCGGAATAGGCATTATGTTTGCATTTGGAGAATCTGGCACCTCATGTAAACTCATCATCACGTAATCTGGGCATCTTTGAGAGTTTGCTCGTTTTGGTATATTCTCGTTTGCCCGTAGGATCCCTCGGATTAGAATTTGAATGAACCGTTGAAGCGGAACAAACTTCCTGGATCTGTTTGTAGTCTTTGCAAGCACAATTCCCTTCAGATATTCCCAGATGCATTGTGCATAGTCATAGTGCTTATTGAAAGTGATGTCGTGGAAGATCCTTAGATAGTGTATACTGCATCTGTCTATTCCGATGTGTTTAGATGTCATGCACCTATTAATGATACCGAATAGAGTGTACCATTCTTCATTTAAGCCATTGCGATTAAACTTTGAGCTCTTAGGGAGTGGCTTTGAATATCCCAAGCATATGAGATCATGGACTAACTCCTCGTCTGACACAAAGTCTTCAAAATATTCTAACTCTGGAAAGTTAACTGTGTCAATCCTTCTTGGTAGAAACAAGTTGTGGCGAAGTCTGGCCAATGTAATCTTGGATTTAAACTGATCAATGGTAACTTTGAAATGGTGGTTACCATCTGCTGGAACAAATTTGACAGTATGCCAAAATTGCTGAAGGTAGACTTGTGGGATAGATGGTTTGTATTGGAGAAGATATCCCAAAGGATGGCCTTTGAGGATATCTACAATGATGGGGTGACTGACTTTAATGACTTTAGTATCCAGACGATGGTTATTATCTTTGAATGGAAGGCAATATATTGGTTTTACAAGCTGATTGTCGGGGATTATGGTAGAGGGTGAAGGCCTTATAACAGAGGCAGATCGAACAGGTTTAGATACAAGTGTATGGTTTGAAGATGAATGAGAATCTGAAGAATTTGAATTATGGGAATGACTTGGAGATGCCATTTGTAACCTGTACACAAATAATAAACATGTTAGATGATATGGTCATATTTATACATATTTTTGGCATCATTTCCCTTGCAATTTGGTCGGTTTTTCTCTCGAAATACGTGAAATAGATATCTAATTCATTCATTTTTGTGATTCATAGGACAAAAGAGGTTTTATCGACGAAGGAATGAACATTGAAGAAAAACCGACAAACTTTGAAGCCCCGACGAGTTCTCGTGGATTTTCTAGAAGAAAAGAAGCGAAATTGGTGAATTTTTGGAGCCTACGACCGTAGAAGGGGAAGCCTACGACCATAGGAGGTACAAGGAGCATTACCGTGGGCTAGGGCACAGGGTTGACCAAGTCAACATGGCCTACGACCGTGGAGCTTAAGGCCTACGGTCGTAGGCGGCGCAGAATCCTTATATACAGAACAGATTCGGCCAGAACGAAGATAGCACCTAATTTTCTCGATTTCCAGCATATTTTTACGATTTTTTACAGTTTTTCTTCCCATATTCAAGTAGGTTTAAGGTAGTTTTAGTTGATTAATCATTCGGGATTGATATTCGCGTGGATTGAAGCATTCGGTTAGCGGTAATCGTTGGTTTTCGTCACTTTTTGCAAGATTTCGGTACATTCGTCCCTTTTTCTTTCGTATTTCATAATGAATGCTATTAAGTTTTGTTTATTTTCTGTTTTTATTATGGATCGTGAGTAGTTTTCTTGTTCACCCGCTTGGGATGATGAATTCTATGTATTAATTGGCATGGTTTTGGATTGATTGACGGTTTATGGATTATATTTACTAGATTTTTGATGTTCTTCATATATTTTTGTTAAAAATCAGATTTTTATCAATCGTTTAGCATTGTTTTGCGAAAATAATTGTTGGTTGAATCTGCGTTTTTAATAAAAATTGAAACTTTGGATGAAAAATTGATAATTGATTATATTTTCTAGGCATTGTGTTGCGATAATGATTTTGTGATGAATTATTGATCTAGAACTTTGCGTGTTTCTTAGTTTTTAGGCATTGTGTTGCGATAATAAAACTAATAATCCGTAAAGCTTGATTTCCAAATAAATAAAGTTGGTTGGTTGAATTCTCGGTATTAATTGATAGTTTTTAGCATCTTTTTGCGATAATAAGATTGTTGGTTAATATTGGAATTCAGTTCAATTAACTTTATTGTTTTCACGTGTTTCGTCATGATTTAATCTTTATTTGGAGAAATCTAATATTCGGTAGATTAATCCATAATTCCGGGCTTAAGTGAATATTTATAATTGGTTATTAACCGATTTATCTTTAATCGATCAATTCAGACCGCCGCCAATTAATTATAGTTTTAAAATTCCAAGTGGGTGACGTTTTCGTAATATAAGAGTTTCTTAAATTTCAATATCATTTTTTTACTTGCTTAAGTTATTTCTAAATTGACTTTGCTTTTTTTTAGTTGGTTCGTATTATATAGTTGTCCTTTTGTGGTGCGTTCGTTAGTTTAGTTTAATTCTTGTTTGCTAGAATTAGTTTTTATTTTAATCTGAAAAATCCAAAAATATTGGTTTAACTTTTTATTCTTGTGTTACTTAGTTTGCTATAGTTATTCTGTTAGTTAATTTTAATTACTGTCTTTAGTTGATAACTTCCTCAAAACGTCAAAAATAGCTAAATATTGGTTTAGGTTGTAGTATTTGAGTCTCCGATCTTTATTCCGTTCCCTGAGTTCGATAAATCCTGGGTGATTCTTAAAGCTATATTGCACACGATTGGTACACTGCCAGTTGTGTAATTTATACTTTGGGTTCATTTAGATATTAAAACCTGAAGTGTGTTTCGCACGCGTCAAGTTTTTGGCGCCGTTGCCGGGGAACGGTGTGAGCTTTAAGAAACAACCAACGCCGGTAGTTTAGTTGATCCTTTTTAGGGGCAATCCCCCTGAAAAGTTAAATTTTCTGTCTATTTTCGTTTTTCTTTAAAAGGGTGTTCGGTGTATGAGTCGTCGTAATCCTAATATCGTCAGCCCATACTCCGAACCTGAGCGAGCATTCCATAGCCGTCTTCGTGACCAATCACACCCTTTAGTTGAGGGACTGTCTAGTTTATCTGATTCTACTGACCATACTGTTCCTCATCCGGTGGAGGAAGGTCACGTAGACATTTGTGTCCAGTTACCTCCGATTTCTAGTCCTTCACCTTCTTCGCCGTCTTCATCTTCTGATTCTTCGTCTTCTTCTGAGCCTTCCTCTTTCACAATGGGAGACCGAAGGACAATGCTTGAACTCAACCAACCGGTCACCGATGACTCGGAAGGTGCAATAGTTATTCCAGGGTTCGATGCCGTTAACTTTGAGCTAAAGTCGAGTCTGATCGCTTTAGTTCAGAATAACGCGCAGTTCTGCGGTCTATCCTCTGAGGATCCATATTCCCACCTGAAGAAATTCAGGAAAGCATGCGGTGGGTATAAAGCAAATCAAGTTCCAAGGGAGGTAATTCGTCTGATGCTTTTTCCTTACTCTCTTTCAGGACGTGCCATGATGTGGTATGAGTCCCTTCCCTCAAACTCAATTCGTACTTGGGACGATATGGAATCAAAGTTTCTCCTCAAGTTCTGCCCTCCTTCTCGGACTACTAAGCTTATGAGTGATATTCTCTCATTTAAGCAGAAACCTGATGAGTCTTTGTATGATGCATGGGAGAGATATAAGGGATCCATCATGAAATGCCCAAATCATAACATGACACTTAATCACCGTGTCACGGTATTCTATGAGAATGTTCACCCCATGTATCACTCACTGATCGACTCAGCTTGTAACGGGTCAGTGTATAAGAGGACACCAGAAGAGACTTTTGACATAATCGATGACCTCGTTTTAAGCCAAACTCAGACACCTAGTGAATATTTTGGGTGGGGAGCTTCTGATTCAAAGCAAGCTACTGCTATAGCTGCCCTCACAGCTAAGATTGAGCTCCTCACGCAGACTAGTCAGCCACAGTCATCCCCAGTTGCTGTACACGCAGTACAACACGGATGTGAGCACTGTGGTGGACCACATTCCGGCTATGAGTGCCAAGCTAGTTTTCCTTACCCAAATCCAGAGCAGGTATATTACTCGTCAGGAGATTATGGTGGAGGCATGGCTAGATATGCCCAACCTACTCCAAATTTTTCTCGAGCTCAAAACCAACCACCTCCTGGATTCGCTCATCCTCGTCCTCAGGTGATGCAGAGACCCCAATTTAACCCTCAGCAAGGGTATAACCATGGATATCATCAGGGACAATCTTCTTCTTTCTCACAATTTAATTCTAATCCCAATCAGTTCCATAATGCCCACTTCCCTAATCAGAATCATCAGTCTCAGCCCGTGCAACCTACAAAGTCAAACCTCGAGGAGATGATGATGAAGTTTATTGCTAATCCAGAGCCGTTGTCTAGAAATCAGCAGGCTGCTATTCAGGCCCTTGAAACACAAGTGGGACAGCTAGCACAGTCGAGGAATGTTAGGAATGCTGGTGAACTTCCTAGCAACACTGAGCCCAATCCAAGAGGTAATCTGAAAGACAAGGGTCCTGCTCAAGTCAATGCCATTACTGTACATGATGATGAGCACCCCGAGGATGTTCCTTCTTCTACTTCTTCCTCTTCTCCCCCATTGAAGAAGGAACTGGAGGCTTTAATGGACGAGATGCATCTGAACGCTTCAGGAAGTACCGCATATGTCCCTCCTCCTTTATACATCCAAGGTAAGGCCGACCCTGGTAGTTTCACTATCCCGTGTTCTGTAAAGGGGGCTGTATTCAGCAATGCTTTAGCCGATCTAGGCTCTAGCATCAATGTTATTGCTCATGATATTTTCCAACAGCTTGATTTGGGACCTCTTAAGCCTTCTTTGGTAGCCGTGCAGCTAGCTGATAGTTCCTTGAGACGGCCTGTAGGGATTTGTGAGGGAGTTAGATTAAAGGTTGATAGATTTGAGTTTGTTGTTGATTTAGTGGTGCTAGACATGGATAGCTCGAGTGGCAATCCCCTCATTTTGGGTAGACCCTTTCTTACATCTGCTAGAGCATTGATAGATGTCCTGTCTATGGAGTTGACTATTAGAGTGAGAGATGAGGATATTACATTTCGTATGGCGAAAGCTAATCCATTATATCCATTTCTGCCTGACTCACTTTTCTCCATATCTACTTATGCACCATGTGTTGAGTTAGATCCTATGCAGGGTGTCCATGCCACGAACGAGTTTGACGCTGATAAAGATTTGCGGGAGATTGCTTGCTTGCTTGGACTAGATTGGAAGATGCACATTGATGAGAATGACATCCCAACCGACGAGGATATTTTTGCTTTGTTTGAAGCACCATCACCATCTACTCCTTCTCATATTGATCTTGATAAGCTTGATATTCTTGAATATGATACTATTGTTGTTTGTGATGGACAGATAGCTTCAAGCTCGGTAAAGAGGAAAGGGAAATCGAAGAAGCCAAGAAAGCGAAAGAAGAAGGTGGATAAGATCACAACAAAACCAACTTGTCAGTTTCCGAAGCTTAATTTTGATCATGAGGATCCGGTTGGTGAGTACATTGCTTTAGTAGGTATGAAAGGTTTGTGAGCTCGTTTCCCAGGTATGTTTTATCAATCTAAGGGCCATGTGGACGAGTCAAGCTAGAGACTCGTCAAAACAAGCGCTTTCGGGAGGCAACCCGTAGATACTTTCATTTGTATATTAAGTTTTCATTTTATGTTTAATTTGTTTTGCTTGATGTGTTGCGCTGTTAATTTAAATTTTGAAAGTTATATGCTTTAATAAGTAGCCCGTGCATTGCGTATGTGTCTTAGGATTGCATGATTGATGCTAGTGGTCTTGTTTTGAAAGCATGCTTGCTTGTTCTAATTTCTAGTTTATTTTATTTTATTTTATCTTATATAGTTTATTTATTTACTTTTTTTATTGCTTTGTGTGTGGTGTGCTTGTTTTTTAATTTCATAGATGGTGTGTTTTTGAGTTCTAATAGTTTGGTGTGTTTCCATGTTTTCTTTGTTTATTTTCGTAGATTTATATTTAAGTATCTATGTTCTAGTCCTTGCATGCTCATGGTGTCACGTATTATGCTTTATTTATGTAAAAGGGATGTCGTTGTCTTGAGAATATTTTGGTGTGCTGATATGTCATATGATCATGTATGTTTGAAATGAGTGTGGGTAGTGTATCTGATATGAGTGTGAGTGATGTGCTTGATGCGTGTTTAGACAAATGTATGTGTGTTAGAGTGTTATCAGTCTTGGACAGCTGTTGATAGATGTCTTGTCATGACGGGCCATGGTAGAGATGCTCACTAGCAGTCAGTTCAGCCTCATCATTCAGACATGGGCATGCTTAAGTGTATCAGGGGAGTTTTTTCTGTTCCAATTGATTACCTCCATTATTCCATGCTATCTTGAACTGTTCATGACAGTGAGGACACTGTCAGATTTAAGTGTGGGGTGGGGGTATAAAAATGTTGATTTTGAGATTTGCATGTACTTAAGTAAAAGTCGCAACATTTTTGTCTAAAATTGGGCTGATTTTCAAAATTTATTCTCTATTTTTGGCATGTTGGACTCTTTTGCAGTATTGTTCTATTTTCTATGCATGCGAAGCTGAGCAAGTGACTTTGAGATTATTTTGTGGTAACAGGATGTTTGATGTGCATGTCACGCTTCTTGACTGAAATTCCATGATTAAGCACAAATAACCCTGTACATTCGTTTCGTGAGAATTTGAGCCCATCTAGCATTCATATTTAATGCTCATTATTTCTTTCGGTGTGAATTTGTCGGTGCTAATTGGATTAAGGTAGAACTTGTTTGTCAAATGCATGCCAAGATCACATCGTTTGAGAATCTAGCACTTATATAAAGGCACAGTTAGGACACCCTTTTTCCCAAATGACACCCTTACCTGCATTATTTCCCATAGTTTCCCCATTTGAGCCTTGGCTTTCATTTCGGTGACAACCCACATTATCAGCCAAATAATCCTTTTGCCTATCGTTTGACCGGAATTGGGATTGTGATTCAGTAGCAAGCTTTAGGGATTTATCTGGGATCATTCGTTTGTTAGCTAGTTTATACTCTGTGAGCCTTGACGATTATGCCTTGTTTTGATAGCATTCGAGTCATATGTAATTCTATGCTTTTGTGTTCTTCCTGACTTTTCTAGTGTTGTACCGCGGCAATGCTAGTGTGGTTAAGAAGTTCTTTTTGGGTACAGATTGCATACAATCGATGTCTGGAAATTCAACGCTATATAAAAAAAGGAAGAGAAAAGAAAAAAAAAGAAAAGAAAAGAAAAAAAGAAAAAGAAAAGAGAAAGAATTGGAATAAGAAAGTGAAATGAATTGTTGTCCTTCTGAGCTGCTATTAGATGTGAAAAATCAAGCGAGTTTATTGGTGTAATTTTCTGAGTTTGGTCTCATGCTCGTTACTTGTTTCTATAGCTTGATGGTTGATCTTCGATCTCAATCTTTTAACCCCACTTTGGCCATATATTCCCCATTTCCTTAGCCTAGCCTCGTTACAGCCCATTAAGACCTTTATGTGCTTTATTTTCAAACATTAAGTGATGGCGGTGTGATTTACTCTCAAGCATATGCTCACATTCTTTTAACATGTCTGGAATTGAGCGAAATTTGTGAAAACATACGAGCCTATACACATGAGTGATGAGTGAAAAGTGTGAGGTGCTAAGTCATGTAATGAGGTGGGAAGGGGTTGACATTGCAATTCTTTTTGCATCTTGTGGTCTCATTGTTTCTTGCATTGGCTTCAATTTCATAGTCTATGGATCTTTAATGCTATTGAGGCTTGCATGTTTCTAGAGAGTTTATTTTGAATTGAGGCCTGAGTAAAGACATTTATGCAGTAGTTTGCTTGAGGACAAGCAAAGTTCAAGTGTGTGGTATTTTGATATGGTCATATTTATACATATTTTTGGCATCATTTCCCTTGCAATTTGGTCGGTTTTTCTCTCGAAATACGTGAAATAGATATCTAATTCATTCATTTTTGTGATTCATAGGACAAAAGAGGTTTTATCGACGAAGGAATGAACATTGAAGAAAAACCGACAAACTTTGAAGCCCCGACGAGTTCTCGTGGATTTTCTAGAAGAAAAGAAGCGAAATTGGTGAATTTTTGGAGCCTACGACCGTAGAAGGGGAAGCCTACGACCATAAGAGGTACAAGGAGCATTACCGTGGGCTAGGGCACAGGGTTGACCAAGTCAACATGGCCTACGACCGTGGAGCTTAAGGCCTACGGTCGTAGGCGGCGCAGAATCCTTATATACAGAACAGATTCGGCCAGAACGAAGATAGCACCTAATTTTCTCGATTTCCAGCATATTTTTACGATTTTTTACAGTTTTTCTTCCCATATTCAAGTAGGTTTAAGGTAGTTTTAGTTGATTAATCATTCGGGATTGATATTCGCGTGGATTGAAGCATTCAGTTAGCGGTAATCGTTGGTTTTCGTCACTTTTTGCAAGATTTCGGTACATTCGTCCCTTTTTCTTTCGTATTTCATAATGAATGCTATTAAGTTTTGTTTATTTTCTGTTTTTATTATGGATCGTGAGTAGTTTTCTTGTTCACCCGCTTGGGATGATGAATTCTATGTATTAATTGGCATGGTTTTGGATTGATTGACGGTTTATGGATTATATTTACTAGATTTTTGATGTTCTTCATATATTTTTGTTAAAAATCAGATTTTTATCAATCGTTTAGCATTGTTTTGCGAAAATAATTGTTGGTTGAATCTGCGTTTTTAATAAAAATTGAAACTTTGGATGAAAAATTGATAATTGATTATATTTTCTAGGCATTGTGTTGCGATAATGAGTTTGTGATGAATTATTGATCTAGAACTTTGCGTGTTTCTTAGTTTTTAGGCATTGTGTTGCGATAATAAAACTAATAATCCGTAAAGCTTGATTTCCAAATAAATAAAGTTGGTTGGTTGAATTCTCGGTATTAATTGATAGTTTTTAGCATCTTTTTGCGATAATAAGATTGTTGGTTAATATTGGAATTCAGTTCAATTAACTTTATTGTTTTCACGTGTTTCGTCATGATTTAATCTTTATTTGGAGAAATCTAATATTCGGTAGATTAATCCATAATTCCGGGCTTAAGTGAATATTTATAATTGGTTATTAACCGATTTATCTTTAATCGATTAATTCAGACCGCCGCCAATTAATTATAGTTTTAAAATTCCAAGTGGGTGACGTTTTCGTAATATAAGAGTTTCTTAAATTTCAATATCATTTTTTTACTTGCTTAAGTTATTTCTAAATTGACTTTGCTTTTTTTGTAGTTGGTTCGTATTATATAGTTGTCCTTTTGTGGTGCGTTCGTTAGTTTAGTTTAATTCTTGTTTGCTAGAATTAGTTTTTATTTTAATCTGAAAAATCCAAAAATATTGGTTTTTATTCTTGTGTTACTTAGTTTGCTATAGTTATTCTGTTAGTTAATTTTAATTACTGTCTTTAGTTGATAACTTCCTCAAAACGTCAAAAATAGCTAAATATTGGTTTAGGTTGTAGTATTTGAGTCTCCGATCTTTATTCCGTTCCCTGAGTTCGATAAATCCTGGGTGATTCTTAAAGCTATATTGCACACGATTGGTACACTGCCAGTTGTGTAATTTATACTTTGGGTTCATTTAGATATTAAAACCTGAGGTGTGTTTTGCACGCGTTATTAGACAATGCAGGTAAACAAATGAAATCATTCAAAGTAGAAAAATATAACATTTTGTCAGAAATTATAAAAATTTGTGATTTTCTGTTTAAAGCATCGGGATTCCAGACAATAATAAAATATTATTGACAGGATTCCAAAGTCAATCGTTCAGAGACCAATGTTAGAAAAGCACATATTTAAAACAATTTCTTGAAAAAATATCACATTCTTCTTAAAACACTAAAAACCCAACACTTAGTGAAAATTTTGAATAATTCTCGAAGTAGTCTATAGACAACTCGAATGATAAATGAAGATACTCGAATGAGCTTACAATCAACTCGAATGAAGTGTAGCCTTTCTCGATTAAGGCTTGATAAATCTCGAATAAAGAATCAGTCCAACTCGAATTAAGCATGAGTTAACTCGAATGAAGGACATCTAGACTCGAATGAATGAAGTCTTAAACTCGAATTAAACATGAAATGACTCGAAAGAGTACATGGACCAACTCGATTATAATCTAAGACAAACTCGATTAAGTCTTAAGTTCAACTCGCATGAAGAAGAAACATTCTCGATTAAAGCATGGAATCAACTCGAATGAAACACAAGGTTTCTCGGTCCATGTGTTAATCGAGACTGATGTTCTGAAAATAATACCAAGTCCTAAATATGATCAACTCTATCAACAATTAAGACTTTCTCGAATAAAGCAACTGTCAACTCGATCTACACTAGGACTTTCTCGAATGAAGCAACAGTCAACCCGATCTACACTAGGACTTTCTCGAATGGTGTATAACTCAACTCGAATAAAAACTGAGTATTTTCTCGATTATAGTATTGTTCGAGAAAATATTTTTGAAAAAATGTTGAAGTCCATATACACCGATTTACACACTTTTGATTCCAGGGACTTTTTCAATGATTTAAAAGTTGTGTTCCACTCAAAAAACAATTTTAAACAACTTTGTTTTACTGAACTTTGATTAAAAACAACAACAAAGTTATTAAAAAATAAAATTTCAGAAAAATATGAACACGAACTCATATGAACAAAAATTTCAATTTTCTGTTTGTGTGATTGGAATTGAACCATGAAATTTCAGATTCATGTTCATATTCACAAACCAAAAACCATCACACATTTAATTTCAGTTTAAGAAGCAAAAATTTCTAAACACCATGAACACAAATATATATATGAATATACAAAGACATTTACAAATATGACAGAAACCGAAATGAACTATATAAAAGCAAGAAAACAAAAGAAATTACTCACAATATAATGATATTATCTCTTGAAACTGTCGAAGATATTGGGGTTTTGAGTTTGCTTAATGGGGAAGAAAGCTTTTCGAAGAAGATGATGAATAGTCGGTTTTTCAGAAAAGTGTAATTTGAAATTTGAAATTCAAATTTATAGTTGAATTTACCCGGCCCATACTTGTATTTTAATTTTGACAAAACCGGCCAAAATTCACCAATCCAATATCTTTTAAAAAAAATTACAACTAAAAAAAATTGCTGAGAAAACAAAAACAAAACAACAAAAATTAAAACAGACTTAAACAAAAACCAAAAGAAATTGAAAATACACACAAACAAAAAACAAAAAAAAAACATTTTTATCTAAAAAAAATTAAAAATATTAAAATGCTCCCCCTTGAATTTCAGAATGTTGCTCCCCCTCAGATTTATATCATATTTGTCAAATCAGCTCCCCCTATAAAATATCAGTTAAATTTTATCAGATTTTCTCAAAATCAGATAAATTCATTTTTATGCTCCCCCTGCACATGACAATCCAGATCTGTTAAATTCCAAAAATTTTGAACTTTTAAAATTCAAGAAATTAACATTAGATTAGAATCAATAAAAAAATGTAAATTTAGAATTATAAATTGAAACTACTGAATTATTAAATCTAATGATTTAATATACCCAATTTGCAAACATAATATCCGGTCTACTGGCTGTTAAATACAATAATGACCTAATTATTCCTCGATAATGAGTCACATCTACAGGTTTCCCCGAAATGTCCTCATCGAGTTTTGACTTTGAATCCGGAGCCATGGGAGTTATCATAGGAGTACTGTTAACCATGTTAAATTTCTTTAACATGTCATGAATATATTTTGACTGATTTATAAAAATACCATCAGTCAATTGTTTAACTTGTAATCCTAAGAAAAAATTTATTTCTCCCATCATGCTCATTTCGAATTTTTGGGACATTAAGAATGCGAATTTCTTACAGAATTCAGGATTTGTATACCCAAATATTATGTCGTCTACATATATTTGTATTATTATAATATCCGGCCTCTGACGTTTTATAAATAGGGTTGTGTCAACTGCACCTTTGTTGAATCCACATTTCAACAGATATGTTGAAAGTGCATCATACCAAGCACACGGTGCTTGTTTAAGGTCATACAGTGACTTGTCTAAAATATATACATGATCAGGTTTCGAAGGATCAGTAAAACCTTCGGGCTGATATGTATATACTTCATCAGTTAATTCCCCGTTTAAAAACGCAGTTTTAACATCCATTTGAAAAACATTGAAGTTTTTATGAGCGGCGAAAGCTAAAAACATCCTAATCGCTTCTATTCGTGCAACAGGTGCAAATGTCTCATCATAGTCGATCCCTTCTTGTTGACTATATCCTTTGGCAATGAGTCGAGCTTTATTGCGAATGATAACTCCATGTTCGTCCTTCTTGTTTTTAAAGATCCACTTCGTGCCAATGATAGATTTGTCTTTAGGTCGCTCAACAAGTCTCCAAACCTTAAACCATTCGAACTGATTCAGTTCTTCTTGCATTGCAACAATCCAATCAGCGTCCAGAAGTGCTTCTTTCACATTCTTCGGCTCTATTTTGCTGAGAAAATTGGAAAATAGGCACTCGTTTATTGTGGCTCTTCTGGTTTGGACTGAATCAGATGGATCACCAATAATATTTTCTGTTGGGTGATTTCTAGTCCACTTGAAAGTATGTGGATACGGTTGGATGTGGTCTTGATTGGGATTTTGGTCTAAATAAGGAAGTCGGGGGATAGCTTCAGATGTAGTTGGCAGGGTATCTAAAATAGGAGTTTCTGAATGTTCAAATGTTTAGGGGGTTTCAGAAGATTCTGGAGGTTGTATAGGTTGTACACTTTCAGTTGGCAAGTGCACATTTGTTGTTGAGGCTTCTCCAGTTTCTTCTGATACTTGTTGATGAGAATGATCGGAGACTACGACGGGATCTTCAGTAATCCTGTCAGGCACCAAATTTAGAACATTAGTTTTGGGCTTCTCAAAGTAGTCTTCATAAAAATTCTCAAACAATTTATTTAATTCAGAATTTTCTGCATTCTTTTCAGGTGACTCCATTGAAGTCTGCTTGTTAGGTTCGGGTCCTGAACTGGTATGTTCAGAAGCCATTACCACTCCTTCATCAAATTTGACGTTGACGCTCTCGTTGATTGTCTTGGTCCGCTTGTTGTAGACACGAAAAGCAACTGACTCCTTTGAACAACCTATGAAAATACCTTCATCTGCTTTTTGATTAAATTTTCCAAGGTTTTCTTTGTCATTTAGTATGAAGCATCTGCATCCAAAGACATGGAAAAACTTAATATTAGGTATCCGTTTATTTATTAGTTCATAAGGAGTTTTTCCGAATCGTTTATTGATGATTGAACGATTCTGTGTGAAACAAGCTATTGCAACAGCTTCAGCCCATAAGAATAACGGAAGATTGGAATACGCCAGCATCGTTCTTGCTGATTCCACTAATGTCTGATTTCTTCATTCAACGACACCATTCTGTTGTGGAGTTCTAGCAGCTGAAAACTGATGTGTGATTCCTATAGAATTCAAAATTGATTCAAGAGATTTGTTCTTGAATTCTGTGCTGTTATTTGATCTGATTGACTGAATTGACAGTTGCAACTACACTTGAGTTTTCCGGATGAAGTCTATGATGATTTCGGTAGCATCTCATTTGGACCTCAGGAAGAAAACCCATGTGTACCGTGAATAGTCGTCAACTATCACCAATACATATCTTTTCTTATTAATACTTTGTACTCTCATTGGTCCACACAGATCCATATGTAGCAGTTCCAGTGCTCTCTTTGAAGAGTGTTCGGATTTGGATTTGTGTGAAGCTCTAGTCATCTTTCCTTTTTAACATGCGGCACACAACTGCTCCTTTTGAAATTTGAGAGTTGGTAGCCCTTTAACTAACCCGCCTTTTGCTAGGTTGGTTAATTCATTAAAGTTCAGATGTGAAAGACGACGATGTCATAGCCATGTTGTTTTAGATGTAGCTTTTGACAGTAAGCAGACATCCTTTTTCAGATTAATGGAGGCTAAGTCAATGGAGTACAAGTTGGTTTTCCTGTTTCCTGCCAGTATTTCTTTACCTTCCCCAGATCGAATGCTGCACCGATTAGCTTTGAAGTTGACTTCCAATCCTTTATCACAAAGTTGTCCAATGCTAAACAAGTTATGGCCAAGACCATCAACGTAGAAAACCTTCTGAATGGTAATTTTATCGTATGCAAGACTCCCGTAACCTTTGATCGGACAAAACTGATCGTTTCCAAATCTGACCGTCCCACAGAACTTTTCTACAAAGTTTGTGAGTGTTTCTCTTTGTCCGGTCATATGCTTTGAGCATCCGGAGTCAAGATACCATACATGATTTACCTATAAGACGAAATAGCACATGAGGTACCCACTTATAGTTGGGTACTTTTGATTTAGGTAAATCATGCAGTTTATGATTCGTTTTCTCATCAGATACGTCTTTTAGCTTTACAATTGATGATGATTTAGGTACCCAATTTTTAACCGTTCTTTTTGGTATCCACTTTTTGGACAATTCGCGGTGGAACTGTTTTTGAAAGATTTTGTTATGGAACCTTTTTCTATTTGAAAAATGGGTCCTTTTTCTTCGGTTGCCATACGAGCTTATCAGATTTTACAAGTAATGATTTACATGCACCAGAATTGAAAGCAATTAAGTCAGTTCGAGAGAATTTTATACAAGATTTATCAACAAATTTATTATTAAAGACAGAGTTTTAAAAATTGCTATTTCTATCTGTAACAATATTTTTCTTCACGTGCCACTCTTGTTTTATTTTCTTGTTTTTCTGTTCGCTCTTCTTCTTTCTCCAAACTTGCTTTCTTGAACCGTTCACAATATAATCTGACATAGAAAAAACATGAGAATTAGTAATCTTAGAAACTTGTTTCTTCTGTAAATTTCTCTTACCTTTTGAAGTTTGGACTTTAAGTGCAATTGAGTTTTCAGTAGATGATGATTCACCTTTTTCAAATTTAGGAGTATCAAAAATAACTTTTGTTTTCTCCTTATTTTGTTGTAAAGTTGTTGAATTTGCAGATGATTTTATTGAATCTGTAGAAATTCTCTGCAGAATTTTAACAGGTTCTTTTTGATCATCTGATTGTTTGTTATACAAAGGTTTTACAAATTCATCAATTTTAACAAACATTTCCTCTAAAGAATTGAAATCAGAGTTCATAAACAGATCAAATTATTTTTCTGAATTGATAGAATCTAGAGAAGTTGAAGATGATGGATCAGACAACTTTTTGTTCTCAGGCTGTTTTTGTAACTTTTATTCCAGAATTTTGAGTTCAGCCTTAAGAGATTTATTTTCTGTCTCAAAGTTTTTAATTTTCAATTCAAGATAAGAGTTTATTTTTTCTAGAATTGAAAATGGCAAATATAACTTTTGAGATTGAGTAGTAGATTCAGATAAATCCTTTTCAGAATATGTCTGAATATACTCTTCTGTAATATCAGTATTATTACTTGATTCATTTATTCTGTTATAGTCAACAGAATTTTGCATTTTATCTGATCTTAATCTTTTTGTTTCTTCACTAGATTCTACTTCATCAGATGCTTTCATAAAAGTCATTATTAATCCTAAATTCATATATCTGACATCATATAAAGTCAGTGAATTGGATATAGCTTTTGTCAGATACTTAGGATTTTCCCAACCAATACCAGATTTAGAATTGTAAAATTCTGTGTCTTTTGGTTGATTTAAATAGATGGTTTGATCTGTTTGACCTCTTTTGATAAATTCATCTTCCATCTTCTTTATTTTCTCATAAAGCTTAGTTCTTTCTTCAAAAATGGCATGATATTTTACAGAAAAATTTGAAGCTTCTAATTCTGCCATTCTCAGTTTTTCTTGTAGGTCAGATATATTTTTATTAAGTTCTTGAATTTTGCTTTGAAATTCTTTTTCTTTGTCTTGTAAATCTGAAACTGCTCGTAGTGCCGATGCTTTATCTTTGGAAAAATCTAAAACTAAATTATGTTCATTACGTAACTTGTTTTCCAAAGAGTGACATTGTTTCTTTTCAGCCTTTAAAGATGTTTCAAGTTTCTCAAGCATAAAGGCCATCTGCGTTAATTTCTCTTCAAGCATACAGGAATCATCAATTTCAGAATCAGAGTTAGAATTTAGCTCCGGTGTTTCTGAACTATCTGATCTTTCTGACTCTGAATCATCATTATCCTTGTTATTGCTGCATTCAGCATTTCCTGAAGCCATTAACGCGAACTCTTCAGTCTCTTCCTCCTTAGACTCTTGTTTTTTCTCATCCTCTTCATCTGTCAGTCCAACCCATACCTCATCTTCTGCTAGCATAGCTGATTCACTCATTTCTGACTCATTGAAAACTTCTGATTTCAGGCAGATGTGAGCATCCTCATCCAGTATGTCTTCATCCTCAGATAACTGTAGCCAATGGTCATCCTCTGCCTTAAGAGCTTTTCCAGCTTCCTTTTCTTTGGCTAGAAGAGCTTTTCTTGTATAGTAATCAGAGTTTTTGACTACTGACAGTCTACATTCATGGGCAAAGTGACCTGGTTTTCCACAGTTAAAGCACTTCTGCTCTGATTCTTTCTTTGCTGATTTATCAGATTTTTCATACTTTTCAGCTTTTCTGCCACTGCTCTCACCAGATTTTTCATACTTTTCCTTCTTTTCAAATTTCCTCGAGCCAGTCTTCTAGCGCATTTTGTTGTTGGTTGGCTTACGATAGAATTTCTTTTGAAATTGTGAAGACCTCCCCTTCCGGGGCGGTCCTCAGAGTCTAGGTCCCACATCATGCAATACGATATCAGTCATACTAAGATAGGGTAATTAATTGCGGAATTAATAATTACATGTACATTACAGATTAGGATTTAAATTACATATTTCAAAATAAAGTTATAAAAAGGGTAACATCTAATCTAGTCATAACATCATAAGTCACATCAAGTCTACCCAAAACCACCACATTTGCTGTCTTCCAATCAGTACCAGAAAGTGTGTTGAGTAGTGGTCTAAGAAAGCTTCAAAACTTGGATCTTAAATGACCTAAGTACTAGGTCCTGCAGGTGATTTTCCTTTGGTTTTTCCTGTAAAATATTAATGCAACATCTGTAAGCAAAGCTTAGTGAGTTTATAGATTTTCAATATCAACATGCGTGTCAAGCGGATCATAAGTCTTAGCGTGATATGTCTTGGCTGCCGCTACAGCCCTCATGATTGAGATATAGAATCATAGAATTGGATGATGTTCAGGCCACACTCACGCTTAAATCGTGGGGATCAGCAACATACTGGGCTAGCTACCAGTAAGTCAATATGGCGGAACATCGGAGGTCATTACCAAGTTCATAAGAACTGGTGAAATAGCCAGGTCTAGAACAATAGACCATTAAGGGCTAGTCAAGCTGAATAAATCTATCAAGTGTCTGATCAAATAATGAAAGCTTAAGTCATAGGAGGCATGATAGCAATGAATCATAATGCAATATCTGAAGAAGTCTTAAATGCAATATGAAATGATAATCAAATAGCTATCATGATCCACTGGGCAACACCGAACCATAGTGTGCACAGGTTTCAATCCAGCTGATAAAATGAATGTCAATAAATCTATCATCAACAATATATCTCAACCGGAATTTATGCATGTTCAATCTGAATATCTATAACTCACAGGTCTGGGTCTTTATCAAACAGATATAAAAATCTGTCACCTGAGTTATCTCAGGATTTCATCTTTAATCTTTTGTCTTTCAGATCTCTGGCAATTTCTTTTCAAATCAATGACCCGCTTTCGATCTCTTTATTCTTTAAATCTTTGTTCAGAATATAACTGAACCTGTTCAAAATTATTCATATCATGTCATGTCAATCTCTTATCATTATCATCATCCTTTTAGTCTTTAAAATCTTTAATTTTATCTGATTCTGATAACTGATAATCTTCTCAATCTTTCATTTATTTATATTCTCTGTTCCATTAAATCCTCAAAAGCTTTCTATATATATATATATATATATATATATATATATATATATATATATATATATATATATATATATATATATATATATATATATATATATATATATATATATATATATATATATATATATAAAACTAAAAGCATATGCATATAATCATTTATTTAATTGAAAGGTCAAATACATAAAATTGGGTTTCGGATCATCAATTTCGGATCCACCCGGATTGAGGACCCGGATTCGGATCAGCCCGGATCCGGACCAATCCGAATTGATCCATCCGAATTAGGACATTTAGGTCCGAAAATGGGATCATCCGAATTTGAGCATAGGTCCAAATTAGGATCATATTCGAAATAAGCTCCGAATTTCGAATCATTAAAAACCCGAAATAGTGTTGTCGGAATTTGGGAAGCATCCGAATTGGACCCATCATCCGAATTCGGTTCCAACCGAATTCAGACTCAAGATTTTGAATTTCCAGAAAATTGTTCTTCATGTTCTTGAGTATTTATTTATTCGGATTTTTCATAATAATTTCCAAAACTTATTAATATTAGCATGCAATGTTTTATATTGTTGTAATATCATTATTTGAGTGTTTTTATATAATTTCTTTGATCAAAAACATCTTAATTTAGTCAAGATCATCCAAAAATATGAAATTTTGTCAAGAACATCTTTTCCTTCAAATTTCCGATTTCATGAATAATTTGAAGGATTTAACCCAAAATCTCTGTTTCTTTAACATCTATTATCTTAAATTCATCATAAACTACTAAAATCTTGAACATACAACAACAAATTCATAATTTAATTCTTGTATTTTCAGTCTTCTTATAAAAACCGAACCAAACACATAATTTCAACATTTCTAAGAAATTGTTACCTCTAAATCTTGCTAGTTGATGATGATTGTTGCTTCTTGTAACCTTCAATTGTATTGATTCTTCAATTACTTGCAATTTATGATAAATTTCTTGTGGATTTGTTGAAATGGCCGTATGCTTAGAGAGAGTAGAGAGAGAGTGATCTTTGTATTAATGATCATTAATATCTCCAATTTGGGGTTTTATATATATTCATTTAAATAATTTATAAGTTAACCCACTAAACTTTTGTATTTTATATTCTCTTTTAACTTTAATCATTTTTTATTGATTCATAACATATATAAATAATTTAATTTAATAATTTCAAACTTAAATAAATTACATCTTAAATAATGTAATAAAATTACATTATTATCTCATAAATCAATTATTACATGCTTGGCAAAAAGTTAGGTTGTTACAGAATGGGCTCCACCATGCACAAACTTCGTCCCCGAAGTTAGCTACGTTCGAACAGACTGGGAAATGTTGCTTTCATAATATCTCTCGATTCCCAAGACTGATGCGAACCTTTGTGATGTTTCCACTGGACGAGCACCATCTGTATTTCTTTATTCCGAAGCTTTTTGGTCTTCGAGTCCAGAATACATTCCGGCTCTTCAACCACTCTAAGCTTCTCATCAATTTGCAGGTTAACATGTGGTATCTGAACTTCTCGTTCGTCAGCTAAGCTCTTCCTTAAGTGACTAACATGGAATACAGGATGTATTCCGGCTAAGTCAGCTGGTAGTTCAAGACGATAAGATTGGTTTCCAATCTTTTCCACAATCTTGAACGGACCGATAAATCTTGGAGCTAGCTTGTTTCTTTTAATGAACCGCACCACATTCTTCAGTGGAGATACTTTCAGCATCACCCAATCGTTAACCGCGAAACTTATTGATCTATGACGATTGTCATAATATGACTTCTGCCTGCTTTGAGCTTCAAGAATATTTCTTCTAACAAGTTGAATCTTCTCGTGAGTCAACTGTAAAAGGGCAGGTCTTGCTATTGGCGATTCACCTGTTTCGCGCCAACAGGTGGGAGTTCTGCATTTTCTTCCATATAAAGCTTCAAAAGGAGCCATCTTGATTGTTGAATGATAACTGTTATTGTATGAGAATTCGACCAATCGCAAGTGGTCATCCCAGTTACCACCTAGATCAAGAATGCAGGCACGAAGCATATCTTCTAGAGTTAAGATAGTACGCTCACTCTGGCCATCAGCATTAGGATGATAAGCAGTACTCATAGAAATCCGAGTACCCATCCCGTTTTGTAGAGCTTGCCAGAATCTAGATGTGAAACGACTATCACGATCAGATACGATAGACTTTGGCACACCGTGACGAGAAATTATTTCAGTGATGTATAGCTGTGCCAATCTATCGAGGGAATATGTTTCTTTCATCGGTATGAAGTGAGCTGACTTCGTTAATCGGTCCACGACTACCCAGATGGAGTCGTGTTGTCTTTTGGTTTTAGGCAACTTAGTGATGAAATCCATAGTTATATGCTCCCACTTCCACTCAGGAATTGGCAGTGGTTGCATATCCCCGAAGGGTTTCTGGTGTTCTGCCTTAACCATCTGACAGGTTCTGCAGCTTTCAACACACTTACCGATGTCTTTCTTCATTCCTGGCCACCAATAGTCAGCTTTCAAATCGAAGTACATCTTCGAGCTGCCAGGATGAACAGATAACTTGGACTGATGGGCTTCAGATAGAAGCGTGTTGCGAATAGAACCATATTTAGGAACCCAGATTCGGTTTCCCTTGAGGCAGTGAAGTCCCAAATGATTCAGAGTTAGAAATTGTGACTGCCCTTTAAGATTTTCAGAATCAATATTCTCTTCTTTCAGTGCTTCAGCTTGAGCAACTCGAATGTCTTCAATAAGATCAGAAGAGAATATAACCGGAGTTAGGGCATAGCAGCACTTTTCTGGATATACTTTTCTACTCAACGCATCCGCGACAACATTTGCTTTGCCGGGATGATATAAGATCTCGCAGTCATAATCTTTGATAAGCTCCAAGGATCGACGCTGTTTCATGTTCAGATCTTTTTGAGTGAAAAGGTATTTGAGACTCTTATGATCGGTGTAGAGCTGACACCGAGTCCCATATAGATAGTGACGCCAGATCTTCAGTGCAAAGGTAACAGCAGCCAACTCAAGATCATGAGTTGGTGCACTTTTCTCATAGTCTTTTAATTGCCTTGAAGCGTAGGCAATTACTTTTCCCCTTTGCATGAGAACACATCCTAAGCCAGTACCAGATGCATCGCTGTAAACAACGAAATCATCATTGCCTTCTGGCAAGGCTAGGATCGGCGCTTGAATAAGCTTCTGTTTCAGAATGTCAAATGCCTCTTGCTGTTTATCGGACCAAACGAAAGGAGTATTCTTTCGTGTTAGCATCGTTAGAGGTACAACAATCTTCGAGAAATCCTTTATGAATCGCCGATAATAACCGGCCAATCCAAGGAAACTTCGGATTTCTGAGGCATTACGAGGCGTTTGCCATTTCTGAACGGCCTCGACTTTAGAAGGATCAACAGAAAATCCCTTCGCCAGAAACAACATGGCCAAGGAACTGAATCTGTCTGAGCCAAAATTCGCACTTAGAGAATTTTGCGTAGAGTCTTTCTTTTCTTAATAACTCTAGCAATTGCCGCAGATGAATAGAATGATCAGCCTCCGTTTTGGAGTAAATCAGAATATCGTCTATGAATACGATAACTGATTTATCCAACATAGGTCTGCACACGCGATTCATGAGATCCATGAACGCCGCTGGTGCATTTGTCAAGCCAAACGGCATCACGAGAAATTCGTAATGACCGTATCTTGTACGGAAGGCTGTCTTTGGAATATCTTCATCTCTGACTTTTAATTGATGATACCCAGAACGAAGATCGATTTTCGAGAAGTAGCTGGCTCCTTGTAGCTGATCAAACAGATCATCGATCCTGGGTAAAGGATATTTATTCTTTATGGTAACCTTGTTCAACTCGCGGTAGTCGATGCACATACGGAAGGTTCCGTCTTTCTTTTTAACAAATAGAACAGGTGCACCCCACGGAGAAGAACTCGGTCGGATAAACCCCTTCTCTAACAGTTCTTGCAGTTGCTTTGACATTTCCTGCATTTCTGCAGGTGCAAGTCTGTGAGGAGCTTTTGCAATAGGAGCCGCACCAGGAACCAAGTCAATACTGAACTCGACTTGACGTTCTGGTGGCACTCCGGAAATGTCATCAGGAAAGACGTCTGGGAACTCGCAGACAATCGGAATATCAGACATAGATTTCTTTTCATAGTTGGATTCGGGTAGAACATAACACAGATAGGATTCATGACCCTTAGATACATATTTATAAGCTTTCTCTATAGAAATAAAGCAGTGAGCACCTTTACGCTTCTCGCCCTTGATCTCCAATACTCGGCCGTCTGAAGACTTGATTCTGATGAGTCGGCGGTTGCAGACGATCGTAGCCTCGTTATTCCTTAGCCAGTCCATGCCGATAATGACGTCGAACTCTTTCAACGGAATTGGAATAAGGTCGAGGTTGAATACGATATTATCGACAAGCAGTATGCAGTTTCGATAAACAGAATCAGCCATAACATAGTTGTTACTGGCTGTCTCAATATCAAGTATAACAGGAAGCTTTGACGGAGATTTAGATAGTCTCGATGAAAAAGAAGTCGATATAAAGGAACGACTAGCGCCAGAATCAAATAGTACGCGAGCAGGTATCGTATTTAACAGAAACATACCGGTAACTACGTCAGGTGTTTCTCTCGCTTCTTCGGCCGTTATCTGAAACGCACGTGTCCTTGCTATCGGAGTTGCAGCAGAACTTTTCACTGTAGAACCTCCCGCTGATGATTGTGACTGATATCGTTGCCCGCTGCGACACTGATACATAAAGTGTCTTCTTTTCCTGCACTTTGCACATCCTCGTCCCTGCTGTGGGCATTCTTCACTGCTGTGACCGATCATGTTGCACGCAAAACAAGGAACATCCTCTGGATTGCACAACCCCATGTGTGACTTTCTGCATCGCTTGCAGAATCGTGGCTCGTTCGTAAGGGAATAAACTTGAGCTTTCGGCTGTGAACTATGCTGATGGGATTGCTGAGATTGTGACTTATTTGGCTTGAAAAATCTGCCAAATCTTTGTTTCTTCGGAGGAGACGGATTCATTGGGTTAGTTGTTGGGGCGTAAAGTTGATCACCATACTCTAAGTATCCTCGCTCGATCTGTCTAGCTGCTTCTACCATTTCCAAATAACTCTTGTATTTGATAGTGCTCATCGGATGCCGGTATCTAGGATTGAGTCCTACACGGAATCTATTCATCTTTCTTTCTTCGGTAGCTACTTGGTATGAGGAGTAACTGCATAGTCGTGAAAACTCGTGTTCTTATTCGTCAACTGTCTTCGTTCCCTGAGTCAGCTGCATCAGTTGTACTTCAATCTTATCTTGTTGGTTGATCGAGCAGTACTTCGCATTGAACATATCAAGAAACTGGTTCCACTCTAGAGTCTGAATTATTTCTTCACCATAGATACTCCTCTGAGTCTTCCACCAGGCACGGGCATCTCCCACAAATAGTGCAGACGCATAACTCAATTTCTTAGAATCTAAACAGTCAGAGATTCTAAAGATTTCTTCTGTACGACTGATCCAATCCATCGCCTGAATTGGATCCACTGTACCCTCAAAGTTTAGGGCACCGCTTGCCTTGAAATCTTTAAATTTGCAGCCTTTTGGCTGAGCAGTTTGGGTTTCTGGGTTAGAGTTATCAGAATCAGATTCATTAGTCTGGACTTGCTTTTCTTTTCTCTTATTTTTCTTTTCTTCACGTCTTTTAGCTTCGGCCTCATCTCTTGCCTGAAACTGTTCTTGCATTATTTTGTTTTGTTGTTCTGAGTGTTGGGCTAGAAGTTGTTGCATCATTTCAAATATTTGTTGTGGGTTCATGTTGCTGGGAATATCACCTGATCCTGATCCTGACATCTTCTACTGAAAATTACAAGCATTTAACTATTAGTTTATAGACTTAGATCTATGTACCCTTTTTCCCATCCTAATAGTCTGTACATCCTATCTCAGTTCAAACCACGTAAATGATTGATACATATGTATTGCTTCAGTTTGAGACCAAGTATACTCACGTAATACTTGATTCACTCAAACTATGTGCTCTGATACCATCCTGTGAAGACCTCCCCTTCCGGGGCGGTCCTCAGAGTCTAGGTCCCACATCATGCAATACGATATCAATCATACTAAGATAAGGTAATTAATTGTGGAATTAATAATTACATGTACATTACAGATTAGGATTTAAATTACATATTTCAAAATAAAGTTATAAAAAGGGTAACATCTAATCTAGTCATAACATCATAAGTCACATCAAGTCTACCCAAAACCACCACATTTGCTGTCTTCCAATCAGTACCAGAAAGTGTGTTGAGTAGTGGTCTAAGAAAGCTTCAAAACTTGGATCTTAAATGACCTAAGTACTAGGTCCTGCAGGTGATTTTCCTTTGGTTTTTCCTGTAAAATATTAATGCAACATCTGTAAGCAAAGCTTAGTGAGTTTATAGATTTTCAATATCAACATGCGTGTCAAGCGGATCATAAGTCTTAGCGTGATATGTCTTGGCTGCCGCTACAGCCCTCATGATTGAGATATAGAATCATAGAATTGGATGATGTTCAGGCCACACTCACGCTTAAATCGTGGGGATCAGCCACATACTGGGCTAGCTACCAGTAAGTCAATATGGCGGAACATCGGAGGTCATTACCAAGTTCATAAGAACTGGTGAAATAGCCAGGTCTAGAACAATAGACCATTAAGGGCTAGTCAAGCTGAATAAATCTATCAAGTGTCTGATCAAATAATGAAAGCTTAAGTCATAGGAGGCATGATAGCAATGAATCATAATGCAATATCTGAAGAAGTCTTAAATGCAATATGAAATGATAATCAAATAGCTATCATGATCCACTAGGCAACACCGAACCATAGTGTGCACAGGTTTCAATCCAGCTGATAAAATGAATGTCAATAAATCTATCATCAACAATATATCTCAACCGGAATTTATGCATGTTTAATCTGAATATCTATAACTCACAGGTCTGGGTCTTTATCAAACAGATATAAAAATCTGCCACCTGAGTTATCTCAGGATTTCATCTTTAATCTTTTGTCTTTCAGATCTCTGGCAATTTCTTTTCAAATCAATGACCCGCTTTCGATCTCTTTATTCTTTAAATCTTTGTTCAGAATATAACTGAACCTGTTCAAAATTATTCATATCATGTCATGTCAATCTCTTATCATTATCATCATCCTTTTGGTCTTTAAAATCTTGAATTTCATCTGATTCTGATAACTTATAGTTCATAAATCTTTTGTTTGTTCATATTCTTTATTTCTTTTAATTTCTCCAAAAGTTCTCTCTCTCTCTCTCTCTCTCTCTCTCTCTCTATATATATATATATATATATATATATACACACACTAAAAGCATATGCATATAATCATTTATTTAATTGAAAGGTCAAATACATAAAATTGGGTTTCGGATCATCAATTTCGGATCCACCCGGATTCGGATCAGCCCGGATCCGGACCAATCCGAATTGATCCATCCGAATTAGGACATTTAGGTCCGAAAATGGGATCATCCGAATATGAGCATAGGTCCGAATTAGGATCATATTCGAAATAAGCTCCGAATTTCGGATCATTAAAAACCCGAAATAGTGTTGTCCGAATTTGTGAAGCATCCGAATTGGACCCATCATCCGAATTCAGTTCCAACCGAATTCGGACTCAAGATTTTGAATTTTCAGAAAATTGTTCTTCATGTTCTTGAGTATTTATTTATTCGGATTTTTCATAATAATTTCCAAAACTTATTTATATTAGCATGCAATGTTTTATATTGTTGTAATATCATTATTTGAGTGTTTTTATATAATTTCTTTGATCAAAAACATCTTAATTTAGTCAAGATCATCCAAAAATATGAAATTTTGTCAAGAACATCTTTTCCTTCAAATTTCCGATTTCATGAATAATTTGAAGGATTTAACCCAAAATCTCTGTTTCTTTAACATCTATTATCTTAAATTCATCATAAACTACTAAAATCTTGAACATACAACAACAAATTCATAATTTAATTCTTGTATTTTCGGTCTTCTTATAAAAACCGAACCAAACACATAATTTCAACATTTCTAAGAAATTGTTACCTTTAAATCTTGCTAGTTGATGATGATTGTTGCTTCTTGTAACCTTCAATTGTATTGATTCTTCAATTACTTGCAATTTATGATAAATTTCTTGTGGATTTGTTGAAATGGCCGTATGCTTAGAGAGAGAGTAGAGAGAGAGTGATCTTTGTATTAATGATCATTAATATCTCCAATTTGGGGTTTTATATATATTCATTTAAATAATTTGTAAGTTAACCCACTAAACTTTTGTATTTTATATTCTCTTTTAACTTTAATCATTTTTTATTGATTCATAACATATATAAATAATTTAATTTAATAATTTCAAACTTAAATAAATTACATCTTAAATAATGTAATAAAATTACATTATTATCTCATAAATCAATTATTACATGCTTGGCAAAAAGTTAGGTTGTTACAGAAATGATTTAGTTAGCAGTGCCATCTGCTTTTTCATTTCTTCTATCTCGGAGTCTGCAGATGAATCTGATGTTTCTGATTCGGAAGAGCTACTGCTGACTACTGCCCTTTTCTCTCTTTTTCAGCTTATATTTATACTTCTTTTCTGCCAGTAAAGCCAAAGGATCAACAGTCTCTTTCTCAGCTTTCTTCTTGCCAGATAATTTCCTCAATACAACCTCTTGGTAGTTATTGAGGTTTTCAAATATCATATGAAAGTCCATCTCTTCAATGTCCTTTGTCTGTTGGATTATCATGGCATATTTCTCCCATTCTGGGTTCAGTATGTTTAAGAACTTGACATTGATATCCAGATTGGACTTTGTCACTCCATTTCTTTTCATCTCACTTACCAGACTAACAAACCTCAGGTAAGTGTTTTCCAGTAATTCTCCTTCTCAAGCTCGAAAATTCTTGAATGTCATCAGACTGTTTCTTGCTCTGTTTGTTGCAGCTCTGTTAGATCCCCTCATAAGTTTACACACCTCATCCCATATGGATTTGGCGGTCTTTGTGTTTGTAAGACATGTATAGATGTCATTGGGGATTGAGATCAGTAATAATTTCCTGGCTGTTTTATCCCCTAACTTTTTTTTCTTCTGTGCCTCAGTTAAGTTTGTAACCTCAACTGTCCTTGGTGGAATTGGGGGATTTTCAGTGGGTACTTCAGGAATTGTTTCCATGAATACAGCTGGTCCTTCTGTTAAGTACTTTAACATTTCTTCCGACAGATCATGAAAACTTATGATTTCTAAAAACCTCTCCCTCCATTGAACGTATTCTCCCCGACTGAGAATTGGGAGTTTAGTCTCTGATCCCATGGCAAGAGCGTCTTTTGACATTGTGATTGATATTTAGGAAACTATCCAAGATCTGATGAAATTTAATTGAAATTGAAACTGTTGATCAACTGTTGAAAACTGTCAACCTTTGAAAGAAAGTTGAGTGAAACTCGATTGAATCAGATGATCAACTCGAATGATAAGTTGATCAACTCAATCAAAGAATGAGTAAAACTCGAACCAGTGTACAATCAACTCGAATTTATAACAAATGAACTTGTTAGAAGCAATAATCAACTAGAATTAAGTAGTGATTAAACTTGAATGACTCAGTGTAAGACTCGATTGATTTTATGCAAGACTCGATTGATTATATGTTCAACTCGAATGAACTCTTTGTGAATCTCGAATGAGTTTGTGTGAAACTCGAATGAGTTTGTGTGAAACTTGAATTAAACTTCAGTGAAACTCGAATTAAGTTTCTGTGAAACTCGAATGAGACTAAGTACAACTCGATTAAGCTTCTGTGCAACTCGATTGATACCTTGTGATTAATTTCTTGTTGAAATTAACTTTGGATCAACTCGAACTTATTTCAGTTCAACTCGAATGAAATGAGAGTCAACTCGAATAACTCGATTGACACTAAAGTCAAACTCGATTTGAGCTTGTTATCAACTCGATTGATAATATCAGTCAACTCGAATTGCACGTAATCATATAATAATTCGAGTTTCTTAGTTTTTCAGAATTTTTAAGTCTGAAATTCAGTTTAATTTGTAAAACACTGCTATTTTCAACCAAATTGAAATCGAAGGTAAGGATTATGATTTCAAACACTTTTGTGAAAGTATGTTGTCCAAAAACAGATCTACAAGTGACTTTTGCAATAAAACAGTGAAGAACTTTAGGTTTTCAAAAATTTCAGAAAAATCACTAGATCTTTTTCTGTGTTTGATGAATCAAAACAAAATTATATTCAATTGAATCGATTACCTATCCTTTTCCTTCGATCCAAATTTCAGACTCTATAATCAACAGAATAAAAACCCTTGATGATTATTAGGTTTTTCGAAAAAATATTCAAGATCACTGTTCGAAAAATTCAATTTCAGATCAAATATTCACCCCTAGATGCTCTGATACCAATTGTGAATTTATAGATTCCTAGCAATCAATCAATAACAACAATTAATCAAGAACAATCAAACAATTAACACTGCCGAATGCTTTGATTGATGACAAAACGATTACAGAATGAAGAATGGAAACTGTTCTTGCACTGTAGCCCTAGGATGATTCTCTGTGGACTTCCGTGCGTAATTACAATCAATATGTCAGATCTATTTTCTATTTGAAAGTCAAACAACTATTTATATGCATTTTTACAACTATTAACTAATTACAAAACACACCCTAGACTTTGTATTACAGCAACAAAATACATTCCAATAGAATCCTAAACAAACTGTAGGTTGGCTTGAGAAAGTCATCAATTTCGTTGTCTTTCACGATAATATAACCCTGTCTTTTTGTGCATAATTTCATATGCATGGAGTTGTAACATTCTTTGTGCGGGTAGGATTGCTGATAGACCAGAACACTCAGGCGTTTCACATGTTCATGTTGGCCCTTCTTCAGGTGTTTGATATTATTATGCCCTACCATCTTTTTCCTTGTGTAATGCTCTAATTTTGTAGGGAACAAAATGGATGGCTGTGCGGATAGGTATCGGGTGAAATCAGGTTAATTTCAGGATTAGATCATAACAAGTTGGGTTGGGTTGACCCATCAATACTTTCAATAAAACATTTGACATTGTTTTACATAAAAGAGTTGAAATTGTCCCCTCTAAGTCATTATCATGTGTGAGTGTGTTTGCTGCTGATGCAGAGTGTTAATCATAATTTAAAATTGTTAGTCCTTCATAGATTTTCAAACTTTAGACACAAATGCAGCTTACATAATTTTTCTTTCTGGGTTGTTTACAAGACCTAGCTAAGCATCAAGGAGTTAGATGAGCAATTAGCAAAAGATCCTTTATTTCAACCAGACGGCAGAGCAACTACAGAATACTTTTCATGGTACTGATGACGGTGTCCCTCAGTTTAATACACAACATTATTATTCCTCCATGCAGGTAGGTTATGCAAATCCCATAATTCATGAGCATGGCTAAGTGCCTCGGTAATGCCATGATGCAGGTATCAAATATCTAAAGCATATTATGTGTTATTTATTATGAAATTTAGTAGAATTGAATAACAAAACAAATTCTATTCATCTATACCTTGCAGGACCCATCTTAGTATCTACTACATGGATCTATAATTCTTTTGTTTTGATCACGTGTCGTCCCACATCAAAACTCGAAGCAAATAACCTGGTAGGTATAGTAGTGGTTCTTTGTTTATTATAGTTTACGGAAGAGACGACACATAGAAACAGGAAAACACAAACAGAAAACAAAGAAAATAGAAATACTGATATAGGTGGTTCGTGCCAAGAATGACATAGTTTAGAAGGGTTGCTGGCTGCCGCACAATTCCTGTTGAGGTGATGTATATCTTCAGTCAAAAAATGTTGTACTTCAAATTTTCAATTCCGCTTCCATTTGTGACACAACTATACCATTCCACCTGTAGCGGAAAGTTAGCTGTCTAGAATAGGGAAAGACAAAGGATATTCCTAACTGTCAACATGTAATAAAGATTTAAGGTCCATGGAATGCCTAGAAGAAAATTATTTTTGACTTAAATTGCCAGATCAAATTCCTTATTGCTTTTCATAATCTCTTTGTTAGAAATTTACTGCAAGTGTTCAAGAGAATTTGTGTCCTGAATTTGCTCACCACTTATGTTCTTCACCGTTTCACGCCAATCTTTAAACTCTACTGATGATCAATTTTATGTTGCATATCCCCTCTTTAGATTCGGAAAAATATATTATACGTCTTGCGGGTTGGAAAAAACTATTTATGCACTGATTGGAAGCAAGAGATGTTAACATTCTCCAAGTTCCTTGAGAGATTTTATTCCAACAGTTCTGCTGTCCCCACTTATCTGGCGCAGCATCCCTTGTTTGATCAGGCATGTGCTTATTCTATAATGAACAATAGGTGGTGGGGGTTTTGTTTTTTCTTTTATTATTATTCTGTGACAGAATTCTGATCATCAGATGGGCACAATTGAGGAACAATGCTCAACAAAGTTCTTGAGGATGTGTTTGGGTTCCTGTAATCATACAAGTATCGTAGGTCATTGTTACCTCCTCCGTTTACGCTACATTCTTCCCAACAGCTTGGAAATTAAACTCTAATTCATTCTTGTCAAATTAAATAATTCACTTATGTTCCATTTATATTTTGTATTTAGGTAGAGTTTTTATGAAGTCCAACACTATGAAAATATAATTGTGTGTTTAGTATAGTGGAATTTAAAGAATGAAATCACGTAAGTATAGTGGAGTTATTATGAAGTCCAACCCATGTTTTTGTTGTCGCCGCTAATGCCCCTTTTTCTTGTATAAAGTGGTGTTGATTAAATATTGTATTAAGAAGGTTGTGGTCTGAGAACTTGATGCTAAGAAATTGATATTGTGGTTGAGGACAAAAAAAAGTGTCATAGAAATTTTATGAGCCATAATCGAGTTGAGACTGTTAAAAATTTAGACATCTAGTGGCGTTACTTTGAATAAAAACCTATTATTCAGACAAGTGAGTATCTTTTGGTGGAAAGTTATAGCTAATGATTAGTATATGATATTCAATGATGGAATTCAATTAGTAAGTGATATATAGTATGAACCCAAAATGGTATGATGTACTTGCCATAAATACTACAAGATTGAGTACTTGAGAGAAGACTGAAGATTAAGGTAAACAAAGGAATGTTATGACTGTGTCATAAGACAGTTGAATGCTAAATAGCATAGGAAGTCATGTTTAAGTTCTCTATGTAAATGAATCATCTATTTCCGACAACTCGAGAAATAGAGCCCAAGGTTGTTTTATTAACTGTGATCATTGAACGGTTGGAGCGTATTTATAATAAGACCACATAAGCGATTTACGAAGTGCCTTAAGAAAGAATGACGAAGATACTATTTTCAGATGTGTAGATTGATAACAAGTTTCGGTTTGTAGAAGACCTGAAATGAACTAAAGGCAATAGGATTGTCAAACTTTGCAATAAGGAATTTGAGATGGTACTGGTTCAATGGAAGTCTCTCAAAGGCTTTAGTTTTATGAGGAAATCTAAGACAGAGATGACGAGTAAGTATCCATATTTGTTCGTGTCTTAATGACTTCGCGGACAATGACTATATGTGGTGGGCTCATCTGTAACATCCAAAGCGTTTATATTAAGCTTATTGTATTTTGGAGTTCTAAATGATGTAATCCAACAGTAATATTAAAAATTAAGTCAATATGCAGTTTGACTTGTAAAGTCATAAGTGTGTATTTAAGACTTTAACGGGTCAAATATTGAATTAGTATTTTTCACTTAGTTTGTGAGTTATAATTTCCACCTAATTTATCAATTCAACATTTCTTAAAATCAAAATACAAAAAACTTATAATTAGAAACGGGGTGTTATAAGAACGAAGTATGGAGTAATTGGAATTTTTATTTTCAGTTATAAAGAAAAAAAGTAAGTAATGTTTATTTAAAGAGAATTTTGCCATTTCAAACTATTTGTAATAAAATTTGGATTCCAATACATTAGTGATATATACTCAAAATCTCGTACTATAAGAAACGATAGTCCAAATCTTGTATAATAGGATAGTTTTGTTAGATTAATCTTGATTATGTAATAGCTTAGAGTATGTATAAAAAAATATGTAATTATGTAAAGTAAAATGACCTAGACTAGCATAATGTAAAGTTGAAGAGTTGTGTCTTATCCTAAAAGACACAACCATTCGTGAAGCGATATGTCCGAAGAGTTGCAACTATTCACTCGCACATCTTAGATTGGTATATATAGGAACCAAAGTCAAAGATGGTAATTGTGTATTTCCAAGATTGTTACAATAAAAGTCTTTAGCATTAGTAGAAAACATGGCATTTTTAGTTTTGATCCAAAGTGGTATCATACAGAGTTAAGAGTTTTTCAACATTCGTATCAGAGACACAGGTCAATCAATTCTAGAATCCTCATCATATACTGAAGGCAACAGATTCAATCGAACAAATACACCAAGAAATACACCAGACGATTAGAATCATCGTCATTTAGGAAATTGGGAAAAGAAATTGTCGATTAATACTCAGGGCTTGCCGAAACACAGAATTGTTCTACCACCAACCGGCACCAAGGAACAAGAAATCGGTTTGATTTTAATAGATGTATCAGAATCTAGACAAGATTCTCATCACAATGAATAGGTAATCCCTAAACCAATGCAACAGTTCATCAATTCATAGGTTCAATAAGCAAACTGTAGTATAAGCCCTATCACAAAATTCATAGAAATCAGATATAGCAAACCCTAGAATCAAATAGTGCCTCATACCGTAATAGAAAACTCTAGAATTTCTCATAAGCAACGCATATCACAAGTACCGAAAAGCACACAAAAACGAGATACAAGCAACCAACAAATCAGAAGGTTAAACGTGATTTTCGAAGAAGCATCTCATCGGAGAAAACCCACGGATTGCCACCAGCGCAAGTGTAAACCCACGGACAGAAACGCCATCATCAACCGTCGCCAACCACCACCACCGCCAATCGCCACCATCGAAAGGAGAGGCAACGATTAGGGTTCCACAATTCAAGCCCATCGACACCGGCTATCGATCAATAAAATCTAGAAGCGACAATTAGTGTTTTTAGGATTCCCAAACCCAAAACCCTCGATCACGAAGGATAAACCGGGGAACAAGCATGCGTTGAATCATTGGAACCAGCGAGCATCGATTCATTGAAAGGGTTACAACAATTTCAACTGAGGCACCGATCAGGAGAAATGCCAGTTCAAAAGAAAGGACACAACGTTTCATAGAAACATTCGAAAAAAGGGGCACCTATTGATAGAGTACGCATCGATCAGAAGGAAGAAAGGAAACATCGTTTGAGTGAAGCGATTGAAAAGGAGAGCCCAAGAGCCTAACTCAAATTTTAAGGCCCAAGAAGATACGCCCAAAGAGCAGCCCAAACTGGCTGAAAGAAATTAGCAAAGGCCCAAGAAAATATATTATTATTATTTTAGGAAATAGAATTTAATTTATTAGGAGAATAAATTAAATAATGAAATTTTCCTGTTACAATTTACGTTAGGAAAACATTAAATTGTTTGAGAAATAATTGTGGTTAGACATACAAATTAAGTTGAATTATTTTTAGATTTATATTGGTTTTAGGAGAAAACCAAAATATAAAAAGTATGTCAGAGATAAAAATAATGTTGTTTATAGAGATGTCATCACAACGTTATCATCATATCAATTTCAAATTCTGAAAAATACAAATTATACATTATGGGCATTAAGAATGAAGAAAATTTTAGTAGCAAATGGAGTTTGAGATTTAATAGAAGGAACAGGTACATCAAATGAGATTGATGCAAAAAATGATAGTTAGCATCAACATACCTATTTCAAGGGTTACCAAAAAATTTGCAAATGCAAGTTGCGGTATGTGAAACAGCAAAAGAAATTTGAGATTCTTTAAAGTCGAGATTTTTTGGGATAGAAGATGTACAACAAGCGCACTCGCAACAACTCAAATCAATATTTGAGAAACTAGTAATGAAAGAAGATGAGTCAATAGAAACATTTGTTGGGAAGTTAATGAGTATTATTTCAAAGGCTGCAACATGTGCATTAAAGTTTGATTATCAAACGAAAGTATGGAAGGTACTTAATTTAGTACAGATAGATTTATACCAATAGTGACAACTATTGAAATGATTGCAGATCTTCTGTCAAGTTAGAAGAGATTATCAAGAAATTAAGACTTATGAAGAAAGGGTTAAGTTTAGAAAAGGTAGTCAGGAAGATTACAGTGAGAAGTTGTTCACACGTCAATGGAATGATATAAGTTATGAACACAACTATGGAAATAATAGACGGGGAGGAGGTAATCAGACATGAGGAAGAGGTCAAGGAAGATTCGCAAGAGATAGTAAGACAAAAGATAGTTATGATAAAAGAGGGAGAAATCCTAGAGATCAAAATTACCAAAGAAAAGATATTAGAGAGATAGAATGCTACAATTGTCACAAACTTCGACACTACGCTGCAGATTATCCAGAACAAGATCATAGAAAAGAAGTTGCCTCAAACCTCATAGAAGAAGACTTAGAACCAACGTTACTGATGGTTATTGATCAAGATTAGATCAATAATGAGAGAGAGAGAGGGAGAGAGAGAGAGAAAGAGAAGTTGATCAGGATTAGATCAACAGATAGATAGAGAAAGAAATTGGTCGATATTAGACCAAAGATAGATAAAGAGAGAAATTGATCGGGATTAGATCAACAAAAGAATAGAACAGAAGTATTGATCAGGAGAAGGTCAATAAGAAGAAGGATCAATCAAAGAAGAACTAATCGGGAGTAAATCGTTTTTTCTCAAAAGCAGGTTAAGGGTTGATTCAGTAAAATCAAATACATATAGAGAGACAACATTTGAGAAACAGATGTGAGAAAGTTAGAGAAATAACAAGATTGAGAAGATTGCACAAGCAAGAAAATGAAAGAGTTGAAGACTAATAGAAGAACAGAAGATTAAAGTCAAAGACATACTAAAGAACAATCAAAATTAAGGGGAAGAATGTTAGATTAATCTTGATTATGTAATAGCTTACAATATGTATAGACAAATATGTAATTATGTAAAGCAAAATGACCTAGACTAGCATATTGTAAAGTTCAAGAGTTGTGTCTTATCCTAAAAGACACAACCTTTCATGAAGCGATATGTCCGAAGAGTTGCAACTATTCACTCGTGTCTCTTAGATTAGTATATATAGGAACCAAAGTCAAAGATTGTAATTGTGTATTTCCAAGATTCTTTTAATAAAAGTGTTTACTATCAGTAGAATTCCTCTGCATTTTTAGTTTTTATCCAACAGTGATGATATCATAGAGAGTTAATAGTTTTCCAACAAGTTTGTTCTCATCTGCCTCTGTAATTTCTAAAAGTATTTTTTCAAAATACATAACACCAGGTATGGTGACTATGGTGACTAGTTCAGAACCTAACATGGTATCAGAGCCAACCTTTTTTGATTCAAGCTTTCATAATCATGTTTGTCGACTAAGAAAAGGCATTGTACGGTCCTAAACAACCATTGCATGCTTGGTTTTATTAGCTTAGCAACTTTCTTATTCGACTTGGCTTCTCCTGTAATCGAGCCAACGTATCCTTATTCATTCTCAAACACGATGATTATATACTCTATCTCATAGTATACGTTGATGATATTATCCTCTTTGGATATCATGATGCTATTCTCCGTAGGTCTCGAGATATTCTTTGTTCAAAGGCTTTGTGGTTGTCATGAACCGAATGCAAAAGGATCTTGATCGCCTTAACTACTTCTTGGGTCTCGATTACCTATACGGACTCGATCTCTTTTTATGCCAAGCCAATTGTGCTCATGATATTCTCCTACTTGACTCCAAACCTATGGTGACTCCTCTTGATAATTTTTTAAAACTAGCTTAACCTTTAAGGATCCTACTTTATATGAGTCGCACATTGGCGTACTTCAATAATATATCATGATCAGTCGACCGCAGCTGATCCTTCAGTATGGTAAAGTGATCAAGATCATTTTAAAGTGATCAATCGGATCCTTAGGTATGGTAAGATTTCCCTCTTATATGTCTCTCACTTCAAACTCTCCAACCCCCTCCCTTGTTAGGTATTTGAATGCAGATTGTACTCATTAAATCGAAATGCAACGATCCATCTTTGGTTGTTCCATCTTCCTTTACAGAAATCTTATCTCTCGGTGTGCAAAGAAACAACAATGTGTCTCTCAATCTAGTTGTGAATCTGAGCATCATTCTCCATCAAACACCGCAACTGAAATCGTTTGGGTCATGCATCTTCTCTATTAACTTCCACTAAAAAAAGTGCCTTTTTGTGACACACACATTTAATGACACACACTAAATGTGTCACTGTAACATAATCTAGGGACATATAGAATAAAGAGTAAGTAAAGTCAATATTTTTTACCTACACTTCATAAATTAGAGTGAGTACATATCCTTAAGGAAAATGTAATTTTAAAATTTTAGTCTAACGTTATATTTACTCATATTTTTTAAAGAAAAAAGAGTAAGTAAAGGGGTTGACTTTACCTACACATATATTAAGTGTAGGTAAATAATATAAAAAATATTTATATTTAGATAACCATAATGTAATTTAAATGTATTTAATAAAAAATCATGTTTCACCCACATATAGGTAAAAAGAGTAGGTAAAGGGGTTTGGTTTACCTACACATATATTAGAACAATTAAGTAGGTATATAATATAAAAAATATTATAATTGAAATATTCTTCACATGAATTACGTCAAGAGGAAACCCTAAAAAAAACAACGTCGCTCAAAACTCCCGTGTCTCGTCGCCTCCATCACCTCCGTCGCCGTCCATCGCCTCCGTCGCCGTCCATCGCCTCCGTCTCGTCGTCCATCGCCTCCGTTAAAAACCCGAAAAAAAAAACATCCTCGCTCGAAGACTCCCCTGTCTCGTCGCCTCAGTCGTCGTCCATCGCCTCCATCTATTCGGCTGTCAGTTTCCTTAGGTATCACTCAGAGCTATTGCTTCTTCTAAACCTTCTGTTTCAATTTTTACGGTTCTCTTAATCGATTGTTTTACCGATCGTTCCAGCTCATCCACTCTCTCGATCTAACGAAGTTTCTGAGTCATTGTGGTATGTTTTCTAAATCTAAGCATTTTGTTGTTATGACCCCTGCACTTTTAATTGTTGGTTGTACAAGATGATGAATGTGTTTTCTTTCTTCATGCATTTTCTAGGTAAGAACAGGATCTAAACCGATTCTAAAAGGCTGTGTGAATCAATATGTGCAAATGATCCAATCAGTAGCATTTCACCTAGAAGTGGCAATTTTGCCAAAAAGGCCATGCATATTTTACAATAAGAAAATCAAGTTAATGCATATTTTGCTAAACAAGTTTTAAAAAACAACCTCCAAAACATATATGACTTTGGTTTATAAGCCTCTGCTTGTTTGGATCCTTTGCATTATTCGAGCTAAAATTAGCATAGAAAAATGATGAGCTAAAATCAAAAAATTCATGGGCCTTTCATTTTAAAGCTGCTCATTTGTTCTTGTTTTGTTTCATTTAGACAATTTGGAACACATCTGTGTGAATAATTTTCAGCTTGTTCCTTAAATTCTGCTTGTTGTTATGAATAAAGTTAACATTGCTCATTTAAAAAAGAAGATGTTGCAATCCGTAACTTTCTTCTTTTTTCTATGTTTTTATTCTAGCTAGTTTCATTGACTTGCTTGATAACCGATTAACCATGAAACTGAAGAAACAAAAGATGCCATCCTGAATCAAGTAAAAAAAGAAAAGGTGATACCAAATTGCAGTTTCCATTTCATTGTCACTTTAGTTTAGAAAATTGGTCACAAGATTTTCTAGTTTAGGGTTTAGTAATTAGTATGGCACGTGAAAGTGTTGATTACAAATTACAGTTTCCTTTAACTGTTGGTTGCATCGTCTAGGCTTGAATTTTTGTTGATGTTGATGATGAATTAATTGATGTTTTTACAAGATGTTCATATTATTATTAACAACTTAGAATAAAAAATCAAGGTTTGCGAGAGATAGAGCTAAGTTCATACAAACCATAAGCTTTATAGACTCTGGAATTACACTAAAATAATAGGTTAACCACTTTTAAAGTAGAAGACTAAACTTTTTTGTTTAAAATTGTTAGTTGAGGTTTGATGGATAAATCTTGGATGTATTCTCAACAAAGAGCGAGTGCACAATATGTAAAAGGGGTGGAATATTTCTTGAACTTTGCTTTTGAAAAATCAAATCATCATGGAACAATTTTGTGCCCGTGCAAAAGTTGTTTGAGCTTGTCTTATCGATCAAGAGAAGAAGTGTATGACCACCTTCTAACTTCGGGATTTCAGAAAGGATACACAAATTGGATATATCATGGGGAAGTTTGTGAGGCATCATCTTCGAGTACCAGGCTAAATGAGGAAGAAGATATCCAACATGACATGCATGGGCTACTGCGTGACATTTTCCCTGCTAATGGAAATGAAGGTATTGGTGGAAGTGAAGGGTTATACGTTGAGGATAGTGAGCCTATGCGTGAAAATGATAAAAGCAGATTTGATGAGCTGCTTAAGGATGTTGAACAGAAGGTGTATCCAGATGCCAAATATAACAAGTTGTCGTGTTTAGTACATCTGTATCATTTAAAGTGCCTTAATGGTTGGACTAACAAGTCATTTTCCATGTTGCTTGAGTTTCTACATAATTTGTTACCTAAAGAGAATTTGTTGCCTAAAACAACTCAACAAGTTAAAAAGATTCTAGCAAACTTAGGACTTGGGTATGAAAAAATCCATGCATGTCATAATGGTTGCATGTTGTTTTGGGGGGGAAAACGAGAAAGAACAACTATGTTCCATATGTGGAGCTTCTAGATTGAAATTGGCTACACATAATACAGATGAGGAGGTGGGTCTACAAAGGAAAAAGGCAGCAAACATTTTACGATGGTTTCCCTTGAAACCGAGACTTCAAAGATTGTTCATGTCTTCAAAGACAGCTAGCCTCATGAAATGGCATCATTTAGAACGAAAGAAGGATGGCAAACTATGACACCCAGCTGATGCTTTAGCATGGAAAGACTTTGGTGAGAAGTATCCCGAATTTGCAAGCGATGCTCGAAATGTTCGCATGGCTCTAGCAAGTGACGACTTTAATCCATTCAGGACAATGAATGTGACGTACAGTATTTGGCCCGTCATTATCATTCCATATAACTTGTCTCCCTGGTATGTTATGAAGCAATCTAACTTCATTTTTTCATTAGTTATTCCGGGTCCCAAAGGTCCCGGCAATAAGATTGATGTGTACATGCAACCTCTCATAAAAGAATTACAGGAGTTATGGGATGTTAGTATTGAAACTTATGATGCAGTTACAACTTAAAACTTTCAGTTGAAGGCTGCAGTTCTTTCTACTATATCTGACTTTCTAGGATATGCCAATCTTTTTGGATGGAGCACCAAGGGAGAATATGCATGTCCATTATGTGGGTTTGATAAATCTTCGAAATGGCTGGATCACGGAAGAAAATGGTGTTATATGGGTCATCGAAGATGACTTCAATTTGATCATTGTTGGCGTAGAGACACAAGATCTTTTGATGGGAAGGAATATTTAAGAGTTGCCCCTATACCACTTAGTTATGCAACATAAACGCCCCATTCTAAATACGCGGCGCTTTTACTAAAATCTGCAACATAAACCTCGAAGTAATAAAATAAAGCTTTCTAAGTTCAAACTACAACCATCAGAGTACGCTAGAATTTAAATGTGGTTATTACAACCAAATTGAAAGTCTAGGGATCTACCCATCCAAATTATAAATTCATTAATAACTACAAATTGAGCGGAAGTCTATCTGATACCACGAGTACTCAGACTTTTGACCCTGAAGCTGGTGTTTTCCCCTTATCAGCTAAACCTGAAACATTGCCCTCACAACCGGGGTAAGCTGTTGATGGACCCAGTCGTATGAGTATAAAAAATAACCCAAAAACAGTATGTGGATAGGGTAAGTGGGATCGAATCCACAGGGAAAGTCAGGTCGCTAAACTAGCTTCAGAGACTATTTGGATTGGAATTGAAATCATTTGCTTTGAGTTAATTTCCTACTGAAAATTACTACTGTTGCGTTGTAACACAGAAGAATTAGATTAACGAAGTTTCGCTTAAGGAGAGAGGGTGTTTGCTCTCTTGTAATACATACTATGGCAATCCAGAATGTTACGGACACCATGACATGACTTAATTTGAAATCACAACTCATGCTCTTAAGACAACGTATACCACTCTATTCGTTGTCTTCCTCCCCTATAGAAAGTTGGCACAACCAATGACATGGATATCAACTGTTCCAGATACATTCATTATTAATTCAAGTTCATTCATGCACATGTCATCCAAATGACAGTTTCCATATAAATGAATTAGCTTTCACAACAAATATTCTTAAGACAACGTATGCAACTCTATTAATTGTCTTCCCCTTTTTAATGAGTTGGCACAACTAATGATATCACTATACCCTGTTATATAGAATACCCATTGTTTCACAACCATTCATTCATTCATAAATAATATCCACAACCCCTTTTAGCACAAATGGAAACCGAAATTCATTATACATTCATTCACACCATAGTATGTAAACTTAAGAACAAACACCACAAAGTATTTAGCCAAGCATAGCTTGGACTAGCATGCTAACAATGATAAACATAGATGAAAACATTCAAACTACCAATAGTGTGTAAATACAATGAATTGGACGCCAAATGCTTGATCCGTGCTTGATCTTCTTGTTTTTCTCCTCTGGTTCTCCTCATAGAACTTCCCTTCCGTGTGTGTGTAACAACCTAGTCTTTAGCTAAACTTAATTATCTGATTATCGAACCAATAATGTAATTTTATTACATTATTTGAATTCTAATTTAATTAAGTTATGAAATATTTAATTAAATTATATAAATATTTAAATTATGATTTAATAAATTATTAAAGATAATTAAATAAAAGAGATGTAACATACAAAAGTAAATGTCAGGATCTAAAACTAATTAACCAAGACTAACTGATTTGAATTTATCAGAGTATAAATCAATAATCTTGCTTTGAATCAAAGTTTAATTAAGAAGTTTGCGGAATAACACTTAATTATTTTAACAAAAACTTTCAGAATCAACAATGCATAAAACACAAGAAGTAGTAAAGACTGTTTGTATTGCTGAATTCAATGATTACAATCACCTCTAATCTGTTTGATTAGACGAAGAACACAGACTGTTCTTAGGGTTTTACAACCTTAGAGGCTTATGAAAACTAAAACAAGAAGCAATTACAGACTCAAATATGCAGAAAACTCTTATACAACAGGAAGACCTATTCTATGTATTTATATTGCTTCTTGATTTGTTTCCTTGACGAACCATGACTTCTCTGATAGTAGATATGCTGGAGTCTTTGAGTATATATCTTTTCCTGAAAACCAGCACTTTCTGTTTGTGAAACTGTTGAGCAGCTTGAATCACTTGACAGCATGAACAGAGCAGCTTGAGTTGATTTACTCTGGCAGCTTGAACTTTTACACTGGCAGCTCGAGTTTCTTCAACTAGCAGCATGAACTTTGGATTTACATATAAACTCTACTAACAGTTTGAGAAGTCTAACTAACAGTTTAAATCTACTTAAACTATTTCCCAACAATCTCCCCCTAACTTAAATTCTTTACACAAGACTTTAAGTTCTATACAAAAATGGAAATGAATAAGTAAACTGCTATTTACAAACCAAGGCTTTCAAAAACTTATAGCTGTGCAAGTTTCTGATCTATAGCCTTCAAAAATTCTCTCTTCATCTCTTCTCTATCACAAGATATCCTAACAGATTTTACCTTAAGCAGCATATCTTTTGAAAAATTATAAAACTCGAGATTGAAGAATATACCAGACCCATCTGTGAATTTAATTCTGTATGTCCTTGACTTGACAAACAGATCAACTTGCTTGATCTTTTTCCCTTTCTTTTCAGCATCCTCTATCTCTTTCCTTGCAAATTCAGGGTCAACAACTGATTTTAGATCTCCGATAAGTTGCTTCACTTGTGGTAAAGCAGATCTAACTTGTGTAACAGACCCTATATTGTACATCTTTGTTAGCTCATCCCTGGTCAACTTCTGAACCATTTGCCAAAATGTATCAAATTCTTCTTCTGGTCCAGACTCTCTTCTTATAACAAACTTAACTCTTAGGTCACGATCGTCCAATGACTTGGCATACCAATAGTTAATCAGCGGCTTTGTAAAGTCATGTTGATCAATCAACTTCTCTATCTACATTGCTCTTTGTAGTTGTTGATCAAATAACACCCTCTTACTTGATACAGCTTTGCTTGTGATGATGGCACAGATGAAGGAATAGAAGCAACAGCTTGATCAGTAGGAGCAGGTGCACTGGCAGCAGCTTCAGTTTGGACTGATTCCTTTGATGATTGGACCTCTTGGGAGACTTTTGTTTTCTTTCTTTTCTCCATTTCTTTGTCATGTATCTCCTACAGCTTTTCAGTAGGCATGGACTGAGCCATTTTCTTTGGAATACCTGCTGCAAAGGCAAAATTGATTAAAAATCTTTTGTGCTCAGCCTTGGAGTGCCCTGTTGGCAGCTTTCTCTTCTTTTCGCCTTGTTTGCCCACAAACCCCTTTAGGTAATCACCTAAGGTCTCATCATCATCTATTGGGGGCTGGGCTTGCTGATCTAATTCTTTGTCCATTTCTTCTGATAATTTCTTGGCAACTTCAGCATCAAAGGCAATCTGGGCTTCTTTGGAAGAGAATTTGTGCTTTGGAGATTCAATAAGGATGCCCTTGCCCTTGTATTTTGCAGAAGAGGATGTTGCTTGGACTGTACTTGATGGAGCTTGAACCCTTTCTCTTAGAACAACTCCAGTTGCTTTTGGGGCAGCAGCTTGAGTTTCTAGGCTAACAGCTTGAGAAGCTGTTGGGACTGCTAGCCTAGAAGGTGGAACTGTTGAGGCAGCTTGGACTGATGTTGTTGGAGCTGCTTGGACTGATTCAGGAACCTCCTGATTCTCCCCCTTTTTGGAAGCATTGGTTTGGTCAGGAGGACCTACAACCTTTGCCCCTTGGGTTTGAATCAAACGCTCTAATTGAATGATCTTATTTCCACAAAGGGTAAACCCCTTATGAAGATAATCCATCCTCTGATTTTGAGCCATTTGTGATTGCTTTAGGGCCATTATTTGTGCACCCTGTGCAGCAATGATGGACATTTGGTATTCCAACATAGCTACAACAGGCTTCATCCTGGGATCCGTCAAAAGCATGATTTGCAGACTAGCCTCAAGATCAGAAAACACCTGTGGTGCTTGTGATCTATCACTGACATTAATACCTAGAGGTAGAAACCTCTGGGCCCCTCTGTTCTTGGTACTGGGGACTTCCAGCTTGTGTTTGCACACTTGCTGTTGCCATGGGCGTGGTCTTACTTATGTTGGCCCTATCCTGTGCCTCTTGTGCAGAGACAGCAGTAGTGCCAGCCACAGAATCCATATGAACAGTCTCCGAAGAGATGTTCACCTCCTGAGTGAGGATGGGAGTGTCCTCAAATGCTTCCCTTTGGATATTCTGTGCAGAAGTGTCCTCCTGCACAGGGATATATGGCTCTTGTCTTAAGGAGGAGGAGGAAGGAGCTCCTGGTCCCTTTTTCCTTTTATATAGAAATTTTAGTGGGGGTGGTGGCTTTGCAAAAGGATCAGAAGAGGGATGTGTATCACGAGGAGTGGGTTGGGGTCCTGGGGGTGAAGCAGTGATGATAGGCTGAGCCTGCTCAGGACCCTCTCCTCTGTTTCTTGGAATGATGTTCATCATTGCAGAAGGCAATTGAACATCAACGCTCAAAAAATTTGCACTTTGTTTCAAAAGTCTTTCGATAGAAGATAGTGAGTGCCTGTGGGAAACATGTATCCTTTTATGTACATGAGAAGTAGTGCAAGTGTGTGCAATGATTTCTGCCAAAAATCTGGGATACATCAAAAATTTCCCACTCTTTAGGGAATGATGCCTTAACATCCCCTGAAAAATCATGTTAGAAAAATCGAACCGTTGGCCTGTTGAAAAGCACACAAAGGCAGTGGCAATATTAGAAGAAAATTCGGACCAACCAGTTCTTTTGGGGCTCATACACTGCTGAAGAATATGTACAATGTATTTCCATTTAGGAGAAAAATGGGCTTTTAAGAAAGTAAAAGAATCAGCAGGACCCCTATAACCTATATCATAAAGACTAGTATGTAAAACATCAAGGGTTAGGTCTGTTATACCTGTGGCATCTTGAAGATGCAAATGGCGCCGAATGGATTCCTCAGTAATGGTGATGGGAGTGCCATCAATTTTGGATAGTATAGAGGGAATGCCATCGATGAATGTAACAGTGGTATTGTTCCAGAACTGTTCGATATGCGATATGTATATGGTGGGGTTTATAGTGAGTGCATGATGGATATGGGAGTGACGAAGAAAGTCCATCATGTTATGTAATGGTTGAAGGTCTGAGTGCTTTAGAGAGTAGGGAAGACAGTTGTGTTCCTTAACAAACTCCATTGAAGATCAAACGAAAGGTTTAGGGTTTGCAAAGAAGTGTGTGTGAATCGTTCAGAGGGAAAAGAAAGGCCGTGGAATGAAATTTTGTAACTCGTAGTTACAACTGAACGAAACTGGGACCTTTAAAGGTTTTGAAAAGGTTGGGTCCCGCGCACACACATTTGAAAATTACCTAACTACCCTGCACACTTTGACAGATCAAGTGAATAACTAACAGTCTGAGAAAATGAACTAGCAGCTTGAGAAAATACTCAAGCTGTTAGTTGAAAATTATGCATCTTTTCAATGGAACAGTGACTCCCCCTTAAATAAGCATACTAATTAAATAATAATGAAAACAAATTAATCCATGTTTACCATACCAATATTTGATACCAGGAAAGTGAACCTTCCTACATCAAAAGGTTTTGTAAATAGATCAGCTAACTGATCATCAGTATGTATTTTGGTAACTTGGATTAACTTCTTTTAATTACAATCTCTTATAAAGTGAAATCTGATTTCTATATGCTTGGTTTTTGGGAATTTCACTGGATTTTGCACAATGCTGATTGCACTTGAATTGTCAATATAAATAGGAGTGGATAAGAAATTCATACCATAGTCTCTAAGTTGATTTTGGATCCACATTACCTGTGAGCAGCAGCTTGCAGCTGCTACATATTCTGCTTCAGTGGAAGATGTGGACACAGTTGTCTGCTTTTTGCATTGCCAGGAGACCAGTCTTGCTCCTAAGTATTGACATCCACCAGTTGTGGATTTTCTGTCAATGTTGCATCCACCATAGTCACTGTCAGAATAAGCAGTTAGTACAAGAGGAGAGTCTTTAGGATACCATAGGCCTAAGTGTGGTTGGCCTTTATGGTATCTAAAAATTCTCTTAACAGCAACCAGGTGAGAATCCTTTGGAGAGCATTGAAACCTAGCACACACACAGACAGCAAACATAATATCAGGTCTAGAAGATGTTAGATACATAAGTGATCCTATAAGAGATCTGTATAAATGTATGTCCACATCTATGCCATCTTTGTCTGTATGAAGCTGCTTGTGAGGATCCATTCGAGTGCTAGCAGCTTTGGTGTCTTGATATCCAAACTTGTCCAGTATGTCTTTCACATACTTGGATTGGCTTATGAAGATCCCAGTGGGCTTCTGCTTGACTTGTAATCCCAGAAAGAAAGTGAGTTCACCCATTGAACTCATTTGGAACTTTTTGTGCATTAAAGCTTCAAATTCTTTGCACAGACAGTCATTTGTTGAGCCAAAGATAATATCATCAACATAGATTTGGACAAGCAGAATCTCATCTTTGATAGACTTAGTGAAGAGTGTTTTGTCCAGAGTGCCTCTCTTGAATCCATTCTGTAGAAGATAGGATGACAGAGTGTCATACGATGCTCTGGGAGCTTGATGGAGACCATAGAGAGCCTTGTCTAGCTTGTAAACCCTGTCTGGATACTTGTAGTCTTCAAAACCAGGAGGTTGACACACATATACCTCCTCTTCAATTGTTCCATACAGAAAAGAAGACTTCACATCCATTTGATATACTTTGAAACCTTTGAAGCTTGCATAGGCCAGGAATAGTCTTATAGCTTCAATTCTTGCCACTGGGGCAAACACATCATCATAATCTATGCCTTCTTCTTGAGTGTAACCTTGTGCTACTAGCCTTGCTTTATTCTTAATGACTATCCCTCTCTCATCTTTCTTGTTTCTGAACACCCATCTTGTACCAATTGCTCTCTTACCTTTAGGAAGATCCACCAGAGTCCATACATTCTGAATCTTAAACTGTAGAAGCTCTTCTTGCATAGCCTCAATCCAGGATGAATCTTTCAACGCTTCTGATGCCTTTTTAGGTTCCAATTGAGACATGAAACAGGCATGTTCAAAAGCAGCTAGACTGAATTCAGGAACTCCTTGTTCAGCAGCAGCAGTCTCATTGTGAACCATCTTCCTTGTTTGTACAGGGGTACTTGGATCACCCAGTATTTGATTGAGAGGATGATACTTGTGGACTCTGAGGGTAGGCTCTCTTTCTGTCTGAAAAGAGGATCCAAGATTTGTATCATCTCTATCAGAAGCAATGAACGGTTCAGTTTCAGTAACAGCTTGACTTGAATCTCGGACTGGTTCCCTTTGGGGTGAAGCTGTTCTTTCAGGACTTGGGAGTGGCACTTCTGTGTCTTGATTTGTATCATGTTGAGCATCTAGAACCCCTGGAGGATCACAAGACAGAAGTGGAATAATGGTGTAATCATCCCAATTTGTTGAATCTGCAATAGTTTGAAATTTTGCGCCAACAGCTTGAGAATTTGTATTGGCAGCATGAGGGTTTGTGTTGACAGCTTCAAACCTGTTTGCATCAGCTTCTGCAGTATACTCAACAAAGCTCAGAGAATTTGTTAGTGAATCTAAATCAAACAACCAATCAGGACCAGTGCCTTTGACATTAGCAGTATTTTCATTAAATTCCACATTGGCACTTTCTTCAATGGTTTTAGACACACTGTTATAGACTCTATAGGCTTTGCTTTGACTTGAGTATCCTACAAAGAATCCTTCTTCAGCTTTACTTTCAAACTTCCCTAAGTGAGTCTTAGAATGAAGAATAGTACATGGACATCCAAAAGACTTGAAGAAAGCTATTAGGGGACTTCTATTGTGGAATAACTCATAGGGAGTTTTTCCATGTGATTGAACAACCTGAACCCTATTCAGAACATAACAGGCTGTATTGACAGCCTCTGCCCAGAAAGTCATTGGCAGTTTTGAATCAGCTAGCATTGTTCTAGCAGCCTCAATTAATGTTCTGTTCTTTCTTTCAGCTACACCATTTTGCTGTGGTGTTCTTGGTGCACTATATTGCCTAGTAATGCCTTTGGACTCACAGAAACTGTTTAGAATGTGATTTTTAAATTCAGTTCCATTGTCTGATCTTATCACCTTAACTTTGGAGTTGGATTGGTTTTCTATCTTAAGGATAAAAGACTTAACTAGCTCAGCAGTTTCATCTTTGGTCCTAAGAAAGTAAACCCAAGTAAATCTGGTGAAATCATCAACAATAACTAAACAGTAAGCCCTTTTATTTAAACTCAAAACAGATGTTGGACCAAATAGATCCATATGTAGCAACTGAAGAGCAGATGAGATTGAATTTACTTCTTTGGCCTTATGAGAAGTTTTGTGTTGCTTGCCTTTAAGACATGCTACACAATGATCATCACATATGAACTCCTTTTGTCGTAAACCTCTTACCAGATTCTTTTTGACTAAAACATTCATGGACTTGAAGTTCATGTGACACATCCTTCTATGCCAAAGAGCAGACTCATTTGATGATGCTTTGGATAACAAACAGCTTAAGGTATTTGATTTAGATAAGAGATCTGTGTCCAGACAGTAAACATTGTCCTTTCTTGGTGTTCTTAATAAAACAAGATTTTCAGGAATTTTGAAATCTTTTGAAAGGACAATGCACTCAGAATCTGTGAACAGAACAATGTTTTGTTTGTCACAGATTTGAGAGACACTTAATAAATTGTACTTAAGCTGTTCAACATACAAAACATCATGGAATTTCATGTTGTCTGCATTAACAGTACCTTTACCTGTAACCTTACCTCCTTTTGAGTTGCCTCCAAATGCAACAAATCCTCCATCAAAGCCTTTGATATTTGACAAGCACTCAGAATTGCCTGTCATGTGCCTAGAGCGTCTACTGTCCAAATGCCATCTTGTTTTATGAGGAGACCTGTGGTTGCCCTGCACAAATAACAGCTTAGTCAGTAGAGGAGTAAACCCAAACCAAATTGGTTTTGGGTTGGCCTTGTGCATTGACATAACTAAAAACTGTTTTTGACTTCTTATATTTGGTGAGATCTACTGATGGAGTCTTTGGAGAGTATTTAGTGATTATATGAGGTATCCAACTGTTTTGATCATCTTTTCTTCTAACAGTCTCAGATGATTCACTAGCAGTTCCAGATTGATGCTTAGCAGTCTGATCTTTTGTTTTAGTGCTAACAGCTTCAGATTTTGCACTACCAGCTTCAGAATTTGGCTTAACAGTCTGATCTTTTGCATCAGCAGTTTGATCTGAGGATTTGTTCTTGACACACCAGATTTGTTTAAAACTTGATTTAGGCTTTGCCAAAACTTGTTTTTGATGTGTGGACTGTTTTTTATTTACTTTTGTAAACCTGTGATCAACTGTTTTCTTTGGAACTGATGTGGAAGGTTTCACCTTTGAGTGCTTTGCCTGAATAGGATTTGATTTTGTGTGATTCTCAGTCTGTTTTGCAACAGCTGGTTTATAAAAACAATCCTTGGCTAAGTGATTCTTCCTTCCACAGTGAAAACACCTTTTGACAGTTTGAATTGGAGAACCAGACTTTTCTGTCAATTTCTGGTTCTTGTTTCTCTGATTTCCTCTTACCTGCTGCCGTTTAGGAAACTTTTGAACACCATGCTTTTGGCATGTGCAGACAGGAACAGTTTTACCTCTTTTATTTCCTTTTGATGAAGATGCAGTGTTACAGTTAGAATGTACAGAAACTTGTGGAATAACATTGCATACACTCATCTTCTCTTTTCCTTTCTTACTGGGAGCTTGGACCTCTATGGGTGCACTCATTGTGTCACAGTCTCTATTTTGAATCTTATCTTCCTTTGAATCAGGACTGTTATCAAGGATAGGATCTACATTAGTCATAGACTCATCTAGTGGTTCATTAACAAGTCTATCAGCAACCTCACTCATTGGATGAATGTACTTGTTGTTGTATGGAGGTGGAGTGGCTCTGTATCCTATTCCTTCTTTGGGATTAACCTGAGATTTTCATCTATCTTTAAATTGGACTTCCATTAGGTGTTCCAGATTTTGATTTGCTAACTTGAAGTTTCCTAGATCTATGTTGACAGATTCTAGTTTCTTATTAGCCTCTAACACCTTTTGTTCAGTCTCTTCTACCTTTTTATTCAAAGATTCTATTTTCTTATTTAGCTCCTTTTTCTCCCACTCATGATAGGTTCGATCATATCCCATTTGAATCTCATTATCCTTATAATCATTGATCTGTTTTTCCAGATCTTCTATGGCTTGCATGTATTCATATCTCCTTTCTTCCATCTTAGCTAGAGTTTTGCACATGCTCTCATTATGATCTCGGTACTTTTTAACCATATTTTTGCATGATTGAGAGCAGAGTTTAGAATTTACCTCAGATGGTAGTTCAGTGGAGGAGACATTTGATGTTTCTGCCATTAGAGCTTGATTTTGAAATTCTTCCTCTGTCTGATCAATCCAGTCAAACACATTGTCTTCTTGGGAGACAAGTGCTGTTGATGATGATGTCTGATTGGGCTGTGAAATCCTTGATGGCTGTTGACTTTGAGATCTGCATTCTCTGGCAAAGTGACCAAGCTTATGACATTTATAGCATTCAACTTTTGATTTATCAAAAGCTGGTTTGCCTTCTGTTCTGGCTTGAAAATTGGTCCTTCCAGTTCTTTTAAGAAATCTTTTGGCCCTCATGGTCAGCATTGCATGTTGCCACTTTAAATCCATCTCTTCAAGATCATCTGGATGAATTTGTTCCAAGTCTTCAACATTTAGAGCAAATAGTCCATCATTGGCAACAAAAGCCTCATAGTGGGTTTCAGTAGAGCTGTCATCACCACCTGAAAAAGAATCACAGTTATTTGATTTTTTAGAAGACAGAACAGCAGTATTGTGATTATAAGAAAAGGATTTCTTTTTAGCATCAATCTCAGTCTCAAACACTTTTAGACTGTTATACAAATCATCCAGTTCTATCTCATCAAGAGTGTCTTTTGTTCTCCATTGTGCACCATAGACTGTCCATTCTTCTCCAAGAGATCTGAGAAACTTTCTGTTGACTTCATCTTGATCCAGATTGACTTTTGCACTTTCCAGTTCACTTATCAGCTTGTTGAACCTGTCAAAAATTTGAGTAAGGTTTTCATTCTTGCCACCAGAAATGTTCTCATACTACTGTTTCAAGAGATCCTTTTGATTTCTCTTGGTACTGGCATTACCAGCAAACCTTTTCTCTAAGGCATTCCAAAGAGAATGAGCAGTATAAAACTTTTTGAACTGATGTTGATAAGCATTAGGAATGGCTATCTGTAAAAGTGTAAGAGCTTTTACTTCATTCATTCTAGCCTTCCTTTCAAGTTCAGTTTTTGGAGGGGTTTTGACTGGTTTTCCATCATCATCAAGTTCTGGATCAACTACAGGAGGAATTCAACAGCTTCCCATATGGCATAGTCAATAAATTGGATATGCTGTTGAATCCTGAGTTTCCACATCTCAAACTCAGTGGGCTTGAGCATAGGCACTTTGAGTCCTTGCCTAGATCCACTGCTGCTATTTTCAAATTCCATTGCAAAAGATTAGAAATTTAAAAGAAAGTTTTCGACCTTGAAAAACAAAGAACAACTTGTCTCTGATACCACTTGTCAGGATCTAAAACTAATTAACCAAGACTAACTGATTTGAATTTATCAGAGTATAAATCAATAATCTTGCTTTGAATCAAAGTTTAATTAAGAAGTTTGCGGAATAACACTTAATTATTTTAACAAAAACTTTCAGAATCAACAATGCATAAAACACAAGAAGTAGTAAAGACTGTTTGTATTGCTGAATTCAATGATTACAATCACCTCTAATCTGTTTGATTAGACGAAGAACACAGACTGTTCTTAGGGTTTTACAACCTTAGAGGCTTATGAAAACTAAAGCAAGAAGCAATTACAGACTCAAATATGCAGAAAACTCTTATACAATAGGAAGACCTATTCTATGTATTTATATTGTTTCTTGATATGTTTCCTTGACGAACCATGACTTCTCTGATAGTAGATATGCTGGAATCTTTGAGTATATATCTTTTCCTGAAAACCAGCACTTTCTGTTTATGAAACTGTTGAGCAGCTTGAATCACTTGACAGCATGAACAGAGCAGCTTGAGTTGATTTACTCTGGCAGCTTGAACTTTTACACTGGCAGCTCGAGTTTCTTCAACTAGCAGCATGAACTTTGGATTTACATATAAACTCTACTAACAGTTTGAGAAGTCTAACTAACAGTTTAAATCTACTTAAACTATTTCCCAACAGTAAAAGTGGGTTAAATTTCAAATGTAACTGATAAAGTATATAAACTCCAGTTATGGCCATTAATCGACATTAATAAATCTGGCTTTCTCTCTCTACTCTCTCTCTACTTCTCTCTAGTTTTTCTACCAAACCGACCGGCCAATTATCGAGTTCTATACCTCATCGGAATTATCTCGAAGAGTACTAAAAGAATCTGCAGTTACATGTGCGATTTTATACGAATTTGAGGTAAGAATTGTTGTTTTCTGATTTCTATATTTTCGGTTTTTGATAAAAATCTCATATTCTCATTTATTGATTTGATTTAAAGTTATTTTGATTGAGTATTAACTAGATTTTGATAGATTATGTATAATATAATCGAACCTAGGCTTAATACTTAGTATATTCATGATTTTAGACTTAGAAATTCATGTTTAAAAGCTGTAAAATATGAACAAATTCGAGATGCCAAGAACAAACTCGATTATAGCTAAAATCGAATCAAGGGTTTGGAATTTGACCTTAAATTCGAATAAGGGATTCGAATTTAACCCCAGTTCGAATTTATGATTCGAATTTAACCCTAGTTCGAATTTATGATTTCGAATTTAGCCTATGTTCGACTTTGATGCATAAATTCGAACTCCCCTCTCCCTAAATTCGAATATATTGAATAAAATACATGGACAACGCATAAATTAACAAGATAATTAGCAAAATGATTATATATATTAATATATATATATATATATATATATATATATATATATATATATACTGATCCTTTGAGAATTTAATGAAACAAAGAATATGAATGAAAGAAAGATTTATGAATGATCAGTTATCTGAATCAGATAAAATAAAGATTTTAAAGATAAAAGATAATGATATTGACATGAGATTGATATGATGTGATTCTGGACAGGTTCAGTGAAATTCTGAACATTGATTTAAAGATTTAAAAGCGGGTCAACGATTTGAATTGACAGAGAACAGATTGACAAAGATAAAATCCTGAGATAACTCAGGTGGCAGATTTTACATCTGTTTGATAAAGACCCCAGATCTGTGAGTTATAGATATTCAGATTTAACATGCTAGATTTCCGGTTGAGACATATTGTTGATGCTAGATTGATTTGACATTCATATTATCAGCTGGATTGTGACCTGTGCACACCATGGTTCGGTGTTGCCCAGTGGATCATGATAACTATTTGATCATCATTTCACATGATATTGCATTTACAGTTCATTTCGGATAATGCTTTGAGATTACTGCTACCATGATTTTGATTACGTATGCTTCATCATTGCATATACTTTGACATATTGATTCAGCTTGATTAGCCTTGTCGATCTATTGTTCTAGACCTGGCTATTTCACCAGTTCTATTGAACTTGGTAATAACACTCCGATGTTCCGCCATGTTGATTTACTGGTAGCTAGCCCAGTATGTGGCTGATCCCCACGATTTAAGCGTGAGCGTGGCTTGAACATCATCCGACTCTATGACTACTATGTCTCAATCATGAGGGCTGTAGCGGTAGCCAAGACATATCACGCTAGAACTTATGATCCGCTTGACCATGCATGTTAATTTGAAAATCTATTTACTCACTAAGCATTGTTTACAGTTGCTACCTCACATTTTTACAGGAAAAGATAAAGGAAAGTCACCTGCCGGACCTAGCACTTAGGTCTTACAAGATCAAGACAGAAGTTTTCATAGACCTCTACTCAACAAACCCTTTTGGTACTAATTGGATGATGATAATATGGTGGTCTGGGTAGATTTATCTTGATTATATGATAATATGAATTAGATTAGACTTGTGCCCTTTATAAGTTTAATTTAAAAATAGTAATCTGTATTAAACTTAATCCTAATATGTGTGTACCTGTAATTTATAATCCCGCAACTAATTACTCTATCTTAGTTATGGTTGATATCGTGTTGCATGATGTGGGACCTTGACTCGTGAGGATTGCCCCGTGAGGGGTGGTCATCACAGGATGGTATCAGAGCACATAGTTTGAGTGAGTCAAGTATTACGTGAGTATACTTGGTCTCAAACTGAAGCAATACATATGCATCAATCATTTACGTGGTTTGAACTGAGACAGGATGTACAGACTGTTAGGATGGGAAAAAGGGTACGTAGATCTAAGTCTATAAACTGATCGTTAAATGATTTTAATTTTCAGTTAAGATGTCAGGATCAGGATCAGGTGACATACCAAACAACATGACCCCACAACAAATGTTTGAAATGATGCAACAGCTATTAGCCCAACATTCTGAACAACAAAATAAGATTATGCAAGAACAGTGTCAGGCCAGAGATGAGGCCGAAGCTAAGAGACGTGATGATAAAATGAATAAGAGAAAAGAAAAGCAAGTCCAGAATAATGACTCTGATTCTGATAACTCAAACCCTGAAACCCAAGTTGCACAGCCAAAAGGTTGTAAATTTAAAAATTTTAAAGCCAGCGGTACCCTTAACTTTGAGGGTACAATCAATCCAATTCAGGCAATGGATTGGATCAGCCATACTGAATAGATCTTTAGAATCTCTGACTGCTTAGAATCAAAGAAGGTGAGTTATGCATCTGCGTTGTTTGTTGGAGCTGCTCGTGCCTGGTGGAAGACTCAAAGAAGCATATATGGCGAGGAAGTAATACAGAATTTAGAGTGGGAACAATTCTTAGACATGTTCAAATCGAAGTATTGCCCTATTGACCAACAAGACAAGATGGAGGTTCAACTGATGCAGCTGACTCAGGGAACCAAAACTATTGATGAATATGAGCATGAATTCTCGCGACTCTGCGGCTACTCCTCGTATCAAGTAGCTACCGAGGAAAGGAAGATGAATAGATTTCGCGGAGGACTCAACCCGAGATACCGACATCCCATGAGCGCGATAAAGTATAAGTCCTATCTGGAAATGGTTAAAGCGGCCAGAGAAATCGAGAGGGGATATTTAGAGTATGGCGATCAGCTCTATGCTCCATCAGCGAACCCGACATGTCCATCTCCTCTGAAGAAACAGAGATTTGGCAGATTCTTTAAGCCAAATAAGTCACAACCTCAGCAATCCCAACAATACAGTTCGCCTCAGAAAGCGCAAGCCTACTCTTTAACGAATGAGCCACGATTCTGCAAGAGATGCAGAAAATCACACATGGGGCTGTGTAACCCAGATGACGTCACTTGTTTTGCGTGTAACAGAATCGGTCACAGCAGTGAAGAATGCCCTTAGCGAGGACTTGGGTGAGCGAAATGCGGAAAACGAGGACACTTCATGTATCAGTGTTGTAGTGGACAACGAGGCCAGTCACAATCGTCAGCTGGAGGATCTATGATGAAAAGCTCAGCTGCAACTCCGACTGCAAAGACTCGAGCTTTTCAGATAACAGCCGAGGAAGCAAAAGAAACCCCTGACGTGGTTACCGGTACGTTCATGCTTAACTCAATCCCTGCTCGCGTACTATTCGATTCCGGTGATAGTCATTCCTTTATATCTACTTCTTTTGCTCGAAGACTGTCCAAAACTCCATCAAAACTCCCTGTGATACTTGATATTGAGACAGCCAGTAACAACTATGTTATGGCTGATTCTGTTTAACGTAACTGCACTCTACTCGTTGATAACATCGTATTCAATCTTGACCTCATCCCGATACCGTTGAAAGAATTTGATGTCATCATCGGCATGGATTGGTTAATGATTAATGAATACGATTGTATGCAACCGCCGGATCATCAGAATCAAGTCTTCAGACGGTCGAGTATTGGAAATCAAAGGCGAAAAACGAAAAGGTGCTCACTGCTTCATTTCAGTTGAAAAAGCTCATAAATATCCGTCCAAGGGTCATCAATCTTATTTATGCTATGTCTCGTCTGAATCCGTCTCTGAAGCCAATAAGAAATCCATATCTTATATTCCTGTCGTCTGTGAGTTCCCAGACGTATTCCCGGATGACATTTCTGGAGTGCCACCGGAACGTCAAGTCGAATTCGGCATTGACTTAGTTCCTGGTGCGGCTCCCATCGCTAAAGCTCCCTACAGACTTGCGCCTGCAGAAATGCAGGAAATGTCAAAGCAGTTGCAAGAGATGTTAGAAAAGGGTTTTATCTGACCTAGTTCATCTCCGTGGGGTGCACCTGTCTTATTTGTATAGAATAAAGACGGAACTCTTCGAATGTGCATCGATTACCGCGAGTTGAACAAAGTCACTATTAAGAATAAGTATCCTCTGCCCAGAATTGACGATTTATTCGATCAGCTACAAGGAGCAAGTTATTTCTCCAAGATTGATCTTCGTTCTGGGTATCATCAGCTGAAGGTTAAAGATGAGGATATTCCAAAGACAACCTTCCGAACAAGATACGGTCATTACGAATTTCTCGTGATGCCGTTCGGTTTAACAAATGCACCAGCGGCGTTCATGGATCTCATGAATCGCGTGTGCAGACCGATGCTGGATAAGTCAGTTATCGTATTCATATACGATATTCTGATTTACTCCAAAACGGAGGCTGACCATTCTATTCATCTGCGACAATTGCTAGAGTTATTGAGAAAGGAAAGACTCTATGCAAAATTTCTAAGTGCGAATTCTGGCTCAGACAGGTATAAGTTTACATTGTCTTGAGTTAATTCTTAAGTTTCTCTGTTTCAAACAAAACTTGAAATTCTTCCTTGATTTCTTTATAGATCCAATTCATTGGCCATGTCGTAACTGGCGAAGGAATTTCTGTCGATCCTTCTAAAGTCGAGGCTGTTCAGAAATGGCAAACACCTCGCAATGCCTCCGAAATAAGAAGTTTCCTTGGATTGGCCGGCTATTATCGGCGATTCATAAAGGACTTCTCAAAGATTGTTGTGCCACTTACGATGCTAACACGAAAGAATACACCTTTCGTATGGGCGGATAAACAGCAAGAGGCATTTGAAACTTTGAAACAGAAGTTAATTCAAGCGCCGATCCTAGCCTTACCAGAAGGCAATGATGATTTTTTCGTTTACAACGACGCATCTAGTACTGGCTTAGGATGTGTTCTAATGCAAAGGGGAAAAGTAATTGCCTACGCTTCAAGGCAATTGAAGGATTACGAGAAAAGTGCACCGACTCATGACCTTGAGTTGGCTGCCGTTACCTTTGCTCTGAAAATTTGGCGTCATTATCTTTATGGAACTAGGTGTCAGTTGTATACTGACCATAAAAGCCTTAAACATCTTTTTACTCAAAAGGATCTAAATATGAAACAGCGTCGGTCCTTGGAGCTTATCAAGGACTATGATTGCGAGATCCTATATCATCCCGGCAAAGCTAATGTGGTCGCGGATGCTTTGAGTAGAAAGGTATATCCAGAAAAGTGTTGCTATGCCCTGACTCCTGTTGTATTCTCTTCCGATCTTATTGAAGACATCAGATCTGCTCAAGCCGAAGCGTTGAAAGAAGAAAATATATGTTCTGAAAATCTCAAAGGGCAACTTCAGTTCTTATCTCTGAATCATTTGGGACTTCATTGTCTCAAGGGAAACCGAATCTGGATTCCTAAATATGATTCTATTCACAACACTCTGCTATCCGAAGCCCATCAGTCCAAATTATCTATTCATCCTAGCAGCTCAAAGATGTACTTCTATCTGAAAGCTGATTACTGGTGGCCAGGAATGAAAAAGGACATCGGTCAATATGTTAAGAGCTGCAGAGTCTGTCAGATGGTTAAGGCAGAACACCAGAAACCTTTCGGGGATATGCAACCACTGCCAGTTCCTGAGTGGAAGTGGGAGCATATAACAATGGACTTCATCACGAAGTTGCCGAAAACCAAGAGACATCACGACTCCATCTGGGTAGTCGTGGATCGATTAACGAAGTCAGCTCATTTCATACCGATGAAAGAGACGTATACTCTTGATAGATTGGCACAGATGTACATCACGAAATTATTTCTCGTCACGGTGTGCCAAAATCTATCGTCTTTGATCGTGATAGTCGTTTCACTTCGAGATTCTGGAAAGTGCTGCAAGACGGGATGGGTACTCGAATCTCAATGAGTACTGCTTATCACCCTAATGCAGATGGCCAAAGTGAACGCACTCTTCTTACTCTTGAAGATATGCTTCGTGCTTGCGTTCTTGATCTGGGTGGTAATTGGGATGACCACTTGCCTTTGGTCGAATTCTCATACAATAACAGTTATCATTCCACGATCAAGATGGCTCCTTTTGAAGCTTTATATGGACGAAAGTGCAGAAATCCCACCTGTTGGCGCGAAACAGGTGAATTGCCAATAGCAGGACCTACCCTTCTACAGTTGACTCATGAGAAGATTCAACTCGTTAGAAGGAACATTCTTGAATCTCAAAGCAGGCAGAAGTCATACTATGATAATCGGCATCGATCGATTAGTTTTGCAGTTAACGATTGGGTGATGCTGAAAGTATCTCCAATGAAGAATGTGGTAAGATTCATAAAGAGAAACAAGCTAGCTCCGAGATTTATTGGCCCGTTCAAGATTGTTGAAAAGATTGGGAATCAGTCTTATCGTCTTGAATTGCCAACTGATTTAGCGGGAATACATACTGTATTCCATGTCAGTCATTTACGAAAGAGCTTAGCAGACGAAAGAGAAGTTCAAATACCACACGTTAACTTGCAGATTGATGAGAAGCTTCGAGTGGTTGAAGAGCCAGAATGTATTATGGACTCGAAGACCAAAAAGCTTAGAAATAAAGATATACAGATGGTGCTCGTCCAGTGGAAACACCACAAAGGTTCGCATCAGTCTTGGGAATCTGAAGATGTTATGAAAGTTACTTATCCCAGTCTGTTCGAACATAGCTAACTTCGGGGACGAAGTTTGTGCATGGTGGAGCCCATTCTGTAACAACCTAGTCTTTAGCTAAACTTAATTATCTGATTATCGAACCAATAATGTAATTTTATTACATTATTTGAATTCTAATTTAATTAAGTTATGAAATATTTTAATTAAATTATATAAATATTTAAATTATGATTTAATAAATTATTAAAGATAAAAAGAGATGTAAGATACAAAAGTAAAAGTGGGTTAAATTTTAAATGTAATTGATTAAGTATATAAACTCCAGTTATGGCCATTAATCAACATTAAGAAATCTGGCTTTCTCTCTCTACTCTCTCTCTACTTCTCTCTAGTTTTTCTTCCAAACCGACCGGCCAATTATCGAGTTGTATACGTCATCGGAAAGATCTCGAAGAGTACTATAGGAATCTGCAGTTACATGTGCAATTTCATACGAATTTGAGGTAAGAATTGTTGTTTTCTGATTTCTATATTTTCGGTTTTTGATAAAAATCTCATATTCTCATTTATTGATTTGATTTAAAGTTATTTTGATTGAGTATTAACTAGATTTTGATAGATTATGTATAATATAATCGAACCTAGGCTTAATACTTAGTATATTCATGATTTTAGACTTAGAAATTCATGTTTAAAAGCTGTAAAATATGAACAAATTCGAGATGCCAATAACAAACTCGATTATAGCTAAAATCGAATCAAGGGATTCGAATTTGACCTTAAATTCGAATAAGGGATTCGAATTTAACCCTAGTTCGAATTTATGATTCGAATTTAACCCTAGTTCGAATTTATGATTTCGAATTTAGCCTATGAGTGACTTTGATGCATAAATTCGAACTCCCCTCTCCCTAAATTCGAATATATTGAATAAAATACATGGACAACGCATAAATTAACAAGATAATTAGCAAAATGATTATATATATTAATATATATATATATATACTGATCCTTTGAGAATTTAATGAAACAAAGAATATGAATGAAAGAAAGATTTATGAATGATCATTTATCAGAATCAGATAAAATAAAGATTTTAAAGATAAAAGATAATGAAATTGACATGAGATTGATATGATATGATTCTGGACAGGTTAAGTGAAATTCTGAACATTGATTTAAAGATTTAAAAGCGGGTCAAAGATTTGAATTGACAGAGAACAGATTGACAAAGATAAAATCCTGAGATAACTCAGGTGGCAGATTTTACATCTGTTTGATAAAGACCCAGATTCAGATTTAACATGCTAGAATTTCCGGTTGAGACATATTGTTGATGCTAGATTGATTTGACATTCATTTTATCAGCTGGATTGTGACCTGTGCACACCATGGTTCGGTGTTGCCCAGTGGATCATGATAGCTATTTGATCATCATTTCACATGATATTGCATTTACAGTTCATTTCGGATAATGCTTTGAGATTACTGCTATCATGATTTTGATTACGTATGCTTCATCATTGCATATACTTTGACATATTGATTCAGCTTGATTAGCCTTGTCGGTCTATTATTCTAGACCTGGCTATTTCACCAGTTCTATTGAACTTGGTAATGACCCTCCGGTGTTCCGCCATGTTGATTTACTGGTAGCTAGCCCAGTATGTGGCTGATCCCCACGATTTAAGCGTGAGCGTGGCTTGAACATCATCCGACTCTATGACTACTATGTCTCAAGCATGAGGGCTGTAGCGGCAGCTAAGACATATCACGCTAGAACTTATGATCCGCTTGACCATGCATGTTAATTTGAAAATCTATTTACTCACTAAGCATTGCTTACAGTTGCTACCTCACATTTTTACAGGAAAAGATAAAGGAAAGTCACCTGCCGGACCTAGCACTTAGGTCTTACAAGATCAAGACAGAAGTTTTCATAGACCTCTACTCAGCAAACCCTTTTGGTACTAATTGGATGATGATAATATGGTGGTGTGGCTAGATTTATCTTGATTATATGATGATATGAATTAGATTAGACTTGTGCCCTTTATAAGTTTAATTTAAAAATAGTAATCTGTATTAAACTTAAATCCTAATATGTTTGTACCTGTAATTTATAATTCCGCAATTAATTACTCTATCTTAGTTATGATTGATATCGTGTTGCATGATGTGGGACCTAGACTCATGAGGATTGCCCCGTGAGGGGTGGTCATCACAGTGTGTAACCCCAAAATTGCGAACCCCCCAAAGTGTGGTAACCGTCCCTCTCAAAAACATTGCCCTCACAGGAATTGCCGCACCAGCGTCTGCAGGACGTCGCATCAGGCTTCTGGGACGCTCAGACTCTGTAATGCCTCCACTCGGACGCTCCTTCGGCGTCTGGGACGCCGTCTGGGACGCCTTGCACGAAATCAGTACTCCAGTCACCGTTTTGCTCATTTTCTTGCCAAACAACTGCAATCACAAACTTACATTAGCAGTACCAATTTTCTTACATTTAACACACTAAAACACAGCAAAAACACATTAAAAAAAATGAAGTGATTTATATCACTAATCAGCCGTCACTTAGCGAGTAATAGATTTAATAGCACAAATAAACATAAATAACATGAATGATACACGTATCGGCACAAAGTCAATATGTGTAGCACCCGGCAGCAGTGCGTCTACGAATAGGTTGTCTGTGTAGCATCCGGCCTTCCCAGCAATGCATACACAGTAACACAGCTTGCGGCACTCCCGACTTACAGCGTATAAAAATAACATGCAGCCACACAGGCATGCAATCATCACATAAATACACAGTATGCATACCGGGACATAAGGGTTATCATGTAACAACTCATGGTAATGAAATGAATAGCAGGCATCAAATGCAACATGGCAGTGAAATTAATAAGCATGGTAAAAGAAATGAATCAGATAACCAATACAAACATATCATAAATGATCATTCATTAAATTAAATCAATTACTCACTGTGCTCGCCAATCTGTAAGCCGCCAAGCGACCAACCGAGTATCAGACGAAAGTACTTATTGAAAGTCACACGTCTCGGAGAACCACTAGAATCCTGATATCAAAGTACATTGTCTATTTATTAATATTCTTAACTCGATAATTTCCTAAGTCCATTATCTATTTATTCAATCTAAAGTTCACCAAATCTGCTGTCTTTTTAATGAATTAAGGTTTCGGGATCAAAATTTCGTAAAATAACGAGTTACTTGTCAACGCTTACTCGATTACTTTAGTTATTATATATTTAAAGTTTATTAAGCAAATACTAAACTCTCATTTAAAATGATTAATCATATCAATTTTAAATTAAAACCCCTTAAACATGCATTAATCATATTATAAATAATTAATTCTATACTACTTCAACCCACATATAAACCTAATATAACTTAATGGGTAACCCATCTAAATTTAAATAAATTAAATCTAACCAATTAAATGATTCAAAGATTAAATAACTAGCCCAAAATTGATTATCAGTTTGTGAAAGCCCACTTGAGTTAATTAAATACCCAAATTAACTACACAGTTGCAACTAAATATTTAGAAGAAATATTAAAACAACCAAATCTAACCTTTAAACTCTAATCTATATATTTTAGCCCAATTTAAAAAAAAAAAAAAAAAAAGACCAAACTCATTTAATTTAATTAATCAATGCAATCTATCTAATAAGAAACATGGACCCATAATCAATTAAATTTTAAAACCCAACATATATTCATGTAAGTACCTCATTTAAACTACCCCAACCCAATTTTATTAACTAAGTTATCAGCCCATATAATTGTTTACTTTAAACCCAACACAAAATGAAAGCAAATAAATATAATAATAATAATAATATTGGCCCAAATGAAACCTAACCTAAATTTAAAAAAAAAAAAAAGCCAAAGCCCAAATAATTAGGCATTTGATGTAGGCCCAAAAATTTAAATCTTAACCCAATCCACATTAAAAGCCCAACTATACTTTTAACCTAATTAATCAGAAAAAAAATAAATTAAATTAAAATGAAATTAAGAAGAAAAAAATGGAGTTTCTTTCTCCTTTCTCGGTGCACACAACAGAAAGGAAAAAAGAAAGGAACGGGAAGGAGAGACGCAGTCGCCGGTCAGGGGAGAAAATCACCGGCCAGTCGCCGGCTAAAGCGGTTTCGGCGCCGATCTCTCACGCCACTCTCTCACACACACAACCCTTACTCTCTCAACTCTCTCCCTCTCACCTCTTTCGACGGAACCCATAACACAAAAGGAAAAGAGGAAGCAACAGTTGGTGCCACCGCCGACGCCGACCACGGCGCTGCTGGCGCCGGTCACACCTCCGCACAACACACACACGACTTTTATTTCTACTCCTATTTACTAGATGATCTCATACTTCCAGATTATAAGTTTGTTCATTAACCAAATACAATAGATTGAAACCCACTTGAAAACCCTAAAATCTGAAATTAAACACCCAAACAACCTTCAAATCTTGTTTGGAATTGTATTTTAATCATTCCTACATAAATTTTCAGGTTCAAGGATTTCATCCAAGAAAATCACCATTAGAGCTCATTTTTTTCAAGTTTTTAACCCACCAAAATGAAGATTATGAATCCATAAATTATTGGTGTTCATTTACTGATTTGGTATATCTCTAAAAAACATTGAATGGGTTCCAATATTACTCTAAATATTACATATGAAATTTTAAATTTCTTTGGGGTTTATAGATGTTACCTCAAGATTTAATAATGAAAGTGTTGAGATGATGATGATGAAAGTTGTTGATCCAATCTTGAATTCCAACCCATAATTTCTTCAAAATTTTCAGAAAGTGTGTGTTCTTGTGGTGATCAAAATATTAACTAAGTTTTCATATGTATATATACATCAAAAAAGAATGGTGGCGTCCGACCATCAAAAGGAACTATATATTGCATGAGTCGTACACGTAAAGATGGGAGCATTGTAAATGCAGAAGCTGCAGAAGTGATGGTATGAGATCAATTGTAGTTAGTTTATTTAACTTCTATTTGTAATGGTGTTACATATGTAACGGTCTTATACCAAATTATTTATTGCATAGGAAAAATTAAAGAGTGTTGTGGATTCATCTAGCAGCAATACACAAGGGGATTGGACAAATGATGATATGTCCAAAGTCAAAGGATCTAAAAATAGAGGTCGAGTTCGGTGCATAGGAAGAAATATTTGTGTCAAAAAGGACAAAAGTTCTCGATGTTCATACGAAGCAAGAATTGATGAATTGATGAACTTCAAGAAGGTTTATTGAGCTTAGCTGCAATTATCAAAGAGGGTATGCCTGATGTTATATTGCCTCCTATCATTGCCGGTCTTAACGCGCAGACAACTGTAAGTTTCCTTGTCATTTATTATTTAATTGCTAGAATTTTTATTTTGTAGTTACTAATAAGTTTTGGTTTGTATAAGGTTGATGATGAATGTAGTGTTCGTAATCCTTCTTGTCATGGAAATCCAAGGTCTACATGTGCAAGTTTGAATCCTAATTCAGGTACCATGCATCTTTTTTAGAATTTAATGTTTATTCATCTTTAAAAAGATCATTTATACGCTAATATTTTTTTACAGAAAGTAGCTGACTCTTTTGAGAATCAAGCTACAGAGTTCATATTGAAGGTGGAAAGAGACTTTAATAAAATTTCAAGTTAGAGTTACTACAATGATGATTATCATTTTATTTGTATTAAAATTACTTACCGTCAAGACAATGTAAAACGAATGTCAATTACGAATCTATTAATTGATACTCAAATTTCTTTTTGGTAATATGATTATCTTTTGATATTATTATGTGAATTTAATTCTTGAACAAGAAACGAAATAATATAGGAAATAATATATTGTAAAATATTATATAAATTATGAATTGTACAAATAAGTATTTAGTGACTGAAAATTTTAGTTTTGTGACTGAAAATTTTGTCACTAAATCCTTATTAAGAGGACATATCAAACCTTTATGAACAACTATTGTCACTGATACACTTTGTCACTAAATCTAGGTCAATTGTGACTGAAATGTTATCTGTCACTAGATCAATTAAATAGTGTCATAAACAAGTGTGTCACAAAAGCACTTGATCTTTGCCTACACATTTTTTTCTGTGGGCATAGATGTATACCCACTGGACTTTAGCCTACACCTTTTTTTGTGTAGGTGAAACCCCAAGAGTCTATAGTGAAACATTTATAACTTTTAGTGACAGATTTAGTCTGTCACTAAATGTCAGTTTATTTGTAGTGTTCATATTTTACCTCTTGATTGACCAACAATACTATTGACGATCGTGTTCTATTTTTAAGTCAAAATTTGATCTCTCATAAGCGTACCACGTGCATTGATACTGATTATCACTTTGTATGCATGCTTGTTTCATTCAGACGGTTATACAAATGGTTTGTTCCATCTATTAGCAGATATTTTCACTAAAATCCTTCGACATCGTTTGTTCGAAACTCTCCATGCCAAGCTTCGGGTTGTTTTTCCTCTCTAAAGTTGTAATGTAAATATATCGTATTACACATGTCACAAGGTGGGGTGACTGTTGTATAACCATAACACCATATTTTACGACTACAACGCACGTTCTGGTCAACCGTAAACAATATAAACATCCCGTAAAAACCAAGAATGATATGAAAACTATTTTTAGTTCTTTGTTTTTTTTTTTGTTGGGATTTACTTTTTTAACAAAATTCTAGTGGTCGCTGGTAACTTGTTGATGGGTGGCCTGTGACTTTCAATCTGTTACAACCGATAATATCCTAATTTGTGATATTTTACCGGTTGAGAATTTTTTGTGTAATGAAAAATTGTTAGAGATTTTAATCGTAAAAATGATCGAAGCTGAGAGTTTTTTGCACAAATATCCCATGAATTAATTTAGGGCAAATTATACAAAAAACCAACGCACTTTTGATATTTTTCGATTAAGTCCCTGTACCAAAACCGTTTCCATAAAAGTACTTCAACTTGAAATTTTTTACGAATTGTGTTGTTTCATGAAATTTTTTTAAAGATTTTTAAGATGTTTTTCATAAAATTTCGTTAAGTTAAAGGACTTTTATGGAAACAATTTATGTGCAGTGATTTTTACGAAAATGTTTTTAAGTTGAGGGAACCTTATGAAAACATTTTTGGTGCAATGACTTATTCAAAAAATAATAAAAGTACGTTGGTTTTTTACATGATTTTCTCATTAATTTAATGCTACGGAAGTAGAATTTTAGAGCTTATTTTAAAAAAATTCTTAAGTGTTAACCGCTAAATCATTCCTGTCGAATTAGCTTGATTTGCTAGTAGTCAATTTTTTTCGGCAAACAAACCGGAATTAACATACTATTAAAGCACGACTTAGAACACATTGAGAATTCAGTCAAAGTTGAAGAATTCAAAGTTTTGACTTTTATAAATCAAACATGTCGATTTATAAATTTTGACCTTTATTTTACTTTCCTTCTCTAACATAATAATACTTTTAACTGAAATACTTATTCGGTCTTCTTAAAGTCAACATTTTATAATACAAAGGGTAGTTCTATTTACACCCAAAAAGTGCTAATTGCACCATGTGTTCACACTATAAGATTAATAAAATTTTAAAATGTTCTTGTGATTTGCATGAAGTTACAAAAATGTACCTTCACTTTAAAAATTAAATAAATGGTCATCATCATCATCATTTTTCTTTCACTTCCACTAAACTTTTTATAAATGATAATTGTATCCTTTTAGTAATCACACATTTGATTCTTAAAACTTATAAAGAAATTCATAAGTAGTCTCCATAAATTTTTATTATCAAACTCTATTATTATATTGTTTATAATTTAACAACTTATTATTATTATTTAAGATGTATTTATTTTTATTAAAGTTATACTTTTACCTAAATAATTAAATTATTTTACGTTTCTATTATTTATTTAATTTATTTATTACAAATTTATTTATATTAGATTTTATTATTATAATATTTATATGCTTGTTGTATTTTGTATGTTTTCATCTATTTATTTTATTATGTTAATATATTTTGATTTCATTATACATTTTTAATAAATCAAATAATATTTTAAAACATATACACATTTCGATAATGATTTTTATACTTACACCCGTACATCCAATTACATTTTAAATTAACAATGAAAATGCATAAAATATCCTTAATATAGTGTAATTATTTAACTTAATTTTATTTTAACAAGTCTTAATGTTAATGATGATTTATAAACAAGGAGAAATAGTTACAACGTGGAACAAATGAAATACTAGAAAAAGTTTTCTATTATCAAAATTTCTTTTAGATAAAATTGAAAACGTATGCAATGAATTTTTAGCCGAAAGGGAAAAGCAAGACGGTTAACAGGAGGGTGTAAAATGATACATTTTTAAATTTAGGATGAAAATGGTAAAAATAGGACAAACCCAAGGTTTTAATTAAAACGTGGAGCCTAACCATGCGGAATTTCCTATTTGCACCGCACCCTAATACAAAATAGGTGGTAATATTTAGTCACATATTTTATTATATATATATATATATATATATATACTATTAAAAGAGTAACTATTCTCATTTCTGGTGAAGCCACATGTCGTCACCATGAATCGACACGTGGCATTTATAGATTTTAAAAATAATAAAGAAATGTATATCAAATCTATCCAAATCTAATATAATCCACTTTTAAATTCAAATCAAACAAAATCTAATAATCTACTAACTTATTAATTAAATCTATCCAAATCTAATATAATCCACTTTTAAATTCAAATCAAATCATATCAAACAAAATCTAATAATCTACTAACTTATTAGTTATAAGATAATATAATAAAAGTTTAAAAAAATATAAGAAAATAATTACTCTTCATATATATTTAGAAATATACAAAATTAATAGGTCATAATAAATAATAATATTACCTTATATACTATTGTTTAAAAAATAATATTTATATCTTTATCTTTTTATTTATTATATTTTATATATATTAAAAATATCCGCGTAATACGCGGGTAATAAACTAGTATTCTATTATAGGAGTAACTAAATGCCACATGGCATCTCGATAGAGCGCCAATTGGCTTAACATGGGATTGCCACGTGTACCTAACAATTTCCTATTAATTTGAATCTGAAATTTGTTTTTTCCAATCTATCTATAATAAATAATTTAAATAACATCTAATCAAATCTAAATCTTATCTAATATAAAACTAAAATTTGAATGATAACTTTTTTTTATATATATTTATATTTATTGTATTATATAAATAGATATTATAAATTTGATAAAATATATTTAAAAATTATCTTACAAGATTAATGAAATTAAATTTTTAAATGTATACCCATATTATACATGGGTTTATAAACTAGTATATATATATATATATATATATATATATATATATATATATATATATATATATATAATATGTTTCGAGAGAGTACCACCCGTTATGCAGCGCACCAGAAGTTACCACCTTAAAAAAACTTTTTTAAAATTTTTTTCATAAACATGTTTTAATTAACATTATGAAGATCATATGTAAATTTCACATACATTCACATCTCCTAACTCCTAAAAAATGATGTGAACACACAGTTATATAACTTTGAATATACGTGAACGCACATTTTTGTGATGCGTGTTTTCATGCACTTAGAGTATTCGGATTTGTGTGAAGTTTACATATGATATTCATAATGATAATTAAAACATGTTCATCAAAAAAAAATTTAAAAAAAAAAATTACTTTTAAGTGTGGTGTTTCTGGTGTGCTGCATAATGGGTGATACTCACTTGAACCTAAATCTTATATATATATATATATATATATATATATATATATATATATATATATATATATATATATATATATATATATATATAACAGTAGTCTAACAATTGCTATATATATAAAAAATATTTTATATTTGACATATGACTTGCAGGGCCGTCCTGTGAATTTTGGTGATCCTGTACAATAATTAAATAGTAGGTCCTTAAAATGTGAATTTTTGTATTTATATAAAAATTATTATTTATCAGTAGTCTAACAATTGCTATATATATAAAAAATATTTAAAACAATGATATAAGACACGTTCAAATGACTTGAACAAAATAATTAATTTCAAAACTATGTTTATCTAGAAAGGACATTACTATATACTTATTTTTACTAATCATACATCCTCACACTCACATTTTTTTTAATGACGTGAGACTCAGTGATTAAACTTAAGCAGACTTGGTCAATTTCCGATGAGGCCCTAAACTTGAGGCCCTGAGCGGTTGCACTTACTGCACACCCTCAGGACCGGTCCTGATTAGGGATGGCAATGGATCGGATATGGATTGGATGAAGTCATATCCATATCCATATCCATTAAGTTTTTCATCATCCACATCCATATCCATATCCATTCAAATTAATTTCATCCATCCATATCCATATCCACTGGATGAAACGGGTAAGTGGATGTCCGTTGGATATTAGAAAAAACTCTTTTTAAATTACCATAGTGCATTGTTTTAACAATTATTGTCACTTGCGATACATAGTTTGATTTAAATAAAAGAGTAATTCAAATATACTTTAAAACAAATACAAACAAAACATAAAAATTTTATAAATATTATAACACCAATCATTAGGTTTTTGAATAGAGACCACTCTAGAAATCGAAAGGCTAAATTGTTCAAACTAATTTTTTTTTTTGAACAACAGATGTTAGTGGTTATTAGCATCATTAGAACTTGAAATTTTGGAGTTAGGATGTTTAATGGAGTTTATCAAGAAAAATAATAGTTAAATAGAAGATTAGATTAAGCTAATGGTATGTGCTTTGGTCTTTAGCTCATTTTCTTACCATAAATAAATAATGTTATGACAAATTAATATGAGTTATTATATTTTTAAATCTAATTAATTAATTATGCAATAAAAGATTATAAATATGTATATAGATTTATATAATATCATAACATAAAAATGTAAAAAACTATTAATATCGGGTAAATGGATATTATCCATGGATGAGAAATATTCGTCCATATCCTATCCAATATTCATCCATATCCGCTCCATATCCGATATTCATCCATTTTACTTCGTCCATATCCACCAATGGTGGATTGGATCGGGTGGATGATCATTGGATCGGGTGACGATTGCCATCCCTAGTCCTGATGACTTGTGTATATTTTTTTTCTTCCCTTGTCTCTTTGGATGATTTGACATACATTAAAACCATATTTTTTTGAAAGACTAGTTATATTATCGATTATTTTTTCATATGCGGATCACAAGATGGAATCTTGAATCTCTGACGGTAAATGATTGTGAACTTATTATCTGAAGGATTAACTACAATTTTGTTGGTGTTTGAGGATTGATTAGTTTTGTAACAAACAATTAATACGAGTAGAATTTAGAAAATAGATGATCTATGTTGATCGATTATAATGAACTTCGTAATTTTTGGATTTAGTATTTTTCATATTCAATATTTCATTTTATATTTTTAATATTATCTGTACGGTCCACGTATTTATATGTTTAAGACTTGTTGATATGTTTGTAAAAACGAAAAGATAGAGCCAATGATTCTTAATACAAAAATATATATGATCACATAACAGAAAAAGATAGTATCAAAGAAAAGAAGTCAGTATCAAAGAAAAGAAGTCACTGAAAATTAAGAAGAGATTGTTATTTTATTTGTTTATCAATGTATTATGATGTATCTAAATGTTACAAGTTAACACTTGAAATTAATTATGGTGCGATTTTTGATATGCCTAGTGATGCCCCTGTTAAGTATATTGTTGGTTTTGTGAAAACAGAAGAATTTGCCTTCTTTGGTGTTGATTACGCTAGGTTCAAAGAGTCTCTTCTAAATATGACATATTCAATAAACTTCAACCTTTATTACTTAGTTCCTGGTAAGAAATTTTGTGGAGGTTTAAGGATGTTGAAGTGTGATGTGGATCTTAATACATTTGTTGAACATGGTTTGAGGAACAAGGGGAAGATGACTATATACCTAGATGAGTATGAAATTGATATGAAGGAATTTTTAGGGGAGGATAGTATGAAGAAGAATGTTGCTGATTCTAGTGACCCTTCTTATGATGAGGAAACTGATGTTGATCTATCTGATCCGTATCAATGGATGTTGAGAGTGAATCCTTTCTTGAATAGATTGTGTGAAGTTGGTCCTACAACTTTTAACAACATAGAGGATAGTGATGGAGAGAATGATGATGTATTAGGAGAGGGATTGGGTGAAGATGAGCAAAACAGTAACGATGAAGGTGATTGTAGAGGTAAGATGCCATAATTTATTCCTGTATTTGATCCCAACAAGGATTGGAAAGAAATGAAACCAATACTTGGGGAAAGGTATGAAAACCATAGACAACTGAAATTCTGTTTGGCATGTTATGATGTGGCGAATGGATACAATTTGTGTTATGTTAAAATGAAACAAATAGACATTTAGTGAGGTGTGGCAGGAAAAAAAAAACAAGAAGGGTTTAAGTGTCCTTTTAGATCATGGGCTTCTAAAATGCAAAATGAGGACTCATTTCAGATCAAATCTTTGAATGATAATCACCAATGCAGTAGGAATACAACTTTGGATCGTTGGTGTCTTCATCATGGCTTGCTAAGATGTATGTAAGGGAGTTGGTTAAAAATCCACACATTATGTTGAAAGACATGCAAGCTGACATCATGGACAAGTCCTTGATTAAGGTTAGTCAATCACAGTGTTTCAGGGCTAAGAAAATTGCTATGGATGAATTGGAGGGTGGATTACATGAACACTATGGTAAGGTGTGGGACTATGCTCATGATATCTTGAGATCAAATCCAGGAAGCACAGCCAAGGTGGGAGTTATTTCACAGCCAGATGGTAGCATAGTGTTTAGCAAGTTTTATGTTTGCTTCAAAGCTCAAAAAGAAGGATGGAAATCATGTATAAGAGTGATAGGTTTGGATGGATGTTTTCTAAAGGGGTTTGTAAAGGGGAACTTCTATCAGCTATAGGTCGAGATGCAAATAATCAGTTTTATCTGATATCATGGTGTGTTGTTGATATTGAGAACAAGGAAAATTGGAAGTGGTTTATTGATAACTTAATAGATGATCTTGAACTACAAGATGGTACTGGGCTCACACTAATCTCAGATCAACATAAGGTAGCTTCATTAACTAATTTTTAGTGATTTTATAATTCCTTGATTATGTTTTATTCATCATTGTTTTATTGTATTCAATGGTTTCATTGAAGCAGTAAAAGAACAGATTCCATATGCGGAGCATAGACAATGTCCCAGGCACATATATGCTAATTTCAAAAAGAAGCATAGTGGTGTGGAGTTAAGGAACTACTTTCGGTCTGCATGCAAGTCGACTATCAGACGAGATTTTGAAGGTGCCATGGAACTAATAAAATCCAAAAGCTTAGAGGCTTATGAATACTTACTTCAGAGGGACCCAAACACATGGTGCAGGGCTTTTTTTGAGCTTTTTTTGAGACTGATAGAGCATGTGAGGCTGTAGAGAATGGAATGAGTGAGAGTTTTAACTCTGTCATTATGGATGTAAGGAGAAAACCAATTATAACAATGTTAGAAGAAATTAGAATGTTTGTAATGGTGAAGAGTTACAAACAAAGAATGAAAGCTTTGTCATGGGATGGTGAGTTGTGTCCTGGTATAAAGAAGAATTTAACAAAAACATCAAAGTTTGCAAGGTATGGATTGAAATATATTGTTGATAGTGAGGTATGGTCTTACTATTTCTAATGCATTTTTTTGTAGGTTATGGATTGTAATACCCTCAAGAGGACATGTATTTGAGGTAAGGTACGGTCAATTCATGAATCATACTGTGTGGATATTGAGAATAAAGAATGTAGTTGCAGGGTGTGGCAAATCTCTGGAATACCTTGTATACATGGAGTGACTGCAATCAACTTCATTAATGATGATCCTTGCAAATTTGTAAGCCCATTTTTCAGCGTTGAAAACTTCAAAGAGGCCTACAAAAATCCTATTAACCCCTTAAATGGTAGTAAGATGTGGCATCAGACTGAATATCTTAAACCACTACCACCAAAGGATAAAAGGTTGCCAGGAAGGCCCTCGGTCAAGAGGAAAAGACATGAGAGTGAAAAACAAGGTGGGTACAAAAGAATTTCATGTGTTGGTAGGAGGATGACATGCTCTAACTGGTTTGGTGCAAGGCCATAACTCATGGCACTTTGTATAAATGAAAAAAGAACACCACCACCTAAATAACCTAAGGCTAAAGGTAGGCCTAGAAAACAAGGCCAATAAGGCCTGCCAAGATCTGTTAGAGGAAGAGGAAGACCAAGAGGGAGAGGAAGTGAGAGGTTCAGATCTGTTGGGGTATGTACACTATATTTGACTAATATTAACTTTGTTTCTATGCAATTAACACTTTGTTGAACTTTAGGAATCAAGTGGTGCTGGGCCTGCTGCTCCTCTTCATGATGTTCCAATCAGAGAAACTGCTCCTCTTCATGATGATGCACCTGCTGGTTACCAACACCCAAATGTAACTGCTGCCGGTTACCAACACCTACAAGTTCCAGATCCAATAACTACAAGGACCCCGTATGTACAGATCAAGAAACAAAAAAAGTCATCAAGAATCTTGAAGAAAAAATTGAGCTCACGTGTGTATGATGAAGATGGAGGGGGGACTTCAGCAGAAAAGGCACTTCACATAAATTGAAAGAAATGTGTGTGACTGGGTATATGCTAGGAATCTTTTGGTGTAGAGTGACATTTATGGCAGGTCATCTTTTGTTATTTTCAATACATTAAGGCACATCTTTTGGAGGATATTTTGTTGACTTTGACTGTATTAAGTGCCCTTTTGTACTTGTATCCATTATCCATTATGTATTGTCTCTTTCAGTTTTATCTTGTATTGACTTTTTGAGTTTTATCTGGACCTTTATTTTCAATACAAAGCATCCTTTTGTACTCCTATCCATTATCTATTGCTTTTTTTTACTGGACCTTTATGTATTGTCCCTTTCAAAGCATCCATTATGTATCAATGTGGCAAAGAACCCAGTCACAGATTACAGTGTCTTCAATATACAAAAAACACATTATCTTCTTAATTGCAAACATACTTCATTAATTTCAGGAAATTTACAACAAAAGAATCTTTATCTTCTTCAAGTTACAAATCTGGACAAAACAACCCATCTTCCTCAACTCACAGATATGGTCTGTTAACCATCAAAGCAAAAAAAAAAATTTACAAGAAAAAACAACAGCATAAACATCATCTTCTTCAACAAAACCATTTCTTGCTTTGATTTCTTCAACAAATCAAGAACATCTTCTTCCTCAAGCTTCGGATTCATCATGGCATTGTGGGTTTCATACATTATTTGCTTATACCAATCATTTGGAAGTTTCTGGATCGATCCAGATAAAAAACTTGTATTTTTTTGTAGGATCCTACACTTTCAAACAAAATGAACACTATGATTATTTCAATGATAATAAAAACCTTGGCATCTTTGAAAGCATAACTGGAAATTAGGGCATCTTTGAAATCGCCTTCCAGGGTTCGATATGCTCCATGACAAAGATTTGGTTGCTTCAAATCCACAAAAGCATCTACCGTTGGAATAATCCCCACTAACGTACCTGTTACTTTTGGAGGTTGATCTCCATGAAGAAGAAGACATCGTCTTCTTGTTCCTCCTCTTATGCATTTCCTCTTCTGCATTTCTCAAGAAGTAACATAACTAGGTTAAAGATGTATTTATCAACATATACTTCCAAGTAAGCAAGCCAAGTCAAATTTTATTTTGCCATCTGTATGCCACCTCATCATGTTACCGACTTTAAAAAAATGATTTTTATAATAATTAGCCGGTTTAGGGACCTAATAGGCAACAATTTGGGTTTAGGGACTTAATCGAAAAAGGCTGAAAGTTTTTTGGGTTTTTACATAATTTTCCCTTGATTATAAATGGCAATCTTGATGGTATTAATAATTTCTTATTGAAAAAGTTTAGTACTGAATATAGAAGAACAATATTGAACACTTCTGCGTCCAATACTCAAGTCAGGCCTTTTACACTAAAGAGTTAACCTGCACTATTGAAAACTGACTGTTAACTTAAAGCTTTTATGTTTATCAAAGATGTTATAGTCTTAATTTTAGTGAGTCAACGACTGTTATCTTAACAGAAAACAATTTAAAACGAATTTTATTCGTTTGGATTACATGAAGTTCACATGTATGTAACGATCAAATGCCCAGTTGTCGTGTTAATCATAAACTCTAAGTTGGTTTAGTTATCTTTATAAAGGATTAAACATCACTCTTGTATTCTCTATTAGATAATCATGAGACGTATCCAAAAATTCTCTCTCTAGAAAAATACTCTATGTATGCTTGATGGTTTCTCTGAGTTTGTTCGATTGATTCGTGCTCAGTGTAAATTCAGTCAATGATGTTAGAAACTACTTATTGACTTATTGACTTCTTGTGTTCTTCATATTTATAAATAATAAGTTCAAGATTCGTTTAGTTAATTATCGTTAGTCCTATTTTTTTGTAATCGAGTCTAGAATTCAAATTATAATTATTATTTTTTTGTACAACAGAACTCACATACCCATCTAATCCTACTCCTAAATCTACATCTTCTGTCCACAATGGGACTCGGACCACAACCTTGAGGTATCTCATTTCAGTGATGTTTTTCCAGTTGGGGTTTTTGTTCCAATCAAAAATTGTTGGGGGTTTAATTCCCAAAAATGATCCAATGTGACTGTTTTTTTGCACAAATATCTCATAATTATGTAACTATTTTCTTGACATACATATTATAAAGATTTTTAATAAAAATAAGAATAAATTATATAAATGCGGTAATTAACTGTGATTTCATGAAAATTATGATTTTCTGATACACTTTAGTTTTATGAATAGCTTTTAATTATGAAACTTGTCACCATTTATTTCCTAATTTGGTTTGACTTGGTCAACATTTCTAAAATGTCAATCTTACCATATTTTTTAATTGTTTCACTTTTGGTTCCTAATAAATTATATTGGTTTTTATTATATTTTTATTGTTTATGATTATATCATTATTATTTAATTAATATGTTACAGTTTAATTAATTATTATATTACTTTCATTGAAAATAATTTATATATTTAACTTTTTTATTTCACGTTTCTATTACATATTTAATTTATTTAATAAAATTATTTATCTTATATTTCAATTTAAAAAATATTTACGTATTTTTAGCTTTATAGATTTGATCTATTTATTTCATATGTTTATATGTTATTATTAAGGGAAAATTATGCAAAAAACCAACAAACTTTCAAACTTTTTTGATTAAGTCCCTGTACCCAAATCGTTGCATCTTAAGTCCCTAAACCGGCCAATTATTATAAAAACTGTTTTTTTAAAAGCCGGTAACATGATGAGCTGGCATACAGATGGCAAAATAAAATCTTACATGGCTTGCTTACGTGGAAGTATATTTTGATAAATAACATCTATAACCTAGTTTTGTTAGTTCTTGAGATCCGCACAAGAGGAAACGTAGAAGAGGAGGAGGAAGAAGAAGATGATGCTTTTGTGGACTTGAAGCAACCAAATCTTTGTCATGTGGAAGTATATTTTGATAAATAACATCTATAACCTAGTTTTGTTAGTTCTTGAGATCCGCACAAGAGGAAACGTAGAAGACGAGGAGGAAGAAGAAGATGATGCTTTTGTGGACTTGAAGCAACCAAATCTTTGTCATGGAGCATATCGAACCCTGGAAGGCGATTTCAAGGGTGCCCTAATTTCCAGGTATGCTTTCAAAAATGCAAGTTTTTTATTTGGAGCATATTGAAATAACCATAGTGTTCATTTTGTTTGAAAGTGTAGGATCCTACAAAAAAAATGCAAGTTTTTTTTATGTGGATCGCTCCAGGACTTCCAAATGCAAGTATAGGCAAATAATGTATGAAACCCACAATGCCATGATGAAGCCTAAGCTTGAGGAAGAAGAAGTAGTTCTTGATTTGTTGAAGAAACCAAAACAAGAAATGGTTTTCTCTAAGAATATGATGTTTCTGCTATTGGTCTTTTTCTCTGTAATTTTTTTTTGCTTTGATGGTCAACAGACCATATCTGTTAGTTGAGGAAGATGGCTTGTATTTTTCAGATTTGTAACTTGAAGAAGATAAAGCTTCTTTTGTTGTAAATTTTCTCAAATTAATGAAGTATGTTTGCTAGATAGATCAACATTAGTTTCCTCCTCATAAGAAGGGTCACTAGAATCAACAATATTCTTCGTCATACTATCCTCCCCTAAAAATTCGGTCATATGAGTTTCATACTCATCTAGGTATATAGTCATCTTCCCCTTGTTCCTCAAACCATGTTCAACAAATGTATTAAGATCCACATCACACTTCAACATCCTAAACCTCCACAAAGTTTCTTACCAGGAACTAAGTAATAAAGGTTGAAGTTTATTGAATATCTCATATTTTGAAGACACTCCATGAAACTAGCGTAATCAACACCTTCAAAGTCAAATTCATCTGTTTTCACAAAACCAACAATATACTTAACAGGCAGGGCCGGTCCTGAGATTTTTGATGCCCATGGCAAAACAACATAAAAAATGCCCCTTCTAATATAATTAGACACAAAATGACAAAACCCACTAATTTTTTAGCGGTTTGACACCTAATCAAGCTAGACAGCTCACACCCTAGCCGAATTTATTAAAAAAAATAATATGTTACAGCATGAATACATAAATTTTAAGTTTTTCTATAACAAGTACACCATAGATCTATGAAGAAAATTATCAACTACGACAGTAACTCAGTAAGACTATAAAATAAATAACACTTGAGAATATAAAGATAAAACATAATCTAACTGGTGTGAGCCATGAGCAAACAACAAATGGACTTTTAAAGAAAATCTACATTTCAAACTCAATCTGCCACAACCCAGTAACCCACAGGTCCTAATGCAAATCAAACGAGTAATCAGTAATCACTAACAAGTAATGGTTATAATTTATAAAAAATAACATGAGATAATAAGAACCTGAGATACATTAATACTCTGTAGCAAAAAATCAAGGATGCCAAGATGGAAACCTATGAAGCTACTGTCGAAAATGTTAAAACTGAAGCTACTGTCAAAAATGAGATAACAAAAATCTGAGATGAAAACCTGAGATACCACACCAAAAAGTCAATAACTATGAAGCTAGTGTCATTTTTAACCATCAAATACCAAATAGTCAAACTTATAAGATCAGATTAAATGAAAGGTTTAGCACCGAGTTTGATGGGAAGAAAATGTACAAGTTATCATTGCATACTAAGTGAAATGTCAACAATCTGTACCTAATTTAAGGGTCCATGGTTTTAAGCATGGCCTTTGCAATATCAACACCTAATTTAATGGTTCACGGTTTCAAGCATGGCTCTTTGCAATATAAACACTTAAAACTCCACCCCACACTTAATCTGATCTACATTATTTTCCTATCAAAAATATGTACTGCTCATATAATCTGATCCACAAGGTCTTGGAGAAAAGAGGGGTGGGTGGGGGAATCCAGATGCAGTATTTAGTCTTTTTATTTTGTTATCTTATGAGGGAAAAAAAGTGATTAAAAGAGCTTGAACTTCTATAAATATGAAATTAACACTATTGAAGTGATCATCAAAAAAATCTACAAGTTATAATTACCTTCAACCAGGTAAATCATGACCTCCATATGATGAAGACATTAGACACCATGCAACGAGCACAGAGCATCAGAACAATAGAATACTAGCCAAATCCGTAAAGAATTTGTAGAAGTCGATTGGTGAGTTTATGATCTCTCGATCAAATATGTAGAGAAAATATTGAACACAATAGAAGGAGGCGTTGTTCGTGACTATTCGTCTTCGTGTCATCGTGATTTCCCAAGGAGTCGCTGCCTCTGATTTTCCAAATCCATGCAGAATCATCTGCTCGTGACTTCCCAAGGAGGTGTTGCCTCTGATTTGAGAAAAAAAAAAAAAAGCATGCGTCTGCCCATCTTCCTTCGTGGACCTTCTTCAATTTCTTCTTGGTGGTCAGGGTTATGGTGTTGTGGATTGCACTTGTATTAAAAATGGGCCTACTCATCTTTCATAGACAAAAATTTTCTGATGCCCACAAAGACTAAGCTGCCCTGGGCCGTAGCCCAGCTCGCCCCCCTATTGGGCCGGGCCTATTAACAGGGTCATCACTAGGCGTATCAAAAATCCCACCGTAGTTAATTTCCAGTGTTAATTATTAACATTTAGATGACGATGTCATCCTGTAAAAATAGATATTTCATGATTAGTTCATGTCAATTGTAGGTTACAATGACAATAAATAATGTTACTATACACTTACAGAGATGATTTTCACTTTGCCACAAAGATGATTCCCACTTTGCAACGATGATGATTCCCACTTTGAAACGATGATGATTCCCACTTCGCAGGGCTTCCACGATGCTTCCAGCTTCCAGTCCAGTCTCTTCGTCTTCAACGATGTGTCTTCTTTTAGGTTAGGGTTAACGACGAAGATAAGTAGTAAAAGTAAGAAATTACCGTTTATAATGAATGACATGTAGGATTTATATTCGGTCATTTGCCGGTTACAAGTTAATTTAAAAAAAACGGTTTTTATAATAATTAGCCGGTTTAGGGACTTAAAAAGCAACGATTTGGGTATAGGTACTTAATCGAAAAAGCTTGAAAGTTTGTTGGTTTTTTGCATAATTTTCCCTATTATTATTTATAATTTTCAAGCAAACGATGTAAATATAAAGTTTATTCCTTTTGATTAAAGTATATTTTTAAGTTAACATGTTCCGGTTTAATTATAACTTTTGATCGAAACATATAAATTTAACAGTTTAACAAAAATATATAATTTTAGTATAACAAAAGATATAAATTTGATAAAATTTGATTTAATTATAAATGTGAACAAAATTTAAATTAATGAAGTATTAAATCAAAACACATGAGGCGCTGAGTATATATACACGCACATACATATTAACAAAATAAGATCATATTATATTTTGTTACAAGTTTAATATTTCATTAAGTTTATATAAATTTGTTTATGTATTTCTTTACAACTATATAAAATAAAATTGTATACATATCGTTATGTGTATGTGTATTGTATATAAACTTAGCATTTTATGCAATTCCATTAAATATATCACCTCGTTTATATATTTCTTTCCTCTTATAAGAAAATCAAAAAATTGATTAAGTTTATATATTTTGTTAAACCAAATATATATTTTGTTAAATTGTTAAAATTATATATTTCTTTAGTTATAATTACATCAAAACATATTAACTTAACAAAATAATTTAATCCAAATAAATAGAACTTTAAGGTTTTAATAAAAATATAATTATATTAAAATGTATTAACATAATGAAATAATCAAATTTTATCAAGTATATATTTTCTTAAACCAAACGATATATTTTGTTAAAACATTAAGTTCGTACGTTTTGGTCAATCTGAAATTATAGTTTCTATATAAATCAGATAAACATTTAATATCAAGAACAATAATGAAAATCAAAACTAACCGAATGTTTGTATTGCCAAAATGTCGATTACAAAATGTCAGTAACTGTATCTCCTGAAATCTAGGTGTGCAAAAGTAATTGTCAGATCTACTATTTTAGAAAGTCAAACTTCCTATTTATACACAACTACACAACTATCAACTATTTACAGAATAAACCCTTTAAACTACATTCCATCAACCAAAATATATTCTAACAATCTCCCCCTTTGATGGAATGTACATAGTCTTTAAATTGCTAATCCAAGCTTCTGTTCAAATCTTCTTATGCTTTTCGATCAGAGAGCCTCCATTCAATCTTTGAAATAAATTCCACCATAAGTCTTCGGTCATTAACTGATAAGACTCCTCTCTTTGTCTTTCTCTTTTTATCTGACGCTAGCTTTCCCTTTAAACCACTCAACACTTTATTTAGTGTACCATCTGAAAATTTGTTGAGTTCGACACTCCTCATGGCCCTTAGCTTCTTATTTCTGTCATTGTACATAACAGCTGGATGCTTTACCATGATGACTTGAAATTCTTTCAACTCTCCAGCAAATTTGATATCTCTATGTGGAGCTGTCATGTTAATCTTCCTCATCCCTCGTTCAACACCTATCTGCAGATCTTGCACTAACATCAATTCCAGTTTGGTATGCATGAAGTGAAAAGTTGTCTTCAAGGCAAATCTGCAGTGTTCATTTCTCTTATTTCTGCACAATTCATCAAATAAATCTTCAATGTCGACTAGGTGCATATTGAACATATCAGCTTCAGTGAACGTATAGGTATTTCCATCAGCTCTCGTAACAGTGAATGTCGGATTGAAAATCTTAACGAATCTGTCCTTTTCAATTTTAACAAGATCAACTATCCTGAACTCACTCTTCACTTTATCAACTTCTTGTGTCCTGTTCCTCAGAAAACTAGCATAGTTAACTAGATTTGGCATGTTTGGCTCCAAGACCCTAAACAACTTAAGAAAAGAACATCGAGCTTGTTTCTTACAAAAAATTCGTTTCTCCAGAATTCTTCGATATATGGCATTTTGTTCCTTTTCCTAATAAACTCTGCTGATCGTTTCGCTGGAAGCTCAAACTTCTTTACTTTATTCTTGCGAATCTCATCTTTATTCAACAATGTAAGCATATCTTGGATTTCTCTTTGAACTACTTGTTGTGCTTCAAATCTGAGCCTGTGTTGCTTTTGTGACTCATCTGCCATCAATATTCATTAAAAAACCTTTCCATGACCTCGACCTCATTTAACTCAACTCTTTCCTGAATAACAACATTTTCTACAGGAAACTATTCAACTTCTTCCTTAACTTGAATTACAACCTCAGGCTTTTCAACCGTCGGTGTCGATATGGACTCCTTCAATATCTCCTGAACTAACCCTTCTTCTTGTTCAATCCTTTCTCCTCGGAAATCAACATCAGTCAATGTGATCACATCATCATCCTCAGATACTTCAATATATTCCTCTCTCTCTTCTTCTACGCCTTGAATCCTTAACTCATGTTCCTTAAGCACTTGAACATCATCTTCAGAATCATTGTACTCTTCAAAGTTGTAAATATCAGACTGAATGTTCAAAGGAACTGGAACATCTTCATAAAGAATCAATCCCAGCTCAGTTTGTTCACCAGCAGATTCTTTTGCGCTCCCTACTTCTTTCTCTTTTACTTCTGCTTCCTTCTCTGGGTATGTTATCATTAAAAGTCCGGGTGTAGGCTCAGCAAGCTTTCTCCTCTTCTCCCCCTCATGAGGAGCATCATCGGAGTCCTCATCATGCTCATCATGCTTTCTTTTAGATGAGGAAGCTTGCGCCTTACACGTTTCTTCAATCGCTGCTACCCGCTCAGAAAGATTTCCCAAAGCTGTAATGACCGTACTTTCCAGACTTATCATCCTTTCCCTCATCTCATCAAACTGTTCAAAAACAAACTCTTTCAGCTCTTCCTTCAACTCATCCAGTGCTTGATGTGATTCAGTCTGCTTGATCGATTCTTCTGCCACTGATTTACCTTTCAGAAACTTATGAATATTTGACATCTGAGCCATCACTTCAGACAACTGAGCAGATACATGAGTATTTATACTTGCAACAGCTGCATTCAAAGCTTGATTCAATGAAGATTCAGTAACGAATGGGGATAAATTCACCACTGGGTCACTTAGACTTCCAGTTGTCACAACAGTCGAACTTGTGAAAAGAACGTCTGTGTGGCCAGTACTCAGAGATGGCAAAGTGGTCGCTCTGACTGGACTTCCACCCTCTTCAAGCGACAGAGCAACAAATGCTTCCGTAGTTGAGGATGTTCCAGTGGGAACACGAAGTACAGCCACACTTACTTCAACTGATGAAGTCGACTCAAGTGTCCTAATCTGTATAGGATCTATACTCTGTGATTGAATAAAATTCGTACACTCGGGCAGAGGTGTACTGATTTCAATATCCATCAAGTCCAAATGACTTTCGGATAGAATATGTGGTTCATCCCGGTGCTCAAATGAAATAGTCTCCTGTTGAGAGGAGACTGAGTGGATGGTTGGGTGTGCACTTGTCAGTGGGATACAGACCTCTTCAATGTTAACTCCCATAGGAGAGCTAACAACAGTTGTGGGTAAATCCCGGCTTTCTAGGCTTAGGGCATCTCTCACACTCTCCTGTGCAATATTCACTATATCCAGCAATCCCTCCCTCATGATGATCACAACCATCATCACCATCATCATCATCATCATTTCCTTCATCTTCACCTTCTGAATATCCGACAATGTCCTCTCAGAATCAGATTTCTCCGCCTCTTCCTCACCACCCCTTACAACTCCCTCGCTCACTTGTAGGCTTCCCTGAACTTCAGCCCCGTGCTGAGATTCCTCTCGTCCTATCACTCCTTGGGTAAGAGAACCCGATTCTTGGGTCTCTATTGGAGCATGATCTATCCTATATAGCTTCACATTTTCACTCTCAGGATCTGAATACTTCAGCAAAGATTCTGGAATCGGCATGATATTCGCATTAGCAGAATCCGACACTTCATGTAAACTCATCATGACATAGTCTGGGCATCGGTTAGAGTTAGATCTTTTAGGAATATTTTCATTTGCCCTTAAGATCCCTCGGATAAGAATCTGTATAAACCACTGAAGTGGAACGAACTTCCTTGCTCTATTTGTTGTTTTAGCCAGTACTATTTTCTTTAAATCCTCCCAGATACACTGAGCATAATCATAATGCTTATTGAAAGCAATTCCATGAAAGATCCTTAGACAGTGAATGCTACATCTGTCTATGCCTGTATGATTAGATGTCATACACCTATTGATGATCCCAAATAATGTGTACCATTCGCCATTTAATCCATTTCGATGAAATTTGGAGCTTTTTGGAAGTGGCTTTGAGTAACCCAAGCATATCAAATCATGAACCAGCTCTTCATCAGACACAAAATCTTCAAAATCCGCTAACTCAGGAAAGTTAACTGTGTCTATTCGTCTTGGAAGAAACAAGTTGTGACGAAGTCTGGAAAGGGTAATTTTGGATTTAAATTGGTCTATGGTTACTTTAAAGTGGTGGTTTCCATCAGCAGGAACAAATTTGACGGTATGCCAAAATTGTAGTAGGTAGACTTGTGGGATAGAAGGTTTATACTGAAGAAGATATCCCAAAGGATGACCTTTGAGAATATCTACGATGATAGGGTGACTCACTTTGATTACCTTGGTATCCAAACGATGGTTGTTGTCTTTAAAAGGTAAGCAGTGTTTGGGTTTAACCAGTTGGTTATCTGGGATGATGGTAGAAGGTGAGGGTCGAGCAACAGAGGTTGAACGAATGGGTGTTGATACAAGTGTATGATTAGAGGATAAATGGGAATCTGATGAATTGGAATTCTGAGAATGATATGGAGATTCCATTTGAAACCTGTAAACAAATTAAGAATCATGTTAGACAAGACAGGTAAACAAATGAAATCATTCAAGGTAGAAAAATGTAACATTTCGTCAGAAATTATAAAAATTTGTGATTTTCTGTTTAAGGCATCGGGATTCCAGACAATAATAAACTATTATTGATAGGATTCCAGAGTCAATCGTTTAGAGACCAATGTTAGAAAAACACAATTTTCTTACAATTTCTTGAAAAAATGTGACATTTTTCTTAAAACATTAAAAAATCCAACACTTAGGAAAAAAATTTCATTTAAACTCGAATGAAACTACATTCATCTCGAATAACTCTTGATTAGTCGGATGATACATGACACCACTCGACTTAGTCTATAAATCAACTCGAATGAATGGTAGACTTTCTCGAATAAAACTGGGAGTAAACTCGAATAGAACATGAAACAACTTGAATAGGTCTTAAATGTTCTTGATTAAGTCCTAAATGATCTCGAATGATCAATGACTAAAACTCGAATGAAGAAGTAACTTCCTCGAATACACCATAAGGTCAACTCGAATGAACCATAAGTCTATCAAGACTTGTTATGAAATTTTCTAAGTGTTAATCTAAATCAACTCGAATCACACTTATAGTTTCTCGATTAACACTTCAGTCAACTCGATTGACTCTTGGTCTTTCTCGAGTAGCATGGTACTCAACTCGAATGACTCTTGGTCTTTCTCGAGTAGCATGGTACTCAACTCGAATGACTCTTGGATTTTCTCGAATGAACCCTTTAATCGAGAAGTTCCTTATGTATTTATTTCAAGTCCACTATACACTGAATATTCGAAAATTAATTCCAGGTAGTTTTTCAGTGATTTAAAACTTGTATCCCCCTCGAAAATCCATTTTAAACACTTTTGTTTTACTGAACTTTGATTAAAAACAACATTTAAGTTGTTAAAAATGCAAATTTCAGTAATAAGAAGAACACGAAAGTGTTTGAATGTAAAATCCAAATTTCTGTGTGTGTGGTTTGATTTGAACCATGAAATTTCAAATTCATGTTCACATTGATAAACCAAAACATACCACACAATTAATTTGAGTTTTATGAACAAAAATTATGAACACCATTAACACTCAAAATACACAAAAATACGAACAAAAACACTAACAGACAAATATAGATGCTCATATTGAAAAATAAAGAATGTAAAAATGAAAGAAACAAATGATTTTACTCACAATTAATTGAAATTCATTCTTGAAGCTTTCGAAGGTATGTGTGTGTTTTCGGTTTCTTAAAGGTGAAGAAACTTTTTGGAGAAGATGATGAATAGTCTAATATCCGAAAAAGTGAATTTGAAATTGAAATTTCAAATTTATAGCTTGGATTATGAACCGGCCCATGTTTTATTTTTTAAAAAAATTAACCGGCCCATATTTGAAATCACATTCATCAAAGAAAGACCCATTTAAAAACACCAACACCTTCTATTGTTTCAAAAAAAATTTCAACACAAGAAAACAAAAAAAATAAAACAACAACAAAAAAAAAATTTCTGATAAAAAAATTTTAAAACCAGATTTAAACTCAATCAAAAACAACATACAAAACAACAAAAAAAAATTGAAAAACAAATAACAAAAAAAAAAAAATTGAAAATAGACATAAACAAAAAAATTAATACAAAAAAAAATTAAAATGCTCCCCCTTTAATTTGTGAATGTTGCTCCCCCTCAAACGTGTATTGTATTTCTTAGCTGAGCTCCCCCTACAAAATAACAGATAGATTTTATCAGATTTACTCAAAATCAGATAAAATCATTTTCTGCTCCCCCTGCACATGACAATCCAGATCTTGTTAAATTCCAAAGAATATTGAACTTTTAAGATTCAAGAATTTAACATCAGATTAAAATCAATAAAAAATGTAAATTTAAAATTATAAACTGAAACTACTGAATTATTAAATCTTAATGATTCAACATACCCAATTTGTATACCAAAAAATTAAACCTTTTTTCATCTAACGCTTTGGTAAACAAATCAGCTAGTTGATATTCAGTAGGCATAAAATATAATTCTATATTTCCATTTTCTACATGATCCTTTATAAAATGGTACCGAATGTCAATGTGTTTTGTTTTTGAATGTTGCACCAGATTTGATGCAATAGCTATTGTGCTCTGAGAATCACAGTAGATGGGTATTTTCTTTGGTGTAAACCCGTAATCGCGCAGTTGGCATTTCATCCACAACACCTGAGAACAGCAAGAAGATACAGCAACGTATTCTGCTTCAGCTGTAGACAATGAGACACAATATTGTTTCTTGGATGACCAGCATACGGGTTTGTCACCTAAGAACTGTACTGCTCTAGACGTACTTTTTCTGTGCATCTTATCACCTGCGTGATCAGCGTCAGAAAAAGCAGTTAGATTAAATGAAGATTCTCTGGGATACCACAAACCAAGGTTTGGAGTTCCCTTGAGATATCTTAAAATTCTTTTCGCAGCTGTTAAATGTGATTCTTTAGGATTCGCCTGATATCTTGCACACACACATGTAGCAAACATAATATCCGGTCTACTTGCTGTTAAATACATCAATGACCCAATTATACCTCGATAGTGAGTCACATCTACAGGTTTCCCCGAAATGTCCTTATCAAGATTTAGAATTATAAAATTCTTGGATTTTCCCAACCAATTCCAGATATTGCCTTTGTCAGATACTTTGGATTTTCCCAACCAATTCCAGATTTAGAATTATAAAATTCTGTGTCTTTTGGTTGATTTAAATAAATGGTTTGATTTGTTTGCCCTCTTTTGATAAATTCATCTTCCATCTTCTTTATTTTCTCATAAAGTTTAGTTCGTTCTTCAAAAATAGCATGATATTTTATAGAAAAGTTTGAAGCTTCTAATTTTGCTATTCTCAGTCTTTCTTGTAAGTCAGATATATTCTGATTAAGATCTAGTATTTTGCTTTGTAGTTCTCTTTCCTTATCTTGTAAATCTGAAACTGCTCGTAAGGCTATGCTTTATCTTTGGACAAATCTAAAACTAAGTTATGTTCATTACGAAGTTTGTTTTCCAAAGAATGAGCATTTTTCTTTTCAGCCTTTAATGATTTTCAAACTTTTTAAGCACAAAGGCCATATGAGTTAGTTTCTCTTCTAGCACACAAGATTCATCAATATCAGAGTCAGAGTTGGAATGTACCTCAGGCTTGTCTGAACCATCTGATCTGTCTGACTCTGAATCTTCATTATCCTCAACATTAGTTTTTCCAGTTGCCATCAACGCAACTTCTTCTGTCTCTTCCTCCTCAGATTCTTGTCGTTCTTCATCTTCTTCATCTGTTAAACCAACCCATACTTCATCCTCAGCTATCATGGCAGATTCACTTAATTCTGACTCATTGAGAATTTCTGATTTCAGACAAATATGAGCATCCTCATCTAGAATATCTTCATCTTCAGATAACTGCAGCCAGTGGTCATCCTCCGCCATAAGAGCTTTTTCCAGACTCCTTTCTTTGGCTAAGAGTGCCTTTCTAGTATAGTAGTCAGAGTTTTTGACTACTGGAAGTCTACATTCACGGGCATAATGACCTGGTTTTCCACAGTTGTAACATTTCTGCTCTGAATCTTTCTTTGCTGACTTGTCTGATTTTTCATATTTGTCAGTCTTTCTTCCACTGCTTTCTCCAGATTTTTCATATTTGTCCTTCTTCTCAATTTCCTCGAGCCAGTCTTGTAGCGCATCTTATTGTTGCTTGGCTTTCTGTAGAACTTCTTTTGAAACGCTTTGGTTAGCAGTGCCATCTGCCTTTTCATTTCTTCAATCTCAGAATCTGCAGATGAATCGGAGGATTCTGATTCGGAAGAGGTACTACTGACTACTGCTCTTTTCTCCTTTTTCATCTTGTATTTGTACTTCTTTTCTGCCAGTAGAGCCAATGGGTCAGCAGTTTTGTCACATCCTTGAATCAATCACGCTTGCTTATCCCAGGAATAATAATACTTGCATAAAGCTAAATAAAATATTACAATAAGTCATGCACTACACGTGCTACAAGGTTACAGTACTAAGTTACTAAAACATCACAACATACATAAAGGCAGCTACCCAGAACCCAAGGCATCATAAAGCTATACCACAAGCTGAAAAGTGAGCTAAAGTCCTCTGGGTTGATAAGAAAATAGACCTAAGCAGATGGTCCAGCTTGCTCTTTACCTTTTCCTGTAAGAAAATTTTGAGTAGCAACTGTAAGCTAATTGCTTAGTGAGTAAACAGATATTCATGAATGCATGTAAAAGATGTGGCGAAAGTGCCTATAAAGGCTGTTATGCTTGCTTGCTTGTTTGCTTAATACCCAGAAAGAATGTTTGCACAAATGAGACATTTCACGCAGAAAGGAGATGCCACCACTAGGGGTTACCGCTTCCGATGATCAGTCGGTGATATGGGGCTAGCTACCCGCATAATGCTTGGGATAGTGGTGAGCATCAGAATTGCTTGCTTGCTAAGTATAATGCTTATGAAAATGCACAAAGAAACGCTCAAACAAAGCTTGCTGTATAGTATGCAGAATAATAAGCAGATAGCAAATAAATATACACATTAATAGATCAGATGTAAGATCCGGCTAAGCTGGGCATCACCTGTACCACATTGTTCGCCTTCACTCACAAAAGTCTATTGAATTCCAAAGAAGTCATATAGAAGCAAATTATGTCTCAATTTCATATAAAACATGTAAACAAGAATAACTGTTACTCACAGTACTGAAAATGCTTGCACTGGCTTTTCTATGCTTTTAATTGCTTTGAAATGCTTGCACTTGCTTATCTAGACTTTATTATTTTCTGGCACTGGCTTTGACTCGTAATTGGGCTAAACTGCTTATGTTTAATATCTGTAGCGCTGGGAAATATCTGTAATTTTAATATTACATGACATATGCTGAATTAATAATGCTAGCTTAAACTCCAACATCTACAAACCTAGCTTCTAGTTAAATATCTTGCTAGTTATTTTGTTAATTTACGCGTTGCTCATGAATTTTATCAATTTATTTCGAATTTAGAGGGAAGGGTTCGAATTTGAGCATCAAATTCGAACATATGGAGCTTAAATTTGAATGTGTCATTCGAACATGGGTTAAACTCGAATTCATGGAGTTAAATTCGAACATAATCTCGAACATGGGGTTAAATTAGAACCTAAAGTTTGAATTTAGCTCTTATTCGAGCTTGTTCTTGGCATTTCGAATTTGTTCTATGCATTTCGAGTTTGTTCATGTTTTGCAGCTTTTAAACATGCATTTTCAAGTCTAAAATCATGAATAAGCTAAGTAATAAGCCTAGGTTCGATTATATTACACATACTCTAACAGAATCGAGTTATAAAATCAAGCTAAATAGCTTAAAAATCGAACCAAAAATGGAAATATGTAGTTTTCTTCAAAACCGAAAATAAAGAAACGAAAATGACGATTCTTACCTCAAATCCATATGAAATCGCACATGTAATAGCAGATCCGTGTAGTACTCTTCGAGATCTTTCCGATGGCGTATAGAACTCGAGATTTGGCCGATCGGTTTGGGAGAAAAGTTAGAGAGAAGTTCGGGTTTTAGAGAGAGAGGCTCTCAAATGGTAAATGGTTTTGCCAGAAATGAAACAAATGAACCCTCAGCTCCTATTTATACCAAAACTCGAAATTACATCATTTGACAAAAATTTCTCAAAATAATAAAATAAAAAGCAAGGTGTTATAGTATGAGCCCACCACGCTTGCACTTCGTCCTCGAAGTACCTAAGGCTCAAACAGATGTGGATATCGAACTCTCATGTCTTGCTCAGATTCCCAGGTCTGGGAAGTACCATGAGAAGTTCTCCATTGCACCAACACCATTGCCACTTCTCGATTCCTTAGTTTCTTCATTTTTGTCTCTAGGATGACCTCAGGCTCGTCACATTGCAGCTTCTCGTTGATCTTGTAGCTCAGATGATCGGCCCACTTTTCTCTTTCGCTTTCATTGCACTTCCTTAGTTGTGAAACGTGAAATACAGGGTGTATGTTGGACAGTTCGCTCGGCAAGTCCAACAGATAAGATTGAGTTCCAACACGTTCGATGATCTTAAAAGGACCAACGAACCGTGGTGCTAACTTTCCACGCTTACCAAATCTGAACACACCTTTCATCGGCGAGACTTTTAATACAACATAATCATCCTTCTGAAATTCCAATGGCTTATGGCGTCGGTCATGATACGACTTCTGTCGAGATTGAGCAGTTTCCAATCGTTGGTGTATGATTCGAATCTTGTCATTGGTCTATTGAAGTAGCTCGGGACCGGCGATTGGTGCTTCACCGGCTTCATGCCAACACGTAGGCGTTCGGCACTTGTGTCCGTATAAGGCTTCAAAAGGTGCGGCTTTGATGGATGAGTGGTAACTATTGTTATAAGAAAACTCTGCTAATGGCAAGTGGTCGTCCCAATTACCGCTAAACTCAAGAACACATGCCCGCAGCATGTCTTCGAGTGTAAGGATCGTGCGCTCATTTTGGCCATCAGGCTGCGGATGATATGCTGTGCTCATTCTGATCTTAGTGCCTAATCCATCTTGTAATGCACTCCACAATCTCGAAGTGAACCGGCTGTCGCGATCTGAAATGATTGACAGTGGCACTCCGTGTCGAGTAACGATCTCGTCTATGTAAATCTTAGCCAGCTTCTCTAGTGAATAATTCTTGTGAATCGGAATGAAATGCGCGACTTTGGTTAGGCGATCCACGATAACCCATATTGAATCGTGTTGTCTTCGCGTAGTCGGCAGCTTTGTCACAAAATCCATTGTTATGTGATCGAACTTCCACTCGGGAATCGGTAGCGGCTGAAGACTGCCATAAGGTTGTTGATGCTCCGCTTTGACTAATCGGCATGTAACACAATTATCGACATATTGGCCTACGTCTCTTTTCATATCAGGCCACCAATACTCGGCTTTTAGATCGTTGTACATCTTGGTGCTGCCAGGATGTACTGAGAAGTTAGAACAGTGAGCTTCCGAAAGAATTTTTTGTCGAATATCTCCAAATTTGGGAACCCAAACGCGATTCTTGAAAAGTTTCAAGCCGCAAGAGTTATCGATTAAGAATTGAAGTTGCCCTTTCATATCCTCAGAGTTGAGGTTTTCCTCTTTTATGGCTTCGGCTTGAGCAACGAGAATTTCATCAATCAGAGCAGATGAAAACGAAGTATGAGTCAGAGTATAGAGACATTTAGCAGAATAAGATTTTCGACTCAATGCATCGGCCACCACATTTGCCTTGCCGGGGTGATACAGAATTTCACAGTCATAGTCTTTGATGAGTTCCATGGAGCGTCGCTGGCGCATGTTGAGCTCCTTCTGGCTGAAAATATACTTAAGGCTCTTGTGATCCGTATAAAGCTGACATTTAGTGCTGTAGAGATAATGTCGCCACGTTTTCAACGCGAATGTCATAGCAGCAAGTTCAAGGTCATGAGTCGGCTGACTCTTTTCATGATCCTTGAGTTGGCGAGAAGATATGCCCCTTTGCATCAGAACACACCCAAGCCCTTGATATGAAGCATCGCTGAAGACCACAAAGTCTTCATTGCCTTCGGGTAAGACCAGAATAGGTGCTTCGGTGAGTTTCTGTTTTAAAGTTCGGAATGCGTTTTCTTGAGCCTTTTCCCAAATAAAGGGAACATTCTTGCGAGTAAGAGATGTAAGAGGCACAACTAATTTTGAGAAGTCCTTAATGAATCGACGGTAGTAACCCGCCAATCCCAAGAAACTTCGGATTTCAGTAGCTCATTTGGGAGCTTCCCAATTTTGAATGGCTTCCATCTTAGAAAGATCTACAGAGATTCCTTCACCAGATATCACATGTCCAAGGAATTGTATCTGATAAGATACAAGATTTGCAAGTTAACGCTGAGCATGAAAATTAAAGAAAAGATAAGCTTAGAAATGAATAAATCGAGCTTGTAAGCACCCGTCGCAACCAAAATTCGCATTTAGAGAACTTGGCGTAAAGTCGCTCTTTGCGCAGCAACTCTAGCAGCTCTCTAAGATGCACAGCATGCTCAGCTTCGGTTTTGGAATAGATGAGAATATCGTCTATAAAGACAATAACAAACTTGTCGAGCATTGGCCTACAAACACGGTTCATGAGATCCATGAATGCCGCAGGAGCATTTGTAAGGCCAAAGGGCATAACAAGAAACTCGTAATGCCTGTATCTGGTGCGGAAAGCTGTTTTGGGGACATCTTCTTCACGGACTTTGAGCTCATGATACCCAGATCTAAGATCGATCTTTGAGAAGTAACTGGCTCCCTGAAGCTGGTCGAAAAGATCGTCTATTCTGGGCAACGAATATTTGTTCTTTATTGTTACCTTGTTCAACTCCCTATAATCAATGCACATCCGGAGAGTCCCATCTTTCTTCTTAACGAAAAGAACAGGAGCTCCCCAGGGAGATTAACTTGGTCGTATGAGCCCTTTGTCAAGCAATTCTTGCAATTGCTTCATCATTTCTTGCATCTCAGCAGGTGCAAGTCTATATGGGGCTCGAGCAATCGGTGCCGCGCCGGGCACTAAATCAATTCTGAACTCCACCTGACGGTCTGGTGGGAGTCCAGAGATGTCCTCGGGAAAGACATCAGGAAACTCAGAGGCTATCGGTACCTCGGCTAAAGCTTTCTGTTAGGCACAAAAAGGCCTCAGTCAAACCTGCTCTACATCTGAGGGGGAGATTTTATAATCAAACCTGTTGATGCATTTGAAGGTTGAATTTAAGGCCTGTTTTATGCCTTATTGAAACCTGAAAATGATTTGCAATATCAGTCTAAAGCTGTTCTGATCGTTGCATGTGTTGCAACCAAGACAGTTTGTCCAAGCTGCTCAGTCTGCTGATCAGGCTGGACATAAACTGTCTACGCTGCTCTACACTGTTGAGCAGCTTGGGCATTTTTAAGGTGTTCTGTTCTTTGTGAACAGAACCTGTTCTTTGTGAACAGGCTAAACACCTTATGGAATTAGTTTCCAAGTCATCATGTATTGTTTTTGACTACAAGATCAGTTTACAAGTCGAAGACAAAGTGGAAAGCAGAACCGCTCAGCCTGCCCAAGCTGTTCTGTCACATGAAGACAAACGGATATTTGAAAAAGGGTGACAGACCTTTTTCTTATATCAAAATAGGCCTTTACAAGGAAGAAAAACGCAAAGTTGACATTCCTAAAATGGTTAAAGGCAATGCAACAGTAGAAAGTAAAAAGACAAAAGATTTGCACGTCTGCTTTTCAGAAAAGTGCAGAAAAGCTCTATTGTCTTTTCAAACAAGACTTCTACTTTTTCGTTCTGTCCAATGAAGATGTTTCTCTTAGATCCTCTGTGTGAGTATAAAAGGAAGCTTCTAAGGTCAGAAAGAAAGTGAAGAAAGCTAAGTGCTTAAACCAAGAGTGAACATGCAAGTGTGATATTCATGCTTGCAAATCTTCTGTAAACAAGCTTCTGTGTGTCTAAGCTGTTTACCAAAGATGTTCCTTAAAGTCTTGTAAAATACAGTGAGTGCATCTTAGTGAGTGTGTTCATTGTAATCTAGTTTGAGTGTGTCTTAGACTAGAAACCATACTGTTGTATTCTGTCATCTCAGCTTGAACAATTCCGCAGTCAAGCTTGTTTGTAATTAACATTTGTTGATAATACATACAAACATTGAGAAAAAGAGTGTGTAGTTTTTAAATACTGTATTCACCCCCCCTCTACAGTTTATTACTATATACTTTGGGAACCTTTCGGGACCTACAACTGGTATCAGAGCAGTTTAGAGTGTGTGTCATTCTAGATCTCTCATAATCCCAAGTTTCCATGGACAACAGTGCTGCAAACTCCTCTTACTATGACAATGGCTCTATGGGCAAGCCTCCAAAATTTAATCATCAAAACTTCTCTGGTTGGAAGTGCAGAATGATGCTCTATTTAGAGAATCTGGATGTACAACTGCCAGAGATAGTGATGGAGGGTCCCTATGTGCCAACCTCTGTTACTACAATAACTCCAGCGGTTGAAGGAGCTGCTCCTGAAATCAGGACCTTTGAGAAAGCAAAAGCTCAATGGTCTGATGAAGACAAGAGAATGGTAGCTCTGGATGCAAAGGCCAGCAACAACCTGGTCATTTCTCTTCCTGATGATGTGTTCAAGCAGGTTGAGAAGATGAAGACTGCAAAGGAGATGTGGGATACTCTGTGTACCGTCTATGATGGACCCACAATCACACTGGACAACAGGATTAACAATCTTGTTAGACAGTATGAACTCTTCTTTGCCAAACCAAAGGAGTCTCTCACAGAAACCTACACCAGGTTCACTGCTCTGGTGAATGATCTCAAAGCGGTTGGGATCACCAAGGACAGTCTTACTTTGGTGAACAAGTTTCTGGACATTTTACCTGAGGAGTGGAACTATTTCTCAACCATCCTAAGAAACTCAGGTACTATCAGAAGTATGGATCTGGTCAATCTGTATGGATCCTTACTGAATGATGAACAATCAAGGCAGCAAAAGAGGAATGCCTTGGAAATGTCCAGAAGAGGTACAGCCTTTGTGGCTAATGTGAGACAGTCTGTTAATCAGGTGAGTGATGTGTTCACTCAACCTGATCAACAGGATGATGATAAGGAGGAGGGATCTGAAGAAGAAGAGGCTGCAGATCTTACTGAACAAGATGATGAGCAAATGATAGCTATGCTTGTCAAAAAGTTCAGCAAGAGAAGGTTTGGAAGAAGTATGCTGCAAGGAGGTGCAAGTGCTGGCAAAAAGAAAGCATTTAACAAATCCAAGGCTGAGTGCTTCAAGTGTGGCAAAACTGGCCATATAGCTGCTGACTGTGTGTCAAAAGCTGTTGGTCAGTCATCCAAATCTATCAAGACTAACAGGGATGATGGCTATAGGGTTAAGTACCTTATGGCCATGGCTAAGCTGAGGAAATTGGAAAACTCTGTGTCTTCCAATCGCCAAAAGGGACTCATGGCAGAGACATGTGACTGGGAGGAATCTGATTCATCATCTGATGAAGAAGATAATCAGTGTCTGATGGCCAACTCTGATGTCCCATCAACAAGCAGTTTCAAACAAGACATGGCTGAAGCTGAAGCCTTCAGCAGCTTGGAGAACTGGAATCCTACAATGATGTATAAGGAAAAACAACCTTCCCAGGTTTGGTACTTGGACAGTGGCTGCTCAGGGCACATGACAGGTTGTAAAGAACTGCTGAGTGATCTCAGGCCTGAAAAAGGGCCAAAAGTCACCTTTGGTGACAATGTACAGGGATCCACTGAGGGATATGGAACTCTAAAAGCTGGTGCTGCAGTGTTCAAAAGGGTAGCCTATGTGGTTGGGCTAAAACATAACCTTGTTAGCATAAGTCAACTGTGTGATGCTGGCTACAAGGTTAACTTTGATGAGCACCTGGGTTACATATTGGATTCCCAAGGCAAAGTTGTGCTGTGTGCTCAACGAAAGAAAGGTGTATATGTTGTGGATATGCATTCTGCTGATCCCACAACTGAAAACTGTTTTCTCACAAGAACCAATGCTGATCTAAACTGGTTATGGCATAGAAGACTGTCACACCTGAACTTCAAGAACATCAATAAACTCTGTAAGAAAGAGTTGGTGACAGGTTTGCCTTCTATTACTTTTGCCAAAGATAGATTATGCACAGCTTGTGAGAAAGGCAAGCAGAGAAAAACATCTTTTAAATCCAAACATAATTTCTCTATTGATACTCCACTCTTCTTAATCCATATGGACTTGTTTGGACCTATTAATGTCCCCAGTCTAGGAGGAAGAAGATACACTCTTGTAATGGTTGATGAGTTCTCCAGGTACACATGGGTGATCTTTTTGAAGAGCAAAGGAGAGGCTGCGAGAGAAATTATTGGATTTGTTAAAAAGATGGAAATGCTGAACTCTGCCCAAGTAAAGCAGCTTAGAAGTGATCATGGTACTGAATTCAGAAACAGTACTCTTGAAGACTTCTGTGAAGAGAAAGGTATCAGTCAAAACTTTTCAGCAGTAAGACCTCCTCAACAAAATGGAGTTGCTGAAAGGAGAAACCGAACTCTCATTGAAGCTGCCAGAACCATGCTGTGTGCATCAGGTTTGCCTTCATCATTTTGGGCTGAAGCTGTCAACACTGCCTGCTTCACTCAAAACAGATCCTTAGTGGTGAAAAGGTTCAACAAGACCCCCTATGAGCTGCTCAAAGGGAGAAAGCTAAATGTCAGCTATTTCCATGTGTTTGGATGTCCCTGTTTCATTCTGAATCAAAGGGACCAGCTGTCAAAATTTGAACCTAAAGCTGATGAAGGAGTGTTTGTTGGTTACTCTTCTATCTCCAAAGCCTACAGAGTATACAACAACAAAAGAAAGGTGATAGATGAATCTATCAATGTCACCTTTGAAGAGTCCAAGAATGCCTCCACCAAAGCTGTTCCTGAATCAGTTTCAGGAGACCTCAACTTTGATGATCTTATGCATTCAATCAATGAAGAGGACTCAAAAGCTTCCACTACACCCAGTGTGGAACCTGCTAATCATAATGGACATGATGATGATTATGTCAATACACCCTGTGTGAATAAATGTACTGACTTAATTACAACTGCATGTCCAGAACCTATCAATGCTGATTTCCCCAGTTCCTCTGCTGATATGTTCAACAGTGGTCAAACATGTTCAACAAGTGAACAGGCTCAAGACAACAGTGTGTCTGAAAATCTTGAGAGCTGTTCAACAGGACCTGCTGAAGATGTTAACAACTCTGGTAAGTCATCATTGAAAAATGATGCTAAGTGGATCAGGTGTCACCCCAATGATCAAATAATTGGTGACATCAATAAAGGGATACAAACTCGGTGGGACAGCTTAGGGAACTTTTGTATGTTCTCTAGTTTTGTTTCACTGATGGAGCCAAAGAAGGTGGATGAAGCACTAAAAGATGCCAATTGGATCACTGCCATGCAAGAAGAACTCAATCAGTTTGAGAGAAACAAAGTATGGAAGCTGGTCCCTGCCCTTAAAGGAAAAACAATAATTGGCACAAAATGGGTTTTCAGGAACAAAATGGATGAGCAAGGTCATGTCATTAGAAATAAGGCAAGACTGGTTGCTCAGGGCTACAGACAGGAGGAAGGCATTGACTATGATGAGACATTTGCTCCTGTGGCCAGGCTAGAAGCAATTCGTTTGTATCTAGCCTACGCTGCTCATAAGAGCATAAAGGTATTTCAAATGGATGTGAAGAGTGCATTTTTGAATGGGAAGCTGCAAGAAGAAGTATATGTCAAGCAGCCTCCAGGTTTTGAAAATGAACAACACCCAGGTTTTGTCTAAAAGTTAGACAAAGCTCTCTATGGTCTCAAACAAGCCCCTAGAGCCTGGTATGACACTCTTACTGAATTCCTTATGAGCAATGGGTACTCCAGAGGTAAAGTGGATACCACATTGTTCATAAAGAAGGTGAAGTCTGATATTATGCTTGTTCAAATTTATGTGGATGACATAATATTTGGTTCTACTAATGAGCAACTATGCAAGAATTTTTCATTACTCATTAAATCCAAGTATGAAATGAGTATGATGGGAGAACTAACTTTCTTTTTAGGATTACAGGTTAAACAAACCTCAACTGGAATTTTTATAAATCAAAGAAAGTACACTTTAGATCTTTTGAAAAAGTTTAAATTTGATCAAAGTTCTCCTATTAAAACCCCAATGGCAACCAATGTAAAATTGGATGCTGATGCCAGTGGCAAAGCTGTTTCAGTAACAGCTTACAGAGGCATGATTGGGAGCTTGCTATACTTGACTGCTAGTAGACCTGATATTATGTTTGCCACCTGTTTATGTGCTAGGTTCCAAGCTAATCCAAAAGAATCACATCTTACAGCTGTTAAAAGAATCTTCAGATACCTGAAGGGTACTCCAGGTTTAGGTCTTTGGTATCCCAAAGACTCAAGCCTTGAACTAACAGGTTATTCAGATTCTGATTTTGCAGGCTGCAGGTTAGACAGGAAAAGCACAACAGGTGGATGTCAACTCCTTGGTGGCAAGTTGATTAGTTGGAGTAGCAAGAAGCAGAACTCAGTGTCCACTTCTACTACTGAAGCTGAATACATTGCTGCTGGAAGCTGCTGTGGGCAGATTCTGTGGATGCAGCATCAGCTTGAAGACTATGGGCTTGTGTATAGGAAAACTCCTATTCTGTGTGATAACACAAGTGCCATAGCCATCTCCAACAATCCAGTATTTCACTCAAGAACAAAGCATATTGAAGTCAGACATCACTTCATCAGGGATCACATCCAAAAAGGTAATGTGGAGGTAAGTTTTATTTCCACAAATGAACAGCTTGCAGACATTTTCACCAAACCTCTGGATGAAACAAGGTTTAATTACCTTGTCAGCAAGCTGGGCATGTTAAACAAGAGTGACTAAGTGTCTCTCAACGGTCTAATTATTCGTATGTCTCACACTGCTCAAGTTTCTCTGAACAGCTTAGACAGAACAGGTTATACACGTTCTGTACTTAGTCAAATGTCTGAAAAACTTGAACAGCTTGAGCATACACCAGGCTGAACAAAAACAGTTTAACCTGTTTATTCGTCCAGCCTGCTCTGATGGTTCAGTCTTCAACCTGTTCACTTCTTCACACTGTAACCTGTTCATCTATTGAACTCAACCTGTTCTCACAAAGGAGAGCAGGCTGAAGGAACAGTTTGAAGGAAGAACAGCTTGAAGACTGAGAACCTTGTTGACCCTGATCAACACAGGTTTGACCATCAGCGTAGACCAACAGTTTAATTACCTTTCTTCATAATTAAGTTTCTTAAATTGTGTTTTATTTAACTTAATTACTGCGGATAATGTATGTTACGTGTGTTAGTGATCAAAAAGGTCAAGTGGTCTGACAATGTTTCTGACATGGACAACCGTTCCGTTTTCCGTTAACAAACATTTCAAATCAAACCGCCCAAATCTTTTCTCTCTCATACACACGACCATTCAAAATCCTATAAATACCAACATACTGTTTCATCTTCATCTTCCTTATCATTCCCAGAAATTCTCAAGAACCCTAAAATCGACTAAGTGTCTTTTGCTTCCTCAAACCTTCAAATTTCCAAATGGCTCACAGACCCAATCCCTTTCTGCCAGTTTTCGTTGGTGAGGATGTTGTTAAACATCCTTCTGTCACCACGATGCTGACCCTGAAACCCACCAACTACATAGCAAACCTCACAATCCCCAAAAACTATGTGGGGAAGGGTTACGATCAAATGGTGGAATTCCTGCAAGTTCATCCGTTGAACTATGCCCTGACTGCATCTCCTGGTGTCCTGTACCAGGAAATGGTATACGAGTTCTGGTACACCTGCTCTTACAATCCAAACACTAAGGTTATCAGAGGTACTATTCTCAATGGGACTCAAACCATTGAGATTACAGTCGATCTTTTGAGGGAAGTTCTTCATCTTCCAGTGGCTGAGACCTATGATCTCCCTCAGCCTGAAAATGAGCAAATGGGCAATCTGCTACGCTTCTGTGGTGTGGCAGAACCCAAGGTTGGAGCTACTCTATACAGGAAGGAGTTATCACCTACATATAATTTCCTATTTGCCTCTGTGGCAATGTCATTCAGCAGCAAGGTTGGTTCCTTTGACCAACTTAGTAGAGATGAAGTGCCTATAGTCCTTCAGCTGGTGGATGGGACTACACTTGACATGGCCAAATGGATCTTCTTGAACATGAGAAACCTGGTACAACAAGAGACAAGACCAGCAGCTGTCAGATATCCCAGGTTCCTGAGTCTCATCTTCTGCCATGTCTGTGGTGAGCATCTATATCACTCTCAACCCCTACTTAAAACTGCTGCATCCCCTGTGATAGGGAATAGGGTGTTTCATACTCCTGTACTGGAAAATGAGCCTCCTCTCTCAACACCAATGAGGAGGCTGTTGGGTTTAGTGGAAGGACCCTCTGCTGTGAGGGTGGATCCAGTCACTGCTTCTCCCGGTGGAAAATCCAAAGCCAGGTCTAAGTTGGTAAAAAGGACCTTGGCAGCTGAAGCTGGGCCTGCTAAAAAGAAGGCCAAAACAGCTCAAGCTGAGTCTGCTCCCTTAGCCTCTGTGGCTGAGGAAGAGCAGATTCCTCACCCTGGCTCATTTGTTGAGCCTGAAGCCTTTGTGGCTGGTGCCTCTGTGGCACAAGAGACTATGGAACAGTCCAGCCCCACTGTTCCTGACCCAATCTCCCATCCAGTCCAAACAGATCCCCTCTCCTCTCCACAATCACCCACTTCATCCATTCGTTATCAAAGAAAATCCTTAGCCAAAAAGAAACTAGCCAAGAAAACAGTCTCCTCTGTTCCCTCTCAACAGGGTTCAGTTGTAAAAGAAGCAACCCAAGCTGCCTCTCCTATTTTGGGAGAAGGTTCAGCTCATTTGGAGCCTGCTTCACTCCAGCCTGAGTCACCCTTGAGTCAGCCTAGACCCTCTGGTTCCTCCCAACAGGAACCAGTTGTACCAATGGAGATACCCACATCAACTATCCCAGCCTCCCAACAGGCTGAGGATATTGAAAGACAGGAGCCCTCTCCACTCCACACTGAGTCCACACTGTCCCCCACTCATGTCTCCTTACACCCTGAGTCTGCACGAGGTGCCAACGCTGCTGATATAGACCAATCAGCAGCTCAGCCTCACACTTCTGTTCCCCATGATTCAGCTGTTCAACACCAAACAGCTGCTGAGGGACCAACAACACAAGCTGATGAACCTCAGGGATCATACCATCCCTCTGGTGAGGCTGATCCCTCCATGCAAATTCCATCAGCAGGTTTCACCACTGCTGATGTTGAAATGCATATCCCATCTCCCCATGATGAGGTGCCTTTAGACCAAGGCACTGCAGAGGGAACCACCACTGGTCTTCATGAGGGTGCTGCAACACAAGCAGCATCTGAGAGGCCCCAAACATTATCCCCTTCTCCTAATGATGCAGCTACTGCCGCTGCTGAAGGACCCCTTGATCCCTCTAACCTGGGCCACCTTACTTTTGCCCAGGCTATGGAACTATTGTCCAAAGTTTCTCTTCCTTCTCTCTCTCATCCTCAAACACCAGCCTCATCATCATCTTCTCCATCTACTCACTCCAAACAGTCCACCCATACACCACCATCTCCCAAAGACCTGCCTTTGAAGGATCAGCTTTCATTGCTGACCAACAAAGTTGGTTCTTTGGAACATTCCATGCACTCCCTACCATCCATCATCTCAGACTCTGTGTCTGAGCAGCTCAAAGGATTCTTTGATACGTTTAAAGAATCCTTCCCAGTTACTCCACAAGCTGACCACTCTCCACAGCTGCTTGCACTCACTGCACAGCTGCAAAATGTAACCAACTCTCTTTCCTCTATCCTCTCCTCACAACAGGACTCTGTGTCCTCTATGACAGCTATTTCTCAACAGCTTTCCTCTCTCCTCACTTCCTGTAATACTACCATTCCTTCCACATTGGCCAGCCTGAACACTCTTATAGGTTCTCTATCAAATTCTGTGTCATCAAACCTTGCTGATGTGCAAGATTCTCTTGAACTTCATCTTGCACAGCTCCAAAGTTTGTTGTTCACAGCTTCTGATAGAGACAACATTGTTAAGCTGACCACTTTTGCTGATTCACAATCTTCTTCTCTTCAAAACTGTCTTTCCCAGCTTGGTGAGGTGAAGGACAACTTGGCTTACTTAGTGAACAGCCTTGTTGGTCCTAAACCTCCCAAACCTGCTGGCAAGCCTGCTGACTTTGTGTCTTCAGGCAGACCAGGGGTTGAAGTCGCTGCATCATCTCTTTCAAAGGGGGAGAAATCATCTGCCTCGAAGACTAAGTCTAAGGGGGAGAAGATTCCTTCTCCTAAGGAGATACCAGTGTCTGCAACCCAAACTGATCAACCAGCAGAAACAGGTGCAGCTGAAGGTGATTCCCAAGCTGCTATGCCTACTCAGGCTGGCTCTCCAAACCCTGCTCAGTCTAAGGGGGAGGAAGTCATTCCTGAGGACAGGCCTAGCAGCAAAAGGAGGCACCTTATTCTTTCAGAGGAAAAAGAAGAAGAAGAAGAAGAAGAAAGTATTCCTGAAGCTGCTGTCCCTAAAGCAGCAGCTAAAGGAAAAGAAAAGGCAGCGGTGGATCCTATTGAGCAGAAACAGGCAGAAACTCAGTTTCACAAAGCCCGAGCCAAAGAGATGGGCCTCCCTATGCACAAATACTTTGAGTTTAGGGAAGAACAACTTAAGGCTCTGGAAGAGTTAAGAAAAGAAGAACAATCTGCCAAAGCTGCTAAGTCTCTTGCCCTCCAAGAAGCAAAGAAAATAAAAATGTCTACCTTGGAGGTGCAAAAGAAAATAAGGGAAGCTGCCAAGCAATCAGCAGGAGAAAAAGGGAAGGAAGTGGAAAAAGGTACTCAGGTCTCAGTGACCAAATCAACAGTACCTTCTGCCAGAGCCAAATTCCATTTTGACAACTTGGCCAAAAAGAAATTTCATGATGTTGCCACTAGAAGGCTGGCCAAGGAAGGAATTGTCAAAGCTGTTCCCATATCAAGAAAAGGCACTCAGTGGAAACTTCAGATCACAAGGATGGTTGCAACAGGCCCTGAATTGGAATCATATGATCACGCTGATGTGGCTCAAATGGGTTACAGGGAATGGGTGGAACTGGCAGTTGCCCTGAGCCAGTCTAAGTCAGAAACGGCTAAGACTATCAGGGCATACATAAAGAAGCTGATGGAGAGAGTGAGTGAGTTGGGCCTGATCCCTAAAGAAGTCAAAGAGGGTGTCTCTGTGACATCCCCTAAATTCAAGGCCAGAAGGAAAAAGAGAGATTCAGAGCTGGAAGAACTCCTTATGATGATTGAACAAGGAGATTATGCTGTGGAAATTAAAGGAGTTGACCACAGCCTGCCTGAAGGAGTTGAATTTGAAGATGGCAAAGTAATTGAAGAGCCTGAGTTAGGAGCATTTTTTGTGGATCCCTTATCTCAGAAGAAATGTTTTCAAAGAGCTTCTGACCTACACAAAGTTGGTCTTAAGCAGCTTGCAGCCTTCAGAATTGCCACCTCCTTCAGTCAGTCCAGCCAATGGAGAGCAGCTGTCTGGGAAGAGCTGAAAGGATTTTATGACAGAGGTGAGCTCCAAAGTTCTAACTTTATGTTTCTTACAGCTGAACTTGAAGAACATGAAGAAACAAGGGAAGAACTTTTAAAAAGATTCAAAGAAGGGATGCCACCCCCTGTCGAATGAAGTCCACTTGCCATCTGGGTAGGTGAAGAATGGAAGCTGTCCATTAGTTGGACAGGCTTGCCATTATCTGCTCCCGTCTCAGACAGTCCAAATCTTGTACATTAGTTGTACACTCTGTACATTAGTTGTACACAATTACATTAGTTGTAATTTTTTTATTTTTTACATTAGTTGTAAAATACATTAGCACATTAGTTGTACTTTTGTAAGAACATATGTTGTTCAAGTATAGTCAAGAATCAGTGTATATATAAACTGATCTTTTACTTTACTGTAATGTTGTAATTTTATTTCAGCAAATGTACTGTAAAAATATATAGTGATTTTTTGACAAAACCAGCTTGGACTGGTTATTGCAAATAGGGGGAGATTGTTAGGCACAAAAAGGCCTCAGTCAAACCTGCTCTACATCTGAGGGGGAGATTTTATAATCAAAACCTGTTGATGCATTTGAAGGTTGTATTTAAGGCCTGTTATATGCCTTATTGAAACCTGAAAATGATTTGCAATATCAGTCTAAAGCTGTTCTATACGTTGCATGTGTTGCAACCAAGACAGTTTGTCCAAGCTGATCAGTCTGCTGATCAGGCTGGACATAAACTGTCTACGCTGCTCTACACTGTTGAGCAGCTTGGGCATTTTTTAAAGTGTTCTGTTCTTTGTGAACAGAACCTGTTCTTTGTGAACAGGCTAAACACTTTATGGAATTAGTTTCCAAGTCATCATGTATTGTTTTTAACTACCAGATCAGTTTACACAGTTGAAGACAAAGTGGAAAGCAGAACCGCTCAGCCTGCCCAAGCTGTTCTGTTACATGAAGACAAACGGATATTTGAAAAAGGGTGACAGACCTTTTTCTTATATCAAAATAGGCCTTTACAAGGAAGAAAGACGCAAAGTTGACATTCCTAAAATGGTTAAAGGCAATGCAACAGTAGAAAGTAAAAAGACAAAAGTTCTGCACAAGAGAAGGCAAGTCTGCTTTTCAGAAAAGTGCAGAAAAGTTATATTGTCTTTTCAAACAAGACTTCTCCTTTTTCATTCTGCCCAATGAAGATGTTTCTCTTAGATCCTCTAAGTGAGTATAAAAGGAAGCTTCTAAGGTCAGAAAGAATGTGAAGAAAGCTAAGTGCTTAAACCAAGAGTGAACGTGCAAGTGTGATATTCATGCATGCAAATCTTCTGTAAACAAGCTTCTGTGTGTCTAAGCTGTTTACCAAAGCTGTTCCTTAAAGTCTTGTAAAATACAGTGAGTGCATCTTAGTGAGTGTGTTCATTGTAATCTAGTGTGAGTGTGTCTTAGACTAGAAACCATACTGTTGTATTCTGTCATCTCAGCTTGAACAATTCCGCAGTCAAGCTTGTTTGTAATTAACATTTGTTGATAATACATACAAACATTGAGAAAAAGAGTGTGTAGTTTTTAAATACTGTATTCACCCCCCCCTCTACAGTTTATTACTATATACTTTGGGAACCTTTCGGGACCTACAATATATATATATATATATATATATATATATATATATATATATATATATATGACTAAAAACATATGCATATAAATCATTTATTTAATTGAAATGTCAAAATTCATATAATATTGGGTTTCGGATCATCCGGATCCGGACCAATCCGAATTGGGGACCCGAATTGGCTACCGAATTCGGACCATGTAGTGTCCGAATCAATCATCCAGTTTCGGATTTGGGACCGAATTAGGTGACATCCGAAATGTTTAATCCGAAATTGGGAACCATCCGGACCGAAACATAAATCCGAAACATGGGCACCATCCGAATTCGGGTAATCCGAATTCGGATACCACACTTAGTAAATTTCCCAGATTTTGTTCTTGATGTTCTTGAATGTGTTCATACGAATTTTTCATAAAAATTCCCAAAATCTTTATAATCCACATGCAATTAATTATATTTATATATTATGATTATTGGGTTAATTTTATACTAATTTCCCTATCAATAACATCACATATTAATCAAGATCATCCAAAATTCGTCATTTTTTGTCAAGAACATTCTTTTTCATAAAAATTCCGATTTTTCTTCTTATTTGGATAATCCAAACTAAAATTCTTGTTTCTTTATCATCTATTAACTTAAATTTATCATAATCTACAAAATTCTTATACATGCAACTTATAAATTTCTCATTTTAATTATTTGGTTTCGGTTCTTCACCAAACCGAACCAAACTCTTAAATTCTTGAATTTTAAGTCGAGAATTACCTCAAATCTTGTAGTTCCTTGTTGATTAATTGTTGTTGTAGCTCCTCCTTAACTTTAATTCCAAATTCTTTGCAAAATTTGTGGATTTCTTGTTGAATCTTTGAGGTAGCCGTATGAGTGTAGAGAGAGATTAGAGAGAGAGAGAGTAATTTGCATTAATGATCATAAATGATCATTATTTCGGTTTTTATATATTAATTTGATCGTATTTGATATTTAACCCACTAAATTTTTTTGTATTTTACATCTCTTTATTTTAATCATTTTAATTATATTATAAATATAATTTAAAAATCATATTTACTTAATAAAATTTTCATTCATAATTACCATTTGCAATATAAATAATATAACAAAAATTATATTATTATTTCAAAAACACATATTACACGATCGACAAAAGTTAGGTTGTAACATGTTTGATTAGACGAAGAACACAAACTGTTCTTAGGGTTTTACAACCTTAGAGGCTTGAGAAACTTAATCAGAAAGCAATTACAATTGAAACACACGATTACAAAATTGCACGTACAGACTTAAAATAGAAAAACCTATTCTATCTATATATATAAAGCCTTCTGATTTGTTTCCTTGAGGAACTCTGATTTCTCTGGTAGTAGATATGCTTGAATCTTCAAATATAAATCTCTTCGTGAATTTCAGCACTTTCTGTTTGTTAAACTGTTGAGCAGCTTGAACTTGAGCAGCTTGAACTTTTGAACTGGCAGCTTGAACTTTTAAACTAGCAGCTCGAACTTACTCAACTAACAGTTTGAACTTCGTAATTACACAGAAAATCTACCAACAGTCTGAGAAATCTAACTAACAGCTTGACATACTTAGAATATTTCCCAACAATCTCCCCCTAACTTAAATTCTTTACACAAGACTTTAAGTTTTTTGTACAAATAAGGAAATAAAACAAAGTAAAAATGTTATTTACAAACTAAGGCATCCAAAAACTTACAATTATGAAAGTTTCTGATTTATTGCCTTTATGAAATCTCTTTCAACTCCTCTTTATCACAGTGAATCTTCATTGAGCTTATTTGGAGTAGCCAAGCCTTTGGCAGATTAAAGAACTCAAAATTCTAGAACCTGCTGGATCCGTCTGCAAGCTTGAGTCTATATGTCATTGATTTGGCATATACATCAACATGTACAATCTTCATCTCCTTAGCAGCTTCCATTTCTACTCTTGTAGACTCTGGATCAAAAATGCTTCTAAGATCTTTTACATTTCTTTGAACCCATACACAGTGAGACCTTGAATGGCTAACAGATCCAATATGATGCATTTTTGTCAGATCATCTCTGGTTAGCTTTTGTGCCATCTGAGCTAGCCTCTTATATTCTTCTTCTGGACCAGCCTCTCTTCTGATTACAAAATGATAGTGTAAATCAATGTCATCCATTGATTTAGCATACCGGTAAGTAATAGGCGGTTTGGAGAGGTCATACTGATCCAGGGCCTTTTCAATTTCTAGAGCCTTTTGAAGCCGTTGTTCAAACAACACCCTTTTGACCTGATCAATATTTGTTTGAGGAGGGGGATCACTAACAACAGCATGAACTGGTTCTTGTTGGCATTGGACTTGTTGGGAGACTTTGGCAGCTTCTTGTTTTTCCTTCTCCTTGTTATGTAAGGCCTGAAGCTTTTCTGTTGGCCATGACTGAGCCATTACTCTTGGTAGTCCAACTGATGCAGAGAAGTTTATCAAAAATTTTCTATGTTCTGCCTTTGAATGCCCTGTTGGCATTTTCCTTTTCTTATGATTCTGCTTGACCACAAACCCTCTTAGATAGTCACCTAAGGTTTCATCATCTTTCATTTGAGCATGAGTTTGCTAGTCTAAGAGTTCATCCTGTTCCTTTGCTAATTTCCTTGCTAATTCAGCATCATGAGCAACCTGGGCTTCTTTAGAAGAGAATTTAATCTTTGGAGATCCAATGAGAATGTCTTTACCCTTATCTCTGGAAGCTGATGCTGTAGATTGGACTGTTGTGACAGGAGCCTGAGAGACTTCTCTGATGACAACTCTAGTTGTCCTGATAGGATCAGCTTGAGTTTCTAGGCTAACAACTTGAGTAGCTGTTGGGACTGTTAGCCTAGAAACTGGGACTGTTGGAGGGGAGGTTGGAACCGTTTGGACTGAAGGTGGGCTCTCCTGATTCTCCCCCTTTTTGGATGCATTGATTTGGCCAGGTGGACCTACAACCTTTGTAATCAGGGTTCAAATCATCTTCTCAAGCTGAATAATCTTATTTCCATAAAGGGTGAACCCTTGATGAAAATAATCCAGTCGTTGATGTTGGGCTGCTATAGTCTGTTGCAGATCTGTGATTTGTGCCCCCCTGTGTAGCAATAAGGGACTTATAATATTCCAATATGGCTATAATAGGTTTCAGCTGTTGATCCGTCAATACCATG
>JAANYP010002991.1:21277-41484 GCA_020465985.1 Centrapalus pauciflorus | reverse complement strand
CTGTTGACAATGAAACACAGTGTTGTTTCTTGGATGACCAACATACGGGTTTGTCACCTAAGAATTGTACTGCTCCTGACGTACTTTTTCTATCCATCTTATCACCTGCGTGATCAGCGTCAGAAAAAGCAGTCAGATGAAATGAAGACTCCCTAGGATACCACAAACCAAGATTTGGAGTACCTTTGAGATATCTTAAAATTCGTTTTGCAGCAGTTAAGTGTGATTCTTTCGGATTTGCCTGATATCTAGCACAGACACATGTAGCAAACATAATATCTGGTCTACTGGCTGTTAAGTACATTAATGACCCAATTATACCTCGATAATGGGTTACATCTACAGGTTTTCCTGAGATGTCCGCATCGAGTTTTGATTTTGAATCCGGAGCCATGGGAGTTTTCATAGGAGTACTATTGACCATGTTAAATTTCTTTAACATGTCTTGGATATATTTTGACTGATTGATAAAAATACCATCAGTCAATTGTTTTACTTGTAAACCTAAGAAAAAATTTATTTCCCCCATCATGCTCATTTCAAATTTCTGGGACATTAAAAACGCGAATTTCTTAAAAAATTCTGGATTTGTAGACCCAAATATTATATCATCTACATATATCTGTATTACTATGATATCTGGCCCCTGACGTTTTATAAACAGGGTTGTGTCAACTGCACCTTTTGTAAATCCACATTTCAACAGATATGTTGAAAGGGCATCATACCAAGCACGAGGTGCTTGTTTAAGGCCATACAGTGACTTATCCAAAATATATACATGATCAGGTTTCGAAGGATCAGTAAACCCTTCGGGCTGATATGTATATACTTCATCTGTTAGCTCCCCGTTTAAAAACGCAGTTTTGACATCCATTTGATATACTGTAAAATTTTTGTGTGCGGCAAAAGCTAAAAACATCCTTATAGCTTCAATGCGTGCAACTGGTGCGAATGTTTCATCATAATCAATTCCTTCTTGTTGACTGTATCCTTTGGCCACTAGCCGAGCTTTATTCCTAATAATGACACCGTGTTCATCTTTCTTGTTCTTGAAGATCCATTTCGTGCCAATTATAGATTTGTCTTTTGGTCGCTCAACAAGCCTCCAGACCTTTAACCGTTCGAACTGGTTGAGTTCCTCTTGCATCGCCACAATCCAATCAGCATCCAGAAGGGCTTCTTTTACATTTTTAGGCTCAATCTTACTCAAAAAATTTGAAAATAAGCATTCATTTATTGTAGCCCTTCTGGTTTGGACTGATGAAGATGGATCACCAATGATATTCTCTATTGGGTGATTTCTTGTCCACTTAACTGTATGTGGAAACGGTTCTATTGGGTCTTGGTTGGGATTGGAATCAAAATATGGTTCGGGAGTTGTTGCAGATGTTGTAGGTGGAACATCTGAGGTAGGAGCTTCTGACTGTTCAGAAGTAATAGGGGTTTCAGAAGTATGTGGAGGTTCAATTGGTTGTACAGTCTCAGTAGTTGACTGCACCTTTGCTGTTGAAGCTTCTCCAGTTTCTTCTGAACTTTGTTGTTAAGAGAGATCTGAAACTACTACTGGATCTTCAGTGATCCTGTCAGGCACCAAATTTTGAACATTAGATTTGGGAGTTTCAAAATAATCATCATAAAAGTTCTCAAACAACTTATTTAATTCATTCTGTTCAGCATTTTGTTTATTTGACTCCAATGAAGTCTGCATGTTAGGTCCGGGTTCTGAACTGGTGTGTTCAGAAGCCATTACCACTCCTTCGTCAAATTTAACATTTACGCTCTCGTTGACTATCTTGGTTCTCTTGTTGTAGATTCGGAAAGCAACCGACTCCTTTGAATACCCGATGAAGATTCCTTCATCCGCCTTTTGATTAAACTTTCCCAGATTGTCTTTATCATTCAATATAAAGCATCTGCAACCAAAGACATGGAAAAATTTAACATTAGGTATTCGTTTATTGATCAGCTCATACGGAGTCTTTCCGAATCTTTTATTTATTATTGAACGGTTTTGTGTGAAACATGCTGTTGCAACCGCTTCTGCCCACAAGAACAATGGTAAATTGGAGTAGGCCAACATCGTCCTAGCTGCTTCCACTAGTGTCCGATTTCTTCTTTCAACGACACCGTTTTGTTGTGGAGTCCGAGCAGCTGAGAATTGATGTGTAATTCCAACTGAATTTAAGAACGAGTCTAATGATTTGTTCTTGAACTCTGTTCCATTGTCTGAGCGAATTGTCTGGATGGTGAGTTGCAACTTTACTTGTATTTTTCGAATGAAGTCGATGATAGATTCGGTTGCATCTGATTTGGATTTCAGGAAAAACACCCATGTGTATCGTGAGTAGTCATCAACTATCACTAATACATATCTTTTCTTATTTATACTTTGTACTCTCATTGGTCCACACAAATCCATATGCAGTAACTCTAATGCTCTTGTGGATGAGTGTACTGTTTTGGATTTGTGTGTGGCTTTCGTCATCTTTCCTTTTTCACATGCCGCACATAGTTGCTCTTTTTGAAATTTAAGCGCCGGCAGCCCTTTAACTAACCCTCCTTTTGCTAGGTTGGTCAGTTCATTGAAATTTAGATGTGAAAGGCGACGATGCCACAGCCATGCTGTTTTAGATGTTGCTTTTGACAATAAGCAGACATCTTTCTTCAGATTGATCGAGGCTAAATCAATGGAGTATAGATTTGTTTTCCTGTTTCCTGCTAGAATTTCTTTTCCTTGTGCTGATCTGATGCTGCACCGATTGGCTTTAAAGTTGACTTCTAACCCCTTATCACACAGTTGTCCAATACTGAATAGATTATGACCAAGACCGTCAACATAAAAGACCTTTTGGATTGTGATTTTGTCATACTTCAGACTTCCGTATCCCTTGATCGGACAAAACTGATCGTTTCCAAATCTTACCGTCCCACAGAACTTTTCTACAAAGTCCGTGAGTGTGTCTCGTTGTCCGGTCATGTGTTTGGAGCATCCCGAATCAAGGTACCAGACATGGTTTACCTATAAAATGTAATAGCACATGAGGTACCCACTTGTAGTTGGGTACTTTAGTTTTAGGTAAAACATGCATAGTATCATTTGTTTTTCTAACTGATATGGCTTTAGGCTTACCGTTTGAATTTATTTTAGGTACCCATTTTTGAATTGTTCTTTTGGGTATCCACTTTTGTACAATTCGCTGTGGAATTGTTTTTGAAATTTTTATCTGTAGATCCTTTTTCTGTTCATACAATGAGTCCTTTTTCTTTGGTTGCCACACAAGCTTATTATACTTCACAGTTTCAGACTTACAAACATCAGAATTCAAAGCAATTAATTTTGATCTTGAAAACTTAATACAAGAATTATTAACAGTTTTATCATTATTACAGACAGAATGTTCAATTTTGCTGTTTCTATCTGTAACAATTTTTTCTTTCACGCGCCATTCTTGTTTTATAATCTTGTTTTTCTCTTCTCTTTGCTTCTTTCGCCACACTTGTTTTCTCGACCCGTTCACAACGTTATCTGACATAAAAGAAGTTTGAGAATTAGAAGATTTAGATGCTTGTTTTTTCTGTAACCTTTTCATACCTGTTGAAGATTTGACTTTATTTGCAAAAGAGTCCGTTGATGAGGATGATTCACCCTTTTCAAAACTAGGAGAATGAACAAACATTTTTGTTTTCTCCTTCTTTTGTTTCACTGATGGTGAATATTCAGATGGTTTTAAAGAGTCTGTAGTCATTCTTTGCAGAATTTTAACAGATTCTTTATTACCTGTTGATAGTTTGTTAGTCAAAGGTTTGATAAATTCACCAATTTTACCGAATCTTTGATCTAATGAATTAATATCAGAGTGCATGAACAGATCAAATTCTTTTTCTGAATTTATAGAATCCAGAGAAATAGATGAATGTGGATCAGACACATTTATGTTTTTAGACTTATCTTGCAACTTTTGTTCTATTTTTAGTAATTCAGACTTGAGTGTTCCATTCTCTGTCTCAAAACTTTTAATTTTCATTTCTAAATCAGAATTTATCTGTTCTAAAATTGAATTTGGTAAATATAGTTTTTGAGACTGAGTTGGTAATTCAGACAAATCCTTTTCAGAATAAGTTTGAATGTACTCTTCTTTAGTATCAACAATGTTGCTGATTTCATTTATCTTGGTGTAGTCAACATAATTTTGCATTTTGTCTGATCTTGACCTTTTGATTTCTTCACTGGATTCTACTTCTTCAGATGCTTTCAAGAATGTCATTTTTAATCCTAAATTCATGTATCTGACATCATATAATGTTGGTGAATGTGATATAGCTTTTGTCAGATACTTAGGATTTTCCCAACCAATACCAGATTTAGAGTTATAAAACTCTGTATCTTTTGGTTGATTTAAATATATTGTTTGATCTGTTTGCCCTCTTTTAATAAATTCATCCTCCATCTTCTTTATTTTCTCATAGAGTTTAGTTCTTTCTTCAAATATGGCATGATATTTTACAGAAAAGTTTGAGGCTTCTAATTCAGTTATTCGCAGACTTTCTTGTAAATCAGATATTTTGTGATTCAGATTGAGTATATTGCTTTGAAGTTCTTTTTCCTTATCTTGTAAGTCTGAGACAGCTCGTAAAGCTAAGGCTTTATCTTTGGAAAAATCTAGGACTAAATTGTGTTCATTTAGAAGTTTGTTTTCCAAAGAATGAACCTTTTTCTTTTCTGCTTTTAAGGATTTTTCAAACTTTTTAAGCATGAAAGCCATATTAGTTAGTTTTTCTTCTAATATGCATGAGTCGTCAATATCAGAATCTGAAATAGAATTTACCTCTTGTCCTTCTGAATCCTCTGAGTTATCAGACTCTGAATCCTCCTCATTTTCAGCTTTATTTTGGCCAGATGCCATTAATGCAACTTCTTCTTTTTCTTCCTCTTCATCAGAATCAGATTCTCTCTGCTCTTCATCCTTCATCCGTCAGTCCAACCCACACCTCATCTTCAGCTATCATAGCTGATTCACTCAGTTCAGATTCATTGAAGATTTCTGACTTTAAACAGATATGGGCATCTTCATCTAAAATATCATCATCTTCAGATAACTGTAACCAATGATCATCCTCCGCCATAAGAGCTTTGCCTGACTCTTTCTCTTTGGCTAAGAGGGCCTTTCTTGTATAGTAGTCTGAATTTTTGACTACTGGAGATCTGCATTCCCGGGCATAATGACCTGGTTTTCCACAGTTATAGCATTTCTGTTCAGATTCCTTCTTGGTTGATTTATCTGACTTCTCGTATTTGTCAGATTTTCGTGCACTACTTTCTCCAGCTTTCTCATACTTATCCTTTTTCTCAACTTTCCTTGAGCCTGTTTTGTAGCGCATTTTGTTGTTTGTTGGCTTCCTGTAAAATTTCTTCTGAAATGCCTTTGTAAGCAGTGCCATCTGTTTTTTCATCTCTTCAATCTCTGAATCTGCAGATGAATCTGATGATTCTGATTCTGATGATGTACTGCTGATTACCGCTCTTTTCTCCTTTTTGAGCTTGTATTTATACTTTTTCTCCGCCAGTAGAGCTAGTGGATCAGCAGTTTCTTTTTCCGCTTTCTTCTTTCCAGATATTTTCCTCAAAACAACTTCTTGGTAGTTGTTGAGGTTTTCAAATAGCATATGAAAATCCATCTCCTCTATATCTTTCGTTTGTTGGATGATCATAGCATATTTTTCCCATTCTGGATTTAGGACATTTAAAAATTTGACATTGATGTCCAAGTTGGACTTCGTCACTCCGTTTCTTTTTACTTCACTTACCAGATTTACAAATCTGAGATAAGTGTTTTCCAGAAGTTCACCTTCACGGGCTCTAAAGTTCTCAAATGTCATTAGACTATTCCTAGCCCTATTAGTAGCAGCTCTGTCTGATCCCCGCATGATTTTGCATACTTCATCCCAGATGGATTTAGCAGTCTTTGTATTTGTCAGACAAGTGTATATTTCATTGGGGATTGAAATTAACAATAACTTTCTTGCAGTCTTGTCCCCTAACTTTCTCTTTTTCTGGGCCTCTGTTAGGTTTGTTACCTCAACAGTCCTTGGTGGTATTGGGGGATTTCCAGTTGGTACTCCTGGGATTGTTTCCATAAAGATTGCTGGTCCTTCAGTTAATGATTTCAACATTTCTTCAGACAAATCATGGAAACTTATAAATTCCAGAAACCGCTCCCGCCATTGAACATATTCCCCTCTGTATAAGATTGGGGGTTTGGTTTCTGATCCCATAGCAAGTGCATCTTTAGACATGTTGATTGTTCGTTGGAAAACTTTAACCAAGATCAAATGAACTCCGAATGAGATTGAAAAATTTGATCACACCTTGAAATACAGATTAGTACTGAAATCTACAACACAATGACTTGTTAGTAGCAATAAGCAGTTTGAATCAAGCAGTGAATTGTGTTTGGATTAATGTGTGTGACAAACTTGAATGATTCTTGTGTTATGAGTGAAACTTGAATGAATGTTGTGTGAAACTCGATTGTGTCTTTTCCCAAACTCGATTGGATCTTTGATCAAACTCGATTGAATCTTTGAACAAACTCGAATGTGTGTTTGATCAAACTCGAATCAAGTATATGAAATTCACTCTCGAATGAGTCTTATGTTAAACACGAATGAATGTTATACAAAACTCGAATGAGTGTTTTGTAAAACTCGAATCAATGTTATAGAAAACTCGAATGTGTCTGTTGCAAAACTCGAGTGAATACAACTTGAATGGGTCTTTTATAAATCTCGAATGGATCTTGTATAAAACTCGAATGGGCTTTATATATAACTCGAATGTGTCTTATATAAAACTCGAATGAGTCTTATATAAAACTCGAGTGTCTTATATAAAACTCGAATGGGCTTTATATAAAACTCGAAGCTGTCTTATATAAAACTCGAATGAGTCTTATATAAAACTCGAAAGAGTCTTGTATAAAACTCGATTTAGTCTTATATAAAACTCGAATTGTTCTGAAATTCTAGTTGTCAACTCGAATATTACAGTTTGGCAACTCGAGTAATAGTAAGACACAACTCGAATAACAAAGCTAACCGACTCGATTATCTAAGATTCCCGACTCGATTAACTAAGACACCCGACTCGATTAACTGTTATATTCAACTCGATTTACACACAAGATGTGTATAATGCGAGTTTCTTAGAATTTTCAGTTTTTCAAGTCTTAAATTCAGATTAAATCCAAATTTTACCCAATTTCATTCAAATTGTAATCGAAGGTAAGGTTTTTGAATACAAACACTTTTTCTAAAGCACTTTTATGCAAAAATGGATCTAAACCAGACTTTTTCAATGAAACAGTACCGGTTTTTGAACTTTTCAAAATTTCAGAAAATTGCTCAGGTCTTTTTCTGTGTTTTGAAAATCAAAACAAGTTTGTATTCAGTTGATTCGTCTTTGAAACCTGAACCTTCGATCCAATTTACACTTTAAATGAACAACAGAATCAAAACCCCTAGTGATTTTAGGGTTTTTTCCGAAAAATGCTCAAGAACACGAAGAACAGATTCAATCTCAAACAGAATTATTCATTCCTAATTCTCTGATACCAATTGTGAAATATAGTTTCTACAAATTCAATCAACAATATGCAATTAATAAGAACAATAAATGTAATCAATACTGACCGAATGATTTGATTGATACTCTTGATGATTACAAAATGATTTCTTGAATATTCTTGTACAGAGCAGCTTTCTCTTAATCAAATGCGTACAAAATGATTTCTGACAGATCTGACAAAATCTCCCTATTTTGAAAGTCAACATGACTATTTATACACATTTACAAACTATAAGGAAATTACATATTAAGTCCCTAGACTTTGATATTTCATCAACTAACACATATTCCAACAACAGTAATTATCCATTCAGTTATTTCTCTAGTCAGCATTACTTAATCCAGACAGTTCTCTAAATCCAGACAACACTTAATGAAAAATGCAATCAAACAACCACTAAATCGAACTACAAAGGTTTCCATAGAATTAACTAGGCTTAGAGTTCTAATAACCCTATCATGGGCGAAATATAGTGTCAAGATCTTACTTGATCACCATCACTAATAGTAATATTAAAATTAATATTCTACTTTTAAAAATTTAGTACAGACATACCCATAACGGATTGATAAAGTACAGATTTGACTATAATATCCAGAATTATAACATATGCGAATTTGTGTGTTACAGTTCCATGTTATGGTTTATTACGTTGTAAAGTCATAAGCTACAAATTGCTTGTTGTTTTATTCTCTCGTTTGCAGTTGAAACATAAAGTTATGTATATCATATGCCAAAGGTCATATATATGATGCAATCATTACACCATGATAAAGGCAAGATCATCGATATCTATATCTGATTATCCTATTCACGAGACTCGAAGTTTGTTGCTACTGCTGATGTTATATAATAGGGTTTATAATGAAAAAAATCAACATGCTTTCACGTTTCTTGTGTTTTCGTCCCTCCATATTATTTTCAGTAAAGTCCTCAAGTTACTTTTTTCCATTTTGGTTCAGTGAAATTTGGCTATTAGAATCTAGTTTTCAATTTTAAAAAACCCCGGTTTAAAAATTATAATCGGGCTCTAGTAGTCAAATTTCTCAAGATTAGAAAAAAATAACATTAATGAACAAAAACATAAAAACTGTAAAAATATATTGGTTTTTTTTATATAATAAACCCTCTGTAATAATATCTATAAACCTTAACTAGTCAAAATAACTCGTGCGATGCACCAGACTGTAATTTTATTTTTTGATTTGAATATTATGTACTTATTAAAGATTTAATTATATTTTTGGGTCACTATATGATCTTAGATTGTACAACATATAATACTTAGTCATAACTTTTTATAAATAGCAATTTTATAGTCTTGAAAATACACACTTTTAATTCAAAAAAATAAAAGTCATTTGTTTACGTCTTTTAATATTTAATTTATTTAAGTTTCTTAACTTTACGTTTTAAAAGATTTTAAAGTATATATATTATTTGTTTTAAGTAGAAATTAGAGGATTAAACTTAAAACATTTTTCCTGTATTTTTTATGTTAATGATTATTATATATTAAATAGAAAAAAAAAGAATTTAATTCAAATCTCTAACAAAGTAAAGATTGGTTAAATTAATAAAACTTTGATATTTATATGAAAAAAATATAGTTTTTATACATAGTGAGACTACTATGAACTTTTAAAGGTTGACTTTTAGAGATAAAAACATATTTATCTTTTGATGAAACGATTTTTTATTAATAATTGTCTAATAAATAAATTTAAGACTGATTTTATATTTAAATAATTGAACCATATATGACATTCCGAGCATATGATAATTAGATAAATATTTTTTAATAAGTAACAATCAAAAGAGTCATGTAATCTTTCTTATACATAAAATATACGAACTACATTTATTATTTTAAATGGAACAATATATTAAAATAAAAATTGCAATACTTGATTATCAAGGTTTTTGAATAAACATTTGTTTATGACTATGGTACGAATTTTAATCACTGTTAACTAAAATGATGATTAAAAAATATTCTTGTCTCGACAATTGGAATAAAAAACAACCATAACTTAAATATTATTTATTTAAAAAATTACAAAATCACACCACCGCAAAAAGTTTAAGGTTATTGTTGGGATTTTTAAATAAATACAAAGTTAAAGCCTAATATTAAATACAACACATTCTCTTAAAAATGAGAAGAATGGAAAATATGCATAATCTTTTTATATATTCTTAAAACCTCAAAAAAGCTATATTCCTTTAGTTATAAATAATCAAGTTATATATCCTTTGGTTGCTTAATATGTGAATACTCAAGCTAGAATAGAATATAAAACAAATTTTATTTATTAAAATTTTAAATATAAATATAAAAAGCATCATTATCATTTATTAGATCTCATTATATTTAGATAATAAATAAAAATTAACAAAATGATTTCTTCTATTATTTATTAAAAAATTTAAATTAGATCACATAAGAACTAAATGATAACTACTATTATTTATCAAAAAAATTAAATAAAAATAAGGTAATTGATACCAATAGGAATTGAACTAAGTGAAAATAAATGAGGGACGAACTAATGAAAAGACAAATAAGAAATTAAAATGTTACAAATTAAGTATTTATAATTAATGGTATTTACTATCATCAATTAAATAATCATAACTTTGCATTAAAACTTAAAATTGAAGATTTCAATGCATACTTATATAATATATTTTTCTAAAAGTAAAATACATAAGTTTGTATTATTGATTTTTTTAATTGTTTTTTTTAAATAACCATAAACGTTTAATGAAATTTTAATATCTATGATTTTATTAACTCAGTTTTTGTAAATTTTGAACCTAATTGGTAATTTAAAATATAGAGTTTAATCTAAAATTTTTATAGTGAATTTTTAAAAAATAATGTATTTAAAAAGTAATAAATTTCATATTTTGAAAATTGATTTAATTATATGTTTTTTTTGTCAAATTACAATATAAAAGCAACTCTAGGTACTTCAACTTGTTTCTTTTTATCATAATGGAATTACAACCAAATAACAAAACGTAATACTACACTAAATGAAATATACGAATTAAAAGAAATATTAAATTATTAATTCAATAAACATAAAAACTTCAAGTAAAATATATAGTGTATTGTTAATATTAATATATTATAAAATACTTAGAAAATGTATAAACCCATAGTTACAAATATCCTCATTAAATTAAATTTTAATATTAGTATTCACAATATCAAATTGTGTAACGATAACTATATTAAAATACATTATAATATTTATTAAATCGTATGGTGTTTAATAATGTTTCTGGATCAATATTTATTGAAAATTCTTCAAAGAGGGATTAAAATAAAAAAAAATCATTAAAATAAAATATTGTAAAACTTTTATTGTTGAAAAAACTATCAAGATGATATTCATAAAAGAGTTCAGGTATAGAGAAACAAAATTTTTGTTGTTAACACATTTCTTTCTAAAAATTATTAAAGTTTAAAACTATATAGTTGAAAGGATAGATGACAATGACCTATAAGTTGGTGAATATAACGTTGACATATATATTTTTTAGCAATGAACCTTAAGGATATTTGACATGTCAATATAGAGCATATCCATCACCTACATCAACATAAATAATTTATTAATAAAATATAAGTCAAAATAATTTAAATAAATATATCATTACAATAAAAAAAGAATTATCAAAGTAGGATTAAGAACACACAAATTTGTATAGAAAGTCTATTTGTCAATAACTTCTTTGCATGGATGGTAACTTCAATGATATCCATCATCAAATATAAAATATCACAAAATAAAAACTCTCATAATCGATTTCACATAATAGAATATAATACGTGTGTTAGAGATGAAGAACGAACTTGATATATGACAAATAAAAGAAGAATAAATCAAGAAGAAAACTAACCTGTGAAAATCTTAGAGAAAAAATGAGAATGCTTTAGATTGACAAATGAATTAATCCATACTATTTAAAACTTTTGATGACCATTCATTTTCTTTGTAACCTATGAATGAATAATGAAATAACAATTAATTATAGATAACCAAAAGTCATGAAACGGTGGTGAAATTAAATAAAAAGATCAAAAATTTATGAAATGAATTAATTTATAGAAAAATAAATTTGATTATCAAGATTTAATATATCTAGAAATTTATATTATCTAACAAATGAATTAAATTATACAATAACAAAATTGATTATCAACGTTCATCAGGGTTAGTACTCAACAACTTTTATAGTATATAACATAGTCCTAGTGGGCCGAATGGGCCGGATCAAGGGTTTTACAAACGAGGCAATTTCATCATCATATTGATTAGAAATGTGCAATTGTCGCATCGATCAGATCAAATCGGTCCTTGATGCGAGCTAGTCGTTTGCTAAAAGTTGGTCTCCCTGGTTTCTTCTTCAATCAGGTAAGAGAAGGTTTTTGATTTTTCAAACGAAAACCCTAATTTCATCGTTGTAGTTGATTACTTGATTATCGAGCCAACTGATCTAAGAATTTAGAGTATTGCTATCAATAATTGCTCCGTGAAGTCATTTGAATGGATAAACTATGGTGATTCGATTGGGTAATTTTTTTTAATCTTCCAGATTTTGTATACAAAGTAATCAAAATCGTTAGATGTTTTTTGTTTTTATGTCTATAATTAATTTGATAGTTAGGTTGCTGTAGCTAATCTGATAATTTGTTTGTTAATTGCTAGCAGCTCGAAGTTTTGATTTTCGTATTAAGATGGAGACCAGACGGTACAACGGCAGACAAGATATGCGTAGACGGCAACAGAAAACAGATGAGGTTATTGTGTTATTTGACTCTCAAGTTTCATTATGATGCTTAAATTTGATTTATGCTGTTTATTTGCACTTATGTGATGTTATGATTGATTAGATTCTTCTGTATGTTGATTTTGTTTTGTTTTGTAAGATGTGCAGGAAGATGAGGCTTCTGTTCTTGAGGAATTTGCAGAGGAATTTCGCCTACCAATTCATCAGAGACCAACAGAAAATGTAGATCTTGATAATGTCGAACAAGCATCATTAGACACACAATTAACGGCATCGAATGTTGGTTTCCGGCTTCTTCAAAAGATGGGGTGGAAAGGGAAAGGTCTTGGGAAAAATGAGCAAGGTATGTAGATGAGAAAGTGCTTGCACTTTGTGCTTGGGTGTGTATGTGGTTTTTAGTAGATCTTGTCTGCCTTTTAGGACTCCTCACTAAGTTTGGGTTTGGTGAGAGATGGGGATGTGGATGGGGTGAATTTAGTTGCTAATGTACTTTTGGAAGTCATAAAAAGTATCCTATGATTGAGATTGATTCCATGTTTAGCTAATCTCTCAAGTTTCTAACTTGATAAGCTGTTGTTTTGATGGTCTCGTGGTAGTTCACAAAATTGCAACCCCTCTTATTGATTGGTGGCGGCAAGTATAGTTTTTAGTTGAATCATTGATTGATCCATATAATGTTGTTGAGGATGTTGGCTGAGTTTTATTTGTGATTGTTTGACCTTATTTTGATCAGTCGTAATGTAGGCCCAAGAGATTGTACTTATGTCTTTGTATTCTGTCTCTTGATCAGATTGGTGAGACCTTAGGTGGCGTTTGGCTCACGCAATGGATTTTGAAGGAATTGAAATTTGTTTATGGTGTATTTTGAAATTTGGATTACAAAAACAATGAACAAAGATGTGTTTAAATTCCATCCAAATCTATGGTCGAAGGAATCTATCATTCCTAGTTATTTGTAAATAAATTTAGATTTCTAACATTTCACACATCTCATACCCGTAACTAGCGTTAAACACTATTCCACACCTCAACTAATCAACTAATATATACTATAAATTAAATTCCAATTCATTCAAATTCTATTTTATGATCTAAACGCCCCATAAGTGTACGGGTCAGGCAATATGTTTTTTTGACGAGGTGGTATGATCAAATATCAATAATAAGAATATGTAGTTAGGTTGAGCTTCTTCATGATCCATGAAGAAATTAGTGTATGACTTCTTTCTTTGACTTGTCAAGGCTATGAGTGACAATTAGAGGGTAACTGACATGTCTCTGGCAACAAGGCCAAGATCATTGCTTGACACGGTAGGCATTTTGCTGATGGTTGTCATATGTAGGCCACACTATCTTGTCCCTTTGTGTTTTGGGGGGATAAAGGAGGCAACTAATTTTGGTTATACTATCGTTTTATGTTATATTGACATGAAATTAATCTGCCTTTTCCTTACTAATAAATATGATAGAAGATATATTGAAATATATATGCAATTCGGGTTTTTCATGAAAAGCAGGAGATGGTTATATATAACATAATCCATTGTGATTAAGCAAGAATAATGTTATGAAAGACTTTGAATAAAGGGGTCAAAATTAGTCAGGGTGCTGGTTCAGTTTCTTAAGTCCCCTGTTTCTGATCATTTCCTTTTTCCAGTGTCTATAAATAGGAATTAGACAGGGGACAGTTAGCACACCCAATTTTTTTTTTTTCATTCTTGTAATTCTCTTTTAGATACTCATAAGTCAATTTAAGTGAGCTGAAGTTCCTGACATTCTTCTATTTTTTGTGTTCAAATAAAATGGTATAAGAAAGTAAAAGGATATAAAAGAAAGGATATAAATGTTAATGGAATTATATCTCCTGCCTCTCACAATTTCCCCTCCATTTCAACATATGTTCTTTCCTATCATATCACCCTGGACCCCCTCCTTTTTGGACACCTACTGAAACCAATAGAAAGAAGAGGGATGTGTAAAAATCTATTCAGACCACTGAAACTGAAAAACCAAATTTGAACCAGACTAGCGAATGCTTGGTTATCAGTTCTATAGTTTCTTAAAACCTGTGTCTCATCCTGGTTTGGAGGCGGAACTGAACCACTTACTTTTTATAAAAATATTATTTTCCTTTGAGTTGCATTATGTTTATACATTTATTTTTTAATTGTCCCATGATTATAGTGATACGAGTCTGCCCAAACGTCTTCGGGTAATTCCATCCCTACCGTGATTAAATGGAGTCAGATAGAATAAGTTATGTTACTGTACTTAGTAGTTGCATTATGGTCTTCATGTGTCCTTAACTTTAGACTAGTTAAGCACCCCACTATGTGGAAGTGCATGCATTCATGTTTCCTTCCCATGCAAGTCTCCTATTCATATGTTAGTGGGTCAAGTTATTAGAGTTGGTGGTTTATGTCTTTATGAATATATGTACCAATGCATTGAGAAGAATGAAGCAGAAAAGTGTCTCAAGTTTCACCTTTTCCTCTCGGCTTAAAATAGATAGCCTAGTGGCTAGTGACATGGAATCGGTAGTGACCCTCACACATATCTCTTAACTATGGTTAATGCAATTTACCTTCTGCATGTTGCTGTGGGACAGGTCGGTGTGAGCCTGATGCAGAATGAGAATTGCATATGATAGAACAATGGATAAACAGAGGTGAACAATGAAATTGACTAAGCAAAATATCAGTAAACAATCCAAAAGGATCCCAGGGATAATCCATTTCTTTCAACCGAATGGTTGGAGACCCCTCAAAGCACAAGCAGTGAGCTAATCAAACCCTAACAATAGTTTCTGCACACTTCACTCACACCTCTACCTCTTATTTATAGATTCTCAATATTAACTAACTACTAGATATTATTACTAATATACCCCTTTCTAGAATATACTAACAATTCCCTATCAATACTTCCCCCTTATATAAGTCTTGACCTCAAGACTTGTAGTGCTGCAAGTTCCCCTGATGCCCATTCACATGTCTGGTGGTGTAGTTAAATCAGAACCCCAAACGTCCTCTGGTTGACAAAAATTCCCTTGAGCATCGACAAATTCATCATCTCCCAACAACAGAATCCTCAATTGACCCTCAGGTGACTTATGAGCAGGAAATTGATTTCCACATCGAAAACAAAGGCCCTTCTTACGACGTTCCTCATATTCGGACCGAGTTAAAGAACGTAATCCACGATCACGAGGCATGTTTGAAGACGACTCCAGTGGAGTGATCGTTGGCAGAGGAAGACGAGATGAGGGAGCCACAGTCGTATGCATCTTGAGCGATCCCTAGAATCCAAGACATGAGACCCATCCGTCTTGGACCGTCCCAAATAAGGTTTACGATCTAATAAAACTTTAGGAGGCCCAATAGATGAGCGACCCCCTGAAAGCCCACCATCGGTCCATTAGAGGATTGATAACAATAGCGGACGTGAGAGACGGCATCAGCGGATGGACGTAACAGCGCTTCAAGATCCTTCGCCAAATACATAGCATCCAATCTTGATTGAGGACGGTGAAGATGAACCCAACGCTTCACATCATCACGTAAACCAACGATGAAATACCCTAGGGCTTGAGATTCTGATAATTTCGGAACCAAGGAAAGAAGATACTCAAAATCATCGATATAATCTAGGATGGAATTGGACTGCTTAATAGAAGCTAATTGCTCGAATGGATTTTGAATTTCTAGACCCCCAAAACGTTGCAGCAGTTCGATTTGTAGTGCATCCCAAGTCAAAGAAGAATGAACTTGATTGACAATGGTGAACCAATGTTGAGCGACCCCTACCATGCTCAATTGAGCCAACCGTATGCGAAGAGGGGGAGGAGTTATGTTGATGTCAAAATACAACTCTGCTTTCTGAATCCAGCCTTGGGGATCAAACCCATAGAATTCTGGAAGTTTGATCTTCACAGCCCAAGGTAAGATTGAAACACCCTTGTGAGGAGATTGGGCACCACCATCTCCGCCACTCCCTCCTCCAGATTCATAAAAAATACCAGAAGCACCTTCATCATTTGAAATAGATTTCTTACCTTGTTGTTTCATGAAATTCATCATTAGCTTACGAAATTCGCAATTCTCCAATCGATCCATCTCCAAAGTTTTCAATGAGGATTTGATGTCAGCTACATCAGTTTGCACCTGGCGGATCTGTTCTTCGTTCTGCTCCAAACGGCTCTGAACCGATCTGGTTTCAGTAGGCATACTGATCGAAACAGAAGATAAAAAGGATAACAGTATCGAAGGATAGAGAACAACAGAGAAGAAGAAGAGATCACGGTAGAGACTGAGCAGGCAAGGTCGGACCAATGATGCAGAATCAGAATTGCATATGATCGAACAATGGATCAACAGAGGTGAACAATGAAATTGACTAAGCAAAATATCAGTAAACAATCCAAAAGGATCCCAGGGATAATCCCTTTCTCTCAACCGAATGGTTGGAGACCCCTCAAAGCACAAGCAGTGAGCTAATCAAATCCTAACAATAGTTTCTGCACACTTCACTCACACCCTCTACCTCTTATTTATAGATTCTCAATATTAACTAACTACTAGATATTATTACTAATATACCCCTTTCTAGAATATACTAACAATGCCCTATCAGAGCCCTACCTTTTTCTATATTTTCTAATTTGAAATCCCAAGTTTTTATTTGGTTCACAGTAACCAAACCAGGTTTCTGGTTCTGGTTCAGTTAGTCTACTTTAGGCCTAGAGCTTTTGAAAACAACTAATTTAATTGATTTCATAATAAACATAAAACTAATTGTAAGTTTTTTGCAATGTAAAAGAATATAATCACATTTGGATGGAAATGCATGCTTAAGCACTTGCATAAAATGTGTTACATGCTACATAGATCTAGTTAATGCCTTCTGGAACAGTGTTTTCGTTTCATTTTTCTTTCATTTGGCGTCCAGAGTATTTAATTTTGCTTTTGATTTCTTTTTTAATGCATTTCCACTAGAAGTTTTTCAGCTCATTTGTTCTTGATCATTCTTGAGTGGCTAACAAAGCTTTATCGTCACTTGCTCTTGTACAAACCGTAACTATGTTTGGCATATGGTCCTTTTGTTATTCAGATTAGTTTTCTTTGGCATAAGGCGTACATGATGTCCTAGTTCCTCCTATTCGTTTAAGAAAAAGCATTTAAATGACGATTATTACATGGGACCAGATACTGTTATATACTTATATCTATTTATATCTGATTTCTACTCAACATTTAAATCAACTTTTTACCATCACTATTTGTTAGGAATAACTGAGCCCATCAAATCTGGAATAAGAGATTCAAAACTAGGAGTCGGGAAACAGGAGCAAGATGATTTCTTTACTGCCGAAGAAAATATCCAGCGAAAGAAGCTTGACATCGAACTTGAGGAAACTGAAGAAATTGCAAAAAAACGAGAGGTATGCCTTTTAGCTCTAACATAATAGTAACAAATAAATATGTCAAAAAAACGTTAGATAACCTGAGGTTGATATTTTTTCTGAAACGTACATTTAATAGCAGAAGGCAGCATATAGCATATATGTATGTCTTTTGACGGGAAATGCTCCGTCATAAGGAAACATCAAACCTTTCTGGAGATCTTGAGAATTTCGTCCAGTTTTTATTACCTGGTGGCTTCTTCTGCCCCCTTCCTGCACATTATGAAATTCAGGTTATGGCAGATCGAGAGCAGAAAATTCAAACTGAGGTCAAGGAAATACGCAAAGTCTTCTATTGTGAGCTTTGCAATAAGCAGTACAAGTTAGCCGTTGAATTTGAAGGTCACCTTAGCTCGTATGATCACAATCATAGAAAGGTAATTACATTGCTGTTTGTTTTACCCTATTATCTCCTAAAAACCTCTTTCTAATAAGAACTAAAAAAAAGGAGAGATTTTTTGTTTGGTTGTTGACAACCACCTATTATATTTCAAAAGTTAATTAAGACTGCAGGCATTCTGGAAGAGTAATGTCACGAGTCTTCATTTAATCGATTCTAGGTTTTTGGCTCATGCCTCTGTAATTTTTGGCTCATTTAGGCGAGGCCAAAACATCTGAAATACCCTCTCTTTTTAGTTTTGTTTTGTTTTTAGAAGTAAAACTTCATTTCTTAAAACCTGTAAAACCACCTATTATATTTCTAAAGTGAATTTAGACTGCAGACATTCTGGAAGAGTAGCGCCACGAGTCTGCATTTAGTCGATTCTAATTTTTGGCTCATGCTTTCAGCTTTCGCGATTTGTGTGCTAACTTGGATTTGCTTTTACAGCGCTTTAAAGAAATGAGAGAAATGCATGGAACCAGCAGTCGTGATGACCGACAAAAACGTGAACAACTACGTCAAGAGAAGGAGATGGCAAAGTTTGCTCAAATGTATCGGTTCTTTACACTGGTCTCTAGCGTTCTTCATTGATCACCTATTTACACCTACATGATCTCATACTTTCACATGCTCTTGATTTAGGGCTGATGCCCATAAACAACAGCAACAGCAGCAGCAGCAAGAGGACTCCGGAAAAAGTAATTATCCCGTGAAGAATGCTACCGTCCTTGCTGATCAAGATCAGAGAAAGGCGTTAAAGTTTGGATTTTCGTCAAAAGTCGGTGCATCCAAGGTAACTAACAATTCCCAAAAGAATCTTTAGGCGCACATATTCTCTCAATAGGTTGATGTTTACTCTTTAACTACAATAATTTCGAGGAAGAGGGAAAGTAAAACACAAAATGAAGAAACTAAAATCAAAACAGAAATTATATTCGTGGTTCATGTGAATGACCTACATTCACAGTTGCATTTTATTACTTCCATATTAGAGTTACAATGACACGAGAGATGTATATGTGGGAGGAAACCATTAAAAAAGTTATCTTAATGGGCATGCGCCCTCGAACACATGCTTCTTGGTGGCAAATAATTCTCGTGCAACATCACTATCAACAACCTAACAAATAGTTCCTAATCGGGTGTCATGGTTTCACTCATGCTTTAGAGCTATTATCGCTAATTGGGCGTATGAAAAACCCCAAACAACTGCAAGTTGTGAAAATTTAAACCTCAAATCAAGGGTTACAGATCAAGATCGTACTTAGGATTGGTTTTGCCTTTTGAAGTACCAATATCATAAAATCGAGTCAGATTAGAGCTTCCTACCATAATGTGTTAGGTTTTATCAAAGTCAATTGTAATGTGTATGTCCGCTCCCATGATCCTGCAACTGATTCCATATCCAATCCTACAATCTTACGTTGGAGGTGCATACCCTCGCAGCCTCCTAACTATGTAAAAGAATTTTTGTTTTTTCCTTTTTCGTTAATCACATAGCTATGGTGCATAGTTGCATACTGTTGGGAGCAGCGCGACATAGGGTATGCACTATTTTTTTGTATCTAGTTTGATTTGGTTTGGTTTTATTATGTTTAAGTTAGTTTTTTATTGAGGATTATATAGATTTGTATGTTTATAGTATATAAGGAATTAGGATTTATATATTCAATGTATTATTTTAATGTTTAACTTTTTTATCGTAAAAATTTTCAAGTACATAACTACATAACTATAAATAAATGTATCACATAATTATTGATTTCAAATACCTTAAAAATCAAACCATACCCAAAGCTAAAAACCCAAACCAAATCAAACTGGATACAAAAACTAGTGCATACCCTATGTCGAGATTTAAATCCGCTGCTGTACCATACAACTCGAGCTCAAGCTCGAACCAGCTGAGCTTTTAACGAGCTCAAGACAG
>JAANYP010002991.1:0-17834 GCA_020465985.1 Centrapalus pauciflorus | reverse complement strand
AACAGGGCGACTATGCCCTTTGAAATAAAAGGAGTTGATCATAGTCTGCCCTAAAGGAAATAGAGTTTTGAGGATGGCAAGTTAATTGAAGGAACCTTGAGCTGGGGGCATTTTTTGTAGATCCCCTAACTCAGAAGAAGTGCTTCCAAAGAGCCTCAGAGCTGTACAAAGTTGATCTGAGACAACTTGCCGCCTTCAGACTTGCAGTTTCATTTAGGCAGTCTAGCAAATGGAGAGCAGCCATCTGGGATCAGCTCAGAGGCTTCTATAAAAGAGGGGAACTCAATGATCCCAAGTTCATGATCATCAGAAGTGAAGTTGAGGAACTTGAGGATACAAGGGAAGAACTGGAAAAGATGGTTCAGGATCCTTCTCCACTGATATGAAGTCCATCTACCATCTGGGTAGGTGAAGAATGGAAGCTGTCCATCAGTTGGACAGGTTTGCCATTATCTGCTCCCAACTCAAACAGTCCAAACATCTTGTACATTAGTTGTACATCTTGTACATTAGTTGTACATTATAACATAAGGTTGTAATTTTTGCTTTTACATTTAGTGTGTAAAATACATTAGTACATTAGTTTTACTCTTTGTAAAGAACATGTGTTGTTCTAGTATAGTCAGAATCAGATATATATATTAAACTGTTCTTTCTTTACTGTAATGTTGTAATTTTATTTCAGCAAAATGTACTGTAAAATAATATAGTGATTTTGATACAGACCAGCTTGAAACTGGTTATTGCAAATAGGGGGAGATTGTTAGGCACAAAAAGGCCTCAGTCAAACCTGTTCTACATCTGAGGGGGAGATTTATAATCAAACCTGTTGATGCATTTGAAGGTTGAATTTAAGGCCTGTTATATGCCTTATTGAAACCTGAAAATGATTTGCAATATCAGTCTAAAGCTGTTCTATATGTTGCATGTGTTGCAACTAAGACAGTTTGTCCAAGCTGCTCTGTCTGCTGAACAGGCTGGACATAAACTGTCTACGCTGCTCTACACTGTTGAGCAGCTTGGGCATTTTTAAAGTGTTCTGTTCTTTGTGAACAGAACCTGTTCTTTGTGAACAGGCTAAACACTTTATGGAATTTGTTTCCAAGTCATCATGTATTGTTTTTGACTACAAGATCAGTTTACAAAGTCGAAGACAAAGTGGAAAACAGAACTGCTCAGCCTGCCCACGCTGTTCTGTAACATGAAGACAAAAGGATATTTGAAAAAGGGTGACAGACCTTTTTCTTATATCAAAATAGGCCTTTACAGGGAAGAAAGACGCAAAGTTGACATTCCTAAATTAGTTAAAGGCAATGCAACAGTTGACAAAGTAAAAAGACAAAAGTTCTGCACATGTGAAGACAAGTCTGCTTTTCAGAAAAGTGCAGAAAAGGTTATGTTGTCTTTTCAACAAGACTTTTCCTTTTCATTCTGTCCAATGAAGATGTTTCTCTGAGATTCTCTAAGTGAGTATAAAAGGAAGCTTCTAAGGTCAGAAAGATGTGTGAAGAAAGCTAAGTGCTTAAACCAAGAGTGAACGTGCAAGTGTGATCTTCATGCATGCAAGTCTTCTATAAACCAGCTTCTGTGTGTCTAAGCTGTTTTACCTAAGCTGTTCCTTAAGTCTTGTAAACACAGTGAGTGCTTCTTAGTGAGTGTATTCATTGTATACTAGTTCGAGTCTGTCTTAGACTAGTAAGCATACTGTTGTATCTGTCATCTCAGCTTGAACTATTCCGCATTCAAGCTTGTTTGTAATTAACAAATTGTTGATAATACATACAAACATTGAGAAAAGAGTGTGTAGTTTTTAAATTGCTGTATTCACCCCCCCCCCCCCTCTACAGCTTATAACTATATACTTTGGGAACCTCTCGGGACCTACAATATATAATTGTGATATATATAATTAATATTTTGTGGGTATGTATTCTCCTTGAAGAGAGGATTACAACGATATAAATAACGTTCAAAACGGAGCTAAGATGAATGAGATATCAATGTTCAAAGATTGGTGTTTGATGTGGGAAAATGCAAGTTAAAAGTGTGAAAACTTGTCCCACATAGGAAGAAGGACCAAACCATGAGTGGTTTATAAGGAGGAGCCTTGACAAGCATGCCAAGTTACTCCAAGACAAATCTTGTGTCAAAACAGTAGCAAATCATTAAACTTGTGAGCACTTGCATCTGCCTCGTACTTTGTATAAGGAATTCTTTTTTGCGTGAGCCGCGTTCGTGTCTTGAACGAATCTAGACAATTCTAGAGCCGTTACAGAAATGGTTTAATGATAGAATTATATTTAGTTATTAATAAAAAATGTTTTTTTATTACAATTAAATATAATTAATTTGTTGTTACAACTCATGGTTTAATAATACAATTATTATATTTAATTATTAATAAAAAAATAGTTTTTTATTATTATTACAATTAAATATAATTAATTTGTTGTTACAACTCATCTCCTATAAAAGGGATGGAGATGCAAACACCAAAATACACTTGAAACACTTGATACACTTGAAAATATACTTGAATATTTTGAAACACTTTGCACTTTAAACGACGAGACGTTGCTGCTTCCAAGAACGAAGATCACTTAGAATTCACGTGAATTTTCAGGCAAGTTGGTTACCTCCGGCAGTACACACTGCTTTGGCTGTTGTACCCTGGGAAACAGAATTCGAATCTGTTTTAAGGGAATCGTGTCAAATACGAGACTCAGCCTTCTTTTTCGTATTGTAATTTAATTTTCAAGTATTGTTATTTCCTTTACTTGTATTTTAATTTTCGTATTTTATTTATTTCCGTGTATTGTAATTTCATTTCTGAATTGTGATTCGTAATACCTTTCTTATATTTTATAATTGGTATCGGGCACACTATCCATACAATTTACAACAGATTTTTACAAGTTCATCTTCTTCATTTTTTTCCAGATCTATCAAGCTTCGTTATAGGTTTTATCGAAGGTTCAAGATTTGAGTTTTTTTAATGTTCATCAAGGTTTTTTTTTGGGTTTTTTCTTAAGATCTGGACATATCATCAAGTTCTGGACGTTTATTATATGTATAATATTTATATATTACTAGTCATGACGGCCCGTGCGATGCACCGGGCTAATTGATTTTTATTTAAGATATTATGTAATTATAAAAAATGTATGTTTGTTAGGGCCACTACATAAACCCTAGATTGACAAATATCATATCAAATTGTATCGCCAAACAAATTTTTGTGCATAATCAACTTCATTAAGACCATACAAAAAGTGTCATAATAGTTTGAAAGAAAATTGTTAAATGACATTAAAAAACTTAGATTAATGCATGTGAAAAATGTCTGAAAATAATAATTGTAAAAAATTTAAAAAATAAAAAAGCGTTTTAGGCTAGGTCATTTAACTTACAACTTGCTATCTCGGTATTATGATAATATAAACCAATATACTAAATTAATAGTCTTACACATAATAAGTCAAATATTAAATTATAAGTTCAATGAAAATTCTTCATAGATAATTGGTATGGGAGTACTGAGTACATTGACTATAAACACAGGTATTAAGTCATTTTATAGACTGTATTTTGTATGTAGTGTTTGACTATTAATGTCTTCAAACATGACAATTTTAAGTCATTAACCATTTGTTACTCTAGATAGTGTCACATGAAACAGCGGTTGACACAAACTCTTACCACAACTACACGATTCGCCTTGGGTTTTACTATAGTATATTATTAACATATCTATTTGTATTCATCTTAGTGTGAAATTTTGTTTGCAAGATTAAAAACAAAAGCAAATGGACAGATATTAAGAGTTTATATGATATGAAAAAATGAAGGTTTGAATGAATTACACATATATTAAAACAAATATGCCATGTAATTCAATCATTTAATTTTATAAAACTTTGGACTTTAATCATCCTAAATGTTGAAGAGCTTCACTAAAAATAAAAATATATATTGAGATTTTTAAATTCATTTTTACTTTGAAATATGTAATAGCTATTACGTATCTCTTTGATAACCTATGTTATTAAGATCGATTACTACAAATTTTAATTTTTACAAATCATTATTACTATTATATATATCGAGGGTTTAATTATGGTTTAAATATATAACTAAAATTAAGTTTATGACTTTAAATTTATATTACCAATACTATTACTTATTACTTTAGGAGTTGGAAGTTTTTTATACGATTTTATCCTTACTAATAATACATATAAATTAAAGCACATCAATTAAAAGTTCGGATTAATTTAAAGGTCTTAATAATATATTCCGTATAATAAGTAATTTAATTATTGTATTAGTTTATTACGTGACATAAAAACCAATACATTGTATAGATCTCTCTTAATAAATATATTGAATGCGAATCCAAACCATACATTAAAAGACTATGAAATTTTAGATAAATAACAAATATCCGTACAAATAATCCAAATATACATGCATGAAAAGAATGAGAATTATAACGCAACACAAATAAAAATATATGGACACCTATGCAAATATAAAACATTAATGATATTTAATATTTCCTGTATTGTAAAAAAAAATTATTTAAATTATAATTATTCCAATTAATTTAAAAAAAATATTTATGTATGTTAATGGTCACTATTTAAAATTCACATAATTTTTGTTATATTTTAACAAAATGATTTTCATATACATAAATAATAAACTTTAAATATTTATTTATAAAAGAACTCGAAGAACTCTATTATATTATATTATTTATTTATAAAAGAACTCAAAATAATTTTACATACATAAATAATAAACTGTAAATATTATTTATTTATAAAAAAAACTCTATTATATTATACTATTTATTTATATCTAGAACTCAAAGAAATCAAGTATATAAATTTTTCTTATAAAAAATATGTATTTAATTATTTATGCTAATAGTCATTGTTTATAAGTGACATGGTTTTTGTTAGATTCCAATATAATGATTTTCATATACATAAATAATACACTCTAAATATTTATTTATAAAAAAACTTCAAGAACTCTATTATATTATATTCTTTATTTATAAAAGACAAAAATAATACACTTTAAATATTTGTTTTAAAAAAAACTGAAGAACTATATGCATATGGACGCAACATTTTATTATATTATTTATTTATTTATAAAAGAACTCAAATAAATTATGCACTTTCATAGATATGTGCATTTGTTTGTATTTTGATAATTTTTAAAATAATGTTAATGATAATCGTAAAAATATCATATTTATTTCTATGTCTTTTAGATGGTTTTGTTAGACATGATTGTTACTAATTCATTATACATTAATCAAAATCACATATGATATATATAATTAATGGTTCTTTATTAACGATTAAGCATTTTATTTATAGAATAGAACGAATAAATTTTTATAACCTGATAATTAGCAAATTATTTTATGAAATGATTAATGATATTTAAATAAAATGACTAATAAAATAATTATTGTAATGAGCTTTGTTATTTGAACTTTTTTAAATTCAAAAATATTGCATTAATGTGTGGTATCCCATAATGAAATCACAACCAAATGACAAACGAAATACTATACTAAATGAAATATACCAATTAAAAAAATATTAAATTACTAATTCAATAAACATAAAAACTTCAAGTAAAATATATAGTGCATTGTTAATATTAAGAGAATATAAAAGACCTAGAAAATGTATAAACATAGTTACAAATATTCTCATTATATTAAATTTAATATTAGTATTCACAATATCAAATTGTGTAACGATAGTTATATTAAAATACATTACAATTTTATTAAACCATATGGTATTCAATAACGTTTCTAGATCAATATTTATTGAAAAATTTTCAAAGATGAATTGAAATAATAAATTAAATCATTCAAAATAAATATTGTAAAACTGTTATTGTTGAAAAAATCATCAAGAAGATATTTATAGAAGAATTGAAGTATAGAGAAACAAAAATTTAGTTGTTGATACATTAAAAAAATTTATTACAGTTTAAAACTATATAGTTGAAAGAAATAGATGACAATGCATTATTTACGTTGGTAAATATAACGTTGACATAATTTTTTTTAGCAACGAACCTTTAGGATATATGACATATCAATATAGAGCACATCAAGCACCTACATCAACATAAACAATTTATTAATAAAAACATATAATTCGAAATAATTTAAATAAATATATCATTAAATGTAGAATAAATTATCAATGTATGTATTGAAGAACACACCAAATTTTTTCTAGAAAATCTATTTGTCAAGAACTTCTTTGCATGGATGGTCACTTCACTAATGTCCATCAATATCACTGTCAAATATAAAATATCACAAAATAAAAACAGTAATAATCAATTTCACAAAATAGAATAAACATACATGTGTTGGAGATGAAAAACAAACTTGATATTTGAAAAATAAATCAAGAAGAAAACTAACCGGTGAAATTTTAGGAGAAAAATGTTTTAGTTTGACAAATGGATTATTTGCAACCCATAATATTTAAAACTTCGATTATCATTCATCTTGTTTGTAACCTATGGATAAATAATGAAATAACAATTAATTATCGATAACCAAGAGTTATGAAACGGTAATGACATTAAACAAAAAAAGGAAAATTTTAAATGAGACATAATTTTTAAATATAAAATAAGATAAGTTAAAAATGAAATTTAAAAGTAAATATATATAATATAGATATGATAAATGTTGTAGATATTTAATTAAAATTAGATGGACTAACTTTTTTTAGATATTTAACGAAAATTAATAAAATGCTTACTATTGTTATTTAATAAATTTTTTTATTAAAATTTAAATCAAATAAATAATACTCATATTTATTGCATAAAACTCAACTTATATATAATAGACTCAACATTTATAAAAACAACTAACTAAATATAATTATATATTACTTGTTAACAATTCAAAGTTAAATTAACTCATTAGTTTTCTCATTTATTATAAATTAAAATTAGATATGATGAATGTTGTAGATATTTAATTAAAATTAGATGGACTAACTATGTTTAGATATTTAACGAAATTAACAAAATGCTTACTATTGTTATTTAATAATTAATTTTTTTATTAAAATTAAATCAAATAAATAATACTCATATTTATTGCATGAAACTCAACTTATATATAATAGACACAACATTTATAAAAACAACTAACTAAATATAATTATATATTACTTGTTAACAATTTAAAGTTAAATTAACTCATTAGTTTTCTCATTTATTAAAAATTAAAATTAAATTAACCCATTGATTTTCTTATTCATTACATGAGATTTGTCATCACATTTATTACATGAATGACTCAACTTTTATATATATATATATATATATATATATATATATATATATATATATATATATATATATATATATATATATATATATATATATATATATATATATATGTGTGTGTGTGTGTGTGTGTGTGTGTGTGTGTGTGATAGGTCAATATTACATGAATAATAGTTATATACTATATGTATAATGGTTTTAATTTTTTTTTTGTCTAATATTGTATATTGTCTGTATAATATTTGAAGATCTCCATCACAGATTTTTTGAAGGTTTTTTCATATATGAATGTGGGTTTTATAAACAAAATTTTGATGTAACTGATTGTTTTGTATTTCATATTTCTTCGTCTCCAAGAATCGAATTTTAAGGTACTTTAATGTATTTTTAATTTTTGGAATATAGTGATGAATATTTTTACTTCAAATTTGAGGTTTTAAGAACTTCATCTTTATTTTTATTTTTTTTAACTCAAATCTGAAAGCATCTGCTTACGATATGGTTTTTATGTTTTTATATGTATAATGGATATATATTATATGTGTAATATGTGTATATCATATGTATAATAGTTTCATTACATCTAAAAATATTGTATATTGTATGTATAATACACAAAGTATCATATGTGTAATACTTGCTTCTGTCATATATTATACATAGTATTATACTAGTTTATGACCCACGTATTACGTGGATATTTTTAATTAAATTTATTTATATATAATATGCATAAGCAAAAATAAAAACAGGAAAAAACAATAATTGTGCTTATCTTTTATTATTTAAAGATAGAAAATAGGGTGTATTTATCTTTTATAAAAATAATAAATTTTATTAATCTTTTTTTTACAATAATAAATTGTAATTATATTTTTCAGTGAAACGTAGAGGCGTGACATTTGATATTCTTCTTTATTATATATAATAATAATAATTTCCACAACTTATTTAAATTTATACATTAGGATTTAATTATGATTATTATGGATGATAATGATAGATATTTATTTTAAGTAAATACTAATTTAATATGTTACAACATCTAATTTATTACTAATTCATTAATGAAATGTAATTAATTTAATGAAGTAATGAAGTAAATTAAGAAAAGAGGCGGGAAAATGAATTTTTCGTGCAATGTAAAAGTGACACGTGGCATGAAATGTTTTGCTTTATTATAGTATATAGATATAGATGTGTAATTTTTGCTTCTTTCATATATTACATGTTTTCTTTCTTTTTTTTTTCACAAGTTATGACTTGTGAGTTTTGAAAAAAAATATTCTGGATTTTTGAAGGATTTTGAAGTTTTGAATTGTCTCGAAGTTTTCCATCACCATTGATTCCACAATTGAAGCTCGAAGGTTATAATTGGTTTTTCTAGGGTTCAACCAGATTTGATGATTGTATGTATAAAGTATACTATTGTATGTGTAATAAAATTATATACTACATATGTAGTTCGTAAATTATATTGTAATAACAATGTAAGTGCCGGATCCAGAAATTTTTTTTGTTCGGGGCATGAGATTTTATAAGGTATTCGTCGTGTTAATTTTCCGAAACAAATAGGCTAAAATTCATCATATTTACGCACATCGTTGGGGGCCTTTCCCCCGCTTCATTCCATGTAGATCCGCCCATGAATGTAAGAGATCTTACAATATATGATATTATACTTAGATTATACAGTATTACATATATAATATACATATTTACATACACACACCATTTTCATTCAATCATATCTATATGATATAACATCTCAAATTCTCTTTTGACAATTTTTTATACGGTATAATATGACGGATGTGTTTGAGAAAAAAATTTGGAGCTTTTAGGATCTTTAATTTTTTTTTTTAAAACTCAAACCTAAAAATTCTCTTTAGTTAATAAGAGCTTGAACTTTTGATTCAAACACTAAAGCTCTTAACAGTTTTTTTTACGAGAAGCTACTTGAAATAGTTTTCAAACAGAGCTTGAGTTATTGTCATGATAAATTTACCTTTTTACCCTCCTACTAATTATAAAATGAGTTATTTGCCTAAACATTGTGTTTTCAAATTTTATTTACCAAAAGATAGTAGTTTCAAATTTAATTACTAAAAGATGGTAGTTTTGAATTTAATTACTAAAATATGATGGGTTTATCATTTGTTAGTTAATTTTTTTTTACCCAAAAATAATCTCTTCTTTCTTTCTTACTTTTTTTTTAAACTATTATAAATAAAACCAACATTCATAAAAAAAAGTTTAATAACGATATCAATAAATAATAATCATTTATAAAATATTGATTTTATAAAATGAAACGATATAAAATATCATTTTTATAAATTGTTACGAAACTTTATAACTCAAACTCAAATATTATATATTAATAAATAATAAAACAATCGATACAATAAGTTCAAAAAGTAAAAATTCCAAATTTCCAACATAGTCATAAACATTTAAAATAAATAATATCCACATAAGTATTTAACAAAATACCGATCACAAGTATCAAAAACATATTCGATCAATCAACTTAAACTAAAAAAAATATTAAATGAAACACAAGTCTTCTTCCGGTCAAAATAAATATTCGTCTTCATATGAATTACATGCAACCTATTATGAAGACAAATATCATTTTGACCGGGAGAAAACTTGTGTTTTATTTAATATTTTGGTTTTTTATTTTAACTTGATTGATCAAATATGTTTTTGGTATTTGTGATCGATATTTTGTTAAAGACTCATGTGGATATTATTTATCTTAAATGTTCATGACTATTGTTGGGAATAAATAATAGAGATGAAACAATTATATTGTATATAATTGTAATTAGCCAATAGTATAGGGGTTGGTTTGTAAATACTCAAAGCTTGAGTATTAAGTATAAAAAGAGGTATCTGTGTACTGTTGATAGAAGGATGAATCGAAGATTACACAAAAAATACACGGTTAGAACAGTAGAGAGAGAAGAAGATTGCTGTCCAAGATAGCCAAGAACTCAATGTAATATTTCTCTCTTTAATCATTCAATATATTGTGTTGGATTGATAATTGTTCATATGAATTGTGTTATGTTGTATGAATTGCATGAAATTTGAATTCACAATTGGTATCAGAGACTAATATGGCTGAATTTGAGTGAATTTGAATCTGAATTTTGTAAAATAATCAAACACTGTTACATTCGTTTTTATTAAAATTCAGAAAATCAATTTTGGATTTTGATTTTGTGGATGAAATGTTCTGAAAATTGGAATCGAAGGTGGAGCATTTAAAGTCGAATCCATTGAGATATATCTCAGATTTTAATTCCAAACAATCAGAATTTAATTTGGAGTATTCTGATTTTTCGAAAAGTTTGTGTTCTTGACTGTTTTTTGTCAAATTCAAGGATTTTAATCTGAAATTGGTCAAGTTGTTTTCACAAAAAGTGTTTGTGTGTGAAAACCGCAGCTTCGATTTTAATCTGGAATCAATTTGTGGATTTTTGTTGAAAATTGGATTTTTTGAACTTGATTTTTGAAATATTTTGTTAAAACTCGGGCATCTCTATGTTCATAGCTTTGATCGAGTTTTACAAAGAAGTATTCGAGTTTGATCAAAGCTTCAATCGAGTTTTATAAAGTGGTAATCGAGTTTCATCAAGTATCATTCGAGTTTATCACTTCATTGACCGAGTTTCAAGCCTCATTAGTCGAGTTTCAAGCTGTATCATTCAAGTTGCAAGATATTATCATTCGAGTTTTAGGCTTATTCATTCGAGTTCTAATCCTTATCATTCGAGTTTTAGGCTTATTCATTCGAGTTCTAATCCTTATCATTCGAGTTTCAGGCTTATTCATTCGAGTTTGTTTCCTTGTTATTCGAGTTTAGTGATTAATCAATCGAGTTTATTTTTTTTAACCGAGTTTCATACTTAGTTCATCGAATTTCAAGCTACTTCAGTCGAGTTTAATTCTTCATCATTCGAGTTTGATTCTTATTCATTCGAGTTTCATCTTTTATCATTTCAGAGCTGAGTTTTCTCAAGTAATCTTTAACTGAAATAGTTTTTCAAAGTTTTATCAGAATTCACTCAGTTTTTCCATAAAAGATCTTGGAAGATTCAATTTCTAGCAATTCATAATGGAATTTGAACAATTGTCAAAGTCTGAGCTGATTTTCAAACTTACTGAATCTGAAAAGATTCGTAAGAACAATTACGACATTCTCATTCAGTTAAATACTGATAAACATTTGGCGTTACGTGACGTACAAATACTGAATGAAGAAATTCAAAGCTTAAAAGAAAAACAAAACTCTGAGAGTTGTGCTCATCAATTGAAAATATCTGAATTACTTAAAGAACTCGATGAGCTGAAACAAGAAAATTTTCAGAATGCAACTCATGTTGGTACACCCTGTGTGACGATAGCAGTCTAATCGATCTGCATTATGGTTTAGGTAATATTCTGAGTATTAACCAGTATTTTGATATATATGTTTAATATGTGTTTGTCTGTTATTGATTGTGTGTTTGAACTTGATGTAGCATATTACAAGAAGTTCAAACATAAAGGTCAAAGATTGACTCAAGCATAAGTTAAAACATAAGTTTCATCACTTAAGTGTTTAAGTGTATTGGCTAGATTCGAATAGGTAAAGGAAGACATTCGAATCTGTGATAGATTCGAATGTATCCTTAGATTCGAATGGGCTAGATTCGAGTCTGTCAGATGGACAGATTCGAATGGGCCTTAGGCCAGATTCGAGGTTGGCCCACAACAAACTCGAATCAGGGTCTATAATTAGGGATAGACTCGAATTATTAGTGACTTTTTGCAGAATTCGTGAGGGATTAAGCAAAGGGCGATCTCGAGTTTATCAGCTAGGTGAGTGCCGTTTCGGAGAGAATTAGTTCGTAGGATCGTTCGTGTGTCGTTCGTTCAGCGTCTAATAGTCTCCGTGTTCCGTTGGTTGAGAGTTGTCCGTCTAACCGTCAACGAGGATTCCGCACTCGTTCACGGATCCGCGTCTAGATAGATCTTGCAGTGGTAGACCTTACAAGTGGTATCAGAGCCTACGGAGTGTTCGTGGTGTTCTTCGTGTTCATCAGATACATTCTAGGTTTCTTGACGCTAGTTAGACGGTTTTGCTCTCAAAAACGTGATTTTGAGCTTAGCAAATTCATATTCGGGAAACACTTTGTCGTTTTTCACGTTTTTGGTCGAAATCATTATTTTTCATTTGAAAAATAGTGATTTAATCTGTAAAACGTCAAAAAATCTAAGTGTTAGCCGTTTTTCGAGTTTGCGGCGCTCGAATCTATAGGGGTATTTAGGGTTTCTCTCTAGTCTCGAGTCTAACCAAAATACGCTCCTTTCGAGTCAATTTCAGTGAGTTTCGAGTCTACTTTGTTTCGAATCTGTTACTTCATTCGAATTGGATCTCGAGTCTGTGTTGTTTCGAGTTTATTTCGAGTTTGTTACTGTTTCGATTCTGTGCTTCGAATCTGCTGTCATTCGACTCTGCTGTGCCTTCGATTCTAAGGGTCTTCGAATCTAAGAGTCCTTCGAATCTGACATAACTTCGAATCTGTGGGGTTGTTCGAATCTGACATAATTTCGAATCTAATTGACTCTTAAGACTTAATCGAATTTAATTTCAAAAGATTTAATATTAATTAGTTTCGAATCTATCTAGATTCGAATAAGTTAATCTAAGTCAATTTAGAATTAAATTAATTAAGTTAAAATTCAATTTCTTTCAGAAAAGATGTCAAACCTTCAGAAATTCCTTGAGATGGATCATGAAGTTGGGAAGGCAAATGCACCACCAAAGCTGATGAAAGTTGAGGACTATTACTGGTGGAAGGACAGATTTACGGATTTTGTACGATTCAACGATATGCGCATGTGGGTGTGCATAGATGAAGGGTACATTCCACCAGTATCTGAAGTTGAAGGCCGTCAAAAGGTCTTGTCATACCAGATGATGAAAGAGGATGACAAGAAACTATTTGAAGCTGAAAACAAGGCTTTCTCCATTATCCGTATGGCGTTACCTCAAGATATCTTGCACACATTTCGGACTCAAAGGACATCGAAGGAACTTTGGGAGTCTCTCCAGAAAAGGTGTGAAGGTAATCCTCGGGTGCGTAGAAAGCGTACAGAGCTGTTGACCCAACAGTTTGCGATTTTCAAGGCTCTTAAGGATGAACAGTTAGATGATATTATCACAAGGTTCTATCATCTGATAACCGAGCTTGAAAGTCATGGCATTGAGTACTCGGACACTGACAAGAACAACAAGCTTCTTGATGCCCTACCAGCCAAATGGGCTATGTACGTGGCCATGATTAAGCTTAATGAGGACAAGTATTATGCTCAATCACTTGATGACATTGTGGGTACGTTGAGGGCATATCACTTCGAGATGATAAAGGCTGAGACTGATTACGAGCAAGTCCAAAATCCGGCGATGTATTTTGGAAAGACATCTAAATCATCAGTGACAGCTGAACCAAAAAGTGCTACAGCGTTTTTCACCGGAGAAACGTCATCGCCACCAGAGTCCGAAGACTCACTAAATCGCGCGTTCTTAGGGTTAGGAAGATCGGAAGAACCGCAACCTCAAGTCCAACAGGCATCGACCAGTCAGAGCTATTCGAAGATGCCCATGAGCGCAAAGTCAGCGGAAGAGCATCTGAATCTACTTGCTTCGTTTGTGGCGGCTTATGGAAATTGTGTTCAAGGGAAGATCAATGATCCGGCTCTTTGGGATGAAGATTACGATCAGGTCGACCCTGATGACTTAGAGGAAATGGATCTTAAATGGCAACTGGCCATGGTGACCCAGAGGGTTAAAAGATTCATTAAGAGAACTGGGAGGAATCTACAAATGAACAACAAAGGGATAGGATTTGATAAGTCTAAGGTCAAATGCTACAACTGTCAGGGATTGGGACACTTCGCCAGGGAGTGTCAAAGACCGAAGGTAGAATCATACCAAGGACAGAGTCAGCATCAAGGACAGTACCAAAATCAGTCCCAACAGAGATACCTTCCGAGTTCTTCATCTGGTCAAGCCAATCTAGCGGGTCTAATATCTAATGTCACTTCTGACAGACAGCTAGATGGTACCTATGACTGGAGTTCACATCCTGAGTCCAATGCTAGAGCCTTCATGGCTGAAGTTACGGAGAATGGTTGTGATGAAGATGAGCAGACCACAAGGGAAAACAGTCCGATGTGGGTAGAGAAGGCGAATGATCAGACCGTGCTGGAGTTTGCTGCTCAGATGGCCAACGTGGAATCTGATAACTCTAAGGTTAGTCTTTCTTATTCTCTATTTCGTGAATTATGTGCTTTATGTGTTAGTTCTAACGATAGGTTAAATCTAGTCTTAGACTCACATAAGACCATAGCTGCTCAAAATGAAAATTTAAAAATTGAAAACGCTAGCCTAAATGATATAAAACAAGATTTAAAGGAAAAGCTTAAGGCTGATGCTCAAGACGTAATAGTTCTAAAAGACAAACTGAGTGAGCAGTGTGTTAGGATAGAGCTTATGTATGAGCACGTAGAGGCCTTGACCAAAAGTCTGAAAGACAAGGACATAGAGCTAGCCGAGACCAAGGTTAAGGTAGCAGAGGCAAATAGCAAGCTGGAAAAGTTTAGGAATTCGAGCCTAAACCTAGGAAAAGTCTTAGATGCCCAAAGACAGTCTAAGAAGCCTGTAGGTCTAGGTTTTCACGAAATTCCTCCACCTTTCAATGCAAACTATGTGCCTCAGCCTCAGGAGAAAACTGACAACTCAGTAGACTTAGAGGACCTACCTGAACCGACACCTGAGCCTACAGTTGAAAATACACCTAAGGTGACTGACTCAACCGTCAAGGTCAAGAAAGTGAAATTTGTGTCTTCCTCCAGTGAAACACCTGCAGGAAAACAGAAAATTTCATGGGCTGACCAGGTCGAAGAGACAGACACTATAGATGTACCAAAGGAAATAGACACTAGTGAGACACCTAGATCTAAGGGACCAACCAAAAAGTCCATGGATAAGATGTCTTGCTTTAGATGTCACGAGAAAGGGCATGTTGCTTCTCACTGTCCACTTAGGAAAGCAGATATTACCCCTAAGACAGTGAACCCAACACCTGTTAAGCCCTCACCAAGTGTGGCAAGCAGCAGTAGTTCTCAACCTACCGAGAAAACTGTGCAGGCCGCACCCAAACCTGTTGTGAAACAAACACCGGTTAAGGTTGGACCAAAAGAAGTGGTTAGGACAAATTCACCGAATCGTGTCATTAATCAATCTAGGTCAGCACCTCAACAAGTCTATAGGAGCACCACACCTAGCAGGTCACACACTCCAGTTAGGTCACATACTCCTGTTAGACAATATGTTCCGGTAAGAGCTCAGGGATCACAGTCTGAAATGCAGTATAATAAGAGTTATTCTAGAGCACCACAACAAATGCCTACTCAAAGGCAAAGAGTGAATCTAAATCACTCGGCACCACAACAGAATTCAGTTCAAAGGCCAAGTCACCTGAAAGGCGAGATGGGTACTTGAAAGAAGTTCACGTATGTGGACGAGAATGGTATTACCAAGTCAGTCATGGCTTGGGTTCCCCGTGATAACTAACCTATTTTCTTTCATGTGCAGGAGATAACTACCGGTCCAAACAACAAGTGGTTCGTCGACAGTGGTTGCTCCAGGCACATGACGGGGGAAAGAAGTCTTCTCACAGACTTCAAGGGGGGTAATAGGGGATTTGTATCATTCGCGGGTAACAAAGGAGGAAATATCACTGGAACTGGAGAAGTCACTAATGGGACGATTACTTTGGATCAAGTTTATCACGTTGATAAACTGGTTCATAATCTCATTAGTGTCTCTCAAATCTGTGATAAGAAGAACTCAGTGTTATTTACTGACACTGAGGCGTTAGTGCTAAAGCCGGGATTCAAGATACCTGAAGATTGGATATTGATGCGGGCTCCAAGGAAGAATGACTTGTACATGCTCGACATGAACAAGCCAGATAATTCGATGGGTCCGATCTGCTTACTATCAAAAGCTTCGGAGACGGAATCGGTTTTGTGGCCCAGACGCATGGCTCACTTGCACCTAAGGAAAATGAACTACATAACGAAGAATGGTTTGGTGCAAGGTGTGCCTCTGAAGAGCTTTCAGTTTAAAGACAAGTGTCTACCGTGCATGAAGGGCAAGCAACATAAAAAGACACACAAGTCCAAGAAACTGAACTCCATAACCTCGACATTCGATTTGTTGCATATGGACCTTTTCGGCCCTATCAACAAAAGGAGTATAGGAGGTAGTTGGTTTTGCTTAGTTATCACTGACGATTACTCACGGTTTTCATGGGTTTTCTTTTTAGGTACGAAGGACGAGACGGCTGCAAAGCTCATCGGGTTCTTAGACCAAGTGGAGAACTCCTACGGAACAAGGGTTAAACATATTCGTAGTGATAATGGGACTGAATTTAAAAACTCTGTAATTGGTGTATATTGCCTATCAAAGGGCATCGTGCATCAATTCAGTGCACCATATGAACCTCAACAGAATGGGGTGGCCGAACGTAAAAACAGAACATTGATTGAGGCTGCAAGGACTATGCTTTCGGATTCAAAACTTCCTACCATGTTTTGGGGGGAGGCAGTGAATACCGCGTGCCATATTTTAAATAGAGTCCTTACAGTCAAATCATTGAACAAAACATGTTATGAAATTTTGAATAAAAGGCCACCTAACTTAACTGGATTCGAACCGTTTGGAGTACCATGCACACTTTTAAGAACAAAACATCAACCGAAGTTTGGTGAAAAGGCTGACGAAGGATACTTCCTAGGTTATGTGCCAAACTCACCAAACAAACGGGTGTTTAACAAAACAACTGGTACTGTGGAGATTGTGTATAATATTGAAGTCTCAAGTTATACACATGAACCCCAAACTGGTCCGGAATGGATATTTAACTATGATAAGTTATTTGAGTCATTTAACATTCCTCTGGATGATAATGCAGGTACAATCGAGAAGGACTTGGCGACGTTGCATCTGAACGACGAGGGCCAAATCTTTCCAAGGACCACGTTCGAATCTACGTCCGAGCCTACTGCGACTGTAGATGGGTCTCCAGAAGTTGCTAATCCAGAAGAACCTACCAATGAGAATCAGACTCAAGCATCAAGTTCCAACTCTGAGGAAAATGTCCGTGAGGAGGAAAACGTAGAAGCTGAGTCTGTTCCCCCTTTAGGTGAAATAGGATCCAACTTAGGAGATAATCTAAGGGTTGATGAAATAGAGACCTCTACGATTAACAAGAACCATCCAATAGATAGCATCATAGGAAATCCTAACGAGGGTGTGAGGACTCGGAGTAGTGTAAATAACAACACTGTGTTGTTGTCGATGATAAACGACTCCGAGGCATATCACACATGTCTATATTCGTGTTTCATAT
>JAANYP010002990.1:0-30600 GCA_020465985.1 Centrapalus pauciflorus | reverse complement strand
TCTTTTAAGTGAGGTAAACTTGTATTTTTTGTGACTATTGTCCATGCAATGGCCACTTTATTTTTATTTGTGTTTGACTGATTGCAACCATTTCGTCACACAACGAGTGTGTTGTTGTGGGTTTTGGTCACATAAGATTATGCCAAATGTGGCCGTAGGTGTTAAAAAGTGTGACCATATGATCTTTTAAGTGTGGTAAACTTGTATTTTTTGTGACTTTTGTCCATGCAATGGCCACTTTATTTTTATTTGTGTGTGGCTGATTGCAACCATTTCGTCACACAACGAGTGTGTTGTTGTGGGTTTTGGTCACATAAGATTACGCCAAATGTGGCCGTAGGTGTTAAAAAGTGTGACCATATGATCTTTTAACTGAGGTAAACTTGTATTTTTTGTGACTATTGTCCATGCAATGGCCACTTTATTTTTATTTGTGTTTGACTGATTGCAACCATTTCGTCACACAACGAGTGTGTTGTTGTGGGTTTTGGTCACATAAGATTATGCCAAATGTGGCCGTAGGTGTTAAAATGTGAGACAATGTGCTCTTTTAAGTGAGGTAAACTTGTATTTTGTGTGACTATTTTCCATGCAATGGCCACTTTATTTTTATTTGTGTGTGGCCGATTGCAACCATTTGGTCACATAACGAGTGTGTTGTTTTGGGCTTTGGTCACATAAAATTATCCCGAATGTGGCCTCAAGTGTTAAAATGTGTTACCATATGCTCTTTTAAAGGAGGAAAACTTGTATTTTGTGTGACTATTGTCCATGCAATGGCCACTTTATTTTTATTTGTGTGTGGCTGATTGCAACCATTTCGTCACACAACGAGTGTGTTGTTGTGGGTTTTGGTCACATAAGATTACGCCAAATGTGGCCGTAGGTGTTAAAAAGTGTGACCATATGATCTTTTAAGTGAGGTAAACTTGTATTTTTTGTGACTATTGTCCATGCAATGGCCACTTTATTTTTATTTGTGTTTGACTGATTGCAACCATTTCGTCACACAACGAGTGTGTTGTTGTGGGTTTTGGTCACATAAGATTATGCGAAATGTGGCCGTAGGTGTTAAAAAGTGTGACCATATGATCTTTTAAGTGTGGTAAACTTGTATTTTTTGTGACTATTGTCCATGCAATGGCCACTTTATTTTTATTTGTGTCCGACTGATTGAAACCATTTCGTCACACAACGAGTGTGTTGTTGTGGGTTTTGGTCACATAAGATTATTCCAAATGTGGCCGTAGGTGTTAAAAAGTGTGACCATATGCTCTTTTAAGTGAGGTAAACTTGTATTTTGTGTGACTATTGTCATTGTAGTGGCCACTTTATTTTTATTTGTGTCTGACTGATTGCAACCATTTCGTCACACCACGAGTGTGTTGTTGTGGGTTTTGGTCACATAAAGTTATGCCAAATGTGGTCGTAGGTGTTTAAAAGTGTTACCATATGCTCTTTTAAGGGAGGAAAACTTGTATTTTGTGTGACTATTGTCCATGCAATGGCCACTTTATTTTTTTCTTTGTGTGTGGCTGATTGCAACCATTTCGTCACACAACGAGTGTGTTGTTGCGGGTTTTGGGTTCAAATAAGATTATGCCCAAATGTGGCCGTAGGTGTTAAAAGTGTGACCATATGATCTTTTGACCGTGAAAGGGGTAAACTTGTATTTTTTGGACTATTGTTACCATGCAATGGCCACTTATTTTTATTTGTGTTTGACTGATTGCAACCATTTCGTCACACAACGAGTGTGTTGTTGTGGGTTTTGGTCACATAAGATTATGCCAAATGTGGCCGTAGGTGTTAAAAAGTGTGACCATATGATCTTTTAAGTGTGGTAAACTTGTATTTTTTGTGACTATTGTCCATGCAATGGCCACTTTATTTTTATTTGTGTTTGACTGATTGAAACCATTTCGTCACACAACGAGTGTGTTGTTGTGGGTTTTGGTCACATAAGATTATTCCAAATGTGGCCGTAGGTGTTAAAAAGTGTGACCATATGCTCTTTTAAGTGAGGTAAACTTGTATTTTGTGTGACTATTGTCATTGTAGTGGCCACTTTATTTTTATTTGTGTCTGACTGATTGCAACCATTTCGTCACACAACGACGTGTGTTGTTGTGGGTTTTTTGGTCACAAAAAGTTATGCCAAATGTGGTCGTAGGTGTTTAAAAGTGTTTTACCCTATGCTCTTTTAAGGAGGAAACTTGCTATTTTGTGTGACTATGGTCCCTGCAATGACCACTTTATTTTTATTTGTGTTGTGGGCTGATTTGCAACATCTTCACACAACGAGTGTGTTGTTGTGGGTTTTGGTCACATAAGATTACGCCAAATGTGGCCGTAGGTGTTAAAAAGTGTGACCATATGATCTTTTAAGTGAGGTAAACTTGTATTTTTTGTGACTATTGTCCATGCAATGGCCACTTTATTTTTATTTGTGTTTGACTGATTGCAACCATATCGTCACACAACGAGTGTGTTGTTGGGGGTTTTGGTCACATAAGATTATGCCAAATGTGGCCGTAGGTGTTAAAAAGTGAGACAATGTGCTCTTTTAAGTGAGGTAAACTTGTATTTTGTGTGACTATTGTCCATGCAATGGCCACTTTATTTTTATTTGTGTGTGGCCGATTGCAACCATTTGGTCACAGAACGAGTGTGTTGTTTTGGGTTTTGGTCACATAAAGTTATGCCAAATGTGGTCGTAGGTGTTTTAAAGTGTTACCATATGCTCTTTTAAAGGAGGAAAACTTGTATTTTGTGTGACTATTGTCCATGCAATGGCCACTTTATTTTTATTTGTGTGTGGCTGATTGCAACCATTTCGTCACACAACGAGTGTGTTGTTGTGGGTTTTGGTCAAATAAGATTATGCCAAATGTGGCCGTAGGTGTTAAAAAGTGTGACCATATGATCTTTTAAGTGAGGTAAACTTGTATTTTTTGTGACTATTGTCCATGCAATGGCCACTTTATTTTTATTTGTGTTTGACTGATTGCAACCATTTCGTCACACAACGAGTGTGTTGTTGTGGGTTTTGGTCACATAAGATTATGCCAAATCTGGCCGTAGGTGTTAAAAAGTGTGACCATATGATCTTTTAAGTGTGGTAAACTTGTATTTTTTGTGACTATTGTCCATGCAATGGCCACTTTATTTTTATTTGTGTCCGACTGATTGAAACCATTTCGTCACACAACGAGTGTGTTGTTGTGGGTTTTGGTCACATAAGATTATTCCAAATGTGGCCGTAGGTGTTAAAAAGTGTGACCATATGCTCTTTTAAGTGAGGTAAACTTGTATTTTGTGTGACTATTGTCATTGTAGTGGCCACTTTATTTTTATTTGTGTCTGACTGATTGCAACCATTTCGTCACACAACGAGTGTGTTGTTGTGGGTTTTGGTCACATAAAGTTATGCCAAATGTGGTCGTAGGTGTTTTAAAGTGTTACCATATGCTCTTTTAAAGGAGGAAAACTTGTATTTTGTGTGACTATTGTCCATGCAATGGCCACTTTATTTTTATTTGTGTGTGGCTGATTGCAACCATTTCGTCACACAACGAGTGATGTTGTTGGGCTTTGGTCATATAAAACTATGCCAATTGTGGCCGTAGGTGTTAAAAAGTGAGACCATATGCTCTTTTAAGTGAGGTAAACTTTGTATTTTGTGTGACTATTGTCCATGCAAAGGCCACTTTATTTTTATTTGTGTGTGGCTGATTGCAACCATTTCGTCACACAACGAGTGTGTTGTTGTGGGTTTTGGTCAAATAAGATTATGCCAAATGTGGCCGTAGGTGTTAAAAAGTGTGACCATATGATCTTTTAAGTGTGGTAAACTTGTATTTTTTGTGACTATTGTACATGCAATGGCCACTTTATTTTTATTTGTGTCCGACTGATTGAAACCATTTCGTCACACAACGAGTGTGTTGTTGTGGGTTTTGGTCACATAAGATTATGCCAAATGTGGCCGTTAGGTCGATTAAAAAAGTGTGACCATATGATCTTTTAAGTGATGGTGGCTAGGTAAAACTTGTATTTTGTGTTACTATTGTCATTGTATGTGGCCCTTTATTTTTACTTGGTGTCTGACTGATTGAACCATTTCGTCACTCACACAACGATTGGTTGTTTTGGGTTTTTGTCACCTAAAGTTATGCCAAATGTCTTGGTCGTTAGGTGTTTAAAAGTGTTACATTGCCTTTTACGGGAGGAAACTTGTTTTGTGTGACTCTTGTCACTGCAATGGCCACTTTATTTTTATTTGTGTGTGGCTGATTGCAACCATTTCGTCACACAACGAGTGTGTTGTTGTGGGTTTTGGTCACATAAGATTACGCCAAATGTGGCCGTAGGTGTTAAAAAGTGTGACCATATGATCTTTTAAGTGAGGTAAACTTGTATTTTTTGTGACTATTGTCCATGCAATGGCCACTTTATTTTTATTTGTGTTTGACTGATTGCAACCATTTCGTCACACAACGAGTGTGTTGTTGTGGGTTTTGGTCACATAAGATTATGCCAAATGTGGCCGTAGGTGTTAAAAAGTGAGACAATGTGCTCTTTTAAGTGAGGTAAACTTGTATTTTGTGTGACTATTGTCCATGCAATGGCCACTTTATTTTTATTTGTGTGTGGCCGATTGCAACCATTTGGTCACAGAACGAGTGTGTTGTTTTGGGCTTTGGTCACATAAAATTATCCCGAATGTGGCCTCAAGTGTTAAAATGTGTTACCATATGCTCTTTTAAAGGAGGAAAACTTGTATTTTGTGTGACTATTGTCCATGCAATGGCCACTTTATTTTTATTTGTGTGTGGCTGATTGCAACCATTTTGTCACACAACGAGTGTGTTGTTGTGGGTTTTGGTCAAATAAGATTATGCCAAATGTGGCCGTAGGTGTTAAAAAGTGTGACCATATGATCTTTTAAGTGAGGTAAACTTGTATTTTTTGTGACTATTGTCCATGCAATGGCCACTTTATTTTTATTTGTGTTTGACTGATTGCAACCATTTCGTCACACAACGAGTGTGTTGTTGTGGGTTTTGGTCACATAAGATTATGCCAAATGTGGCCGTAGGTGTTAAAAAGTGTGACCATATGATCTTTTAAGTGTGGTAAACTTTTATTTTTTGTGACTATTGTCCATGCAATGGCCACTTTATTTTTATTTGTGTCCGACTGATTGAAACCATTTCGTCACACAACGAGTGTGTTGTTGTGGGTTTTGGTCACATAAGATTATTCCAAATGTGGCCGTAGGTGTTAAAAAGTGTGACCATATGCTCTTTTAAGTGAGGTAAACTTGTATTTTGTGTGACTATTGTCATTGTAGTGGCCACTTTATTTTTATTTGTGTCTGACTGATTGCAACCATTTCGTCACACAATGAGTGTGTTGTTGTGGGTTTTGGTCACATAAAGTTATGCCAAATGTGGTCGTAGGTGTTTAAAAGTGTTACCATATGCTCTTTTAAGGGAGGAAAACTTGTATTTTGTGTGACTATTGTCCCTGCAATGGCCACTTTATTTTTTTTTTGTGTGTGGCTGATTGCAACCATTTCGTCACACAACGAGTGTGTTGTTGTGGGTTTTGGTCACATAAGATTACGCCAAATGTGGCCGTAGGTGTTAAAAAGTGTGACCATATGATCTTTTAAGTGTGTAAACTTTTTAATTTTTGTGACTATTGTTCATGGCAATGGCCACTTTATTTTTATTTGTGTCCCGACTGATTGAAACCATTTCGTCACAAACAACGTGTGTTGTTGTGGATTTTTGGTCACATAAGGATTATTCCAAATGTGGCCGTAGGTGTTTAAAAAGTGTGACATATGCTCTTTTAGTGAGGTAAACTTGTATTTTGTGTGACTATTTTTCATTGTAGTGGCCACTTTATTTTTTATTTGTGTCTGACTGATTGCCAACATTTCGTCACACAACGAGTGTGTTGTTGTGGGTTTTGGTCACATAAAGTTATGCCAAATGTGGTCGTAGGTGTTTAAAAGTGTTACCATATGCTCTTTTAAGGGAGGAAAACTTGTATTTTGTGTGACTATTGTCCCTGCAATGGCCACTTTATTTTTTTTTTGTGTGTGGCTGATTGCAACCATTTCGTCACACAACGAGTGTGTTGTTGTGGGTTTTGGTCACATAAGATTACGCCAAATGTGGCCGTAGGTGTTAAAAAGTGTGACCATATGATCTTTTAAGTGAGGTAAACTTGTATTTTTTGTGACTATTGTCCATGCAATGGCCACTTTATTTTTATTTGTGTTTGACTGATTGCAACCATTTCGTCACACAACGAGTGTGTTGTTGTGGGTTTTGGTCACATAAGATTATGCCAAATGTGGTCGTAGGTGTTAAAAAGTGAGACAATGTGCTCTTTTAAGTGAGGTAAACTTGTATTTTGTGTGACTATTGTCCATGCAATGGCCACTTTATTTTTATTTGTGTGTGGCCGATTGCAACCATTTGGTCACATAACGAGTGTGTTGTTTTGGGCTTTGGTCACATAAAATTATCCCGAATGTGGCCTCAAGTGTTAAAATGTGTGACCATATGCTCTTTTAAGTGAGGAAAACTTGTATTTTGTGTGACTATTGTTCATGCAATGACCACTTTATTTTTATATGTGTGTGTGCCTGATTGCAACCATTTGGTCACACAACGAGTGTGTTGTCGTGCGCTTTGCTCACACAAGAGTATGCCAAATGTAGGTGTTAAAAAGTGTGATCATATGCTCTTTTAAGTGAGGTAAACTTGTATTTTTTGTGACTATTGTCCATGCAATGACCACTTTATATTTATTTGTGTGTGGCTGATTGCAACCATTTGGTCACACAACGAGTGTGTTGTTGTGGGCCTTGGTAACATAAAACTATGCCAAATGTGGCGGTAGGTGTTAAAAAGTGTGACCATATGCTCTTTTAAGTGAGGTAAACTTGAATTTTGTGTGACTATTGTCCATGCAGTGGCCACTTTATTTTTATTGCTGTCTGACTGATGCAACCATTTCGTCACAAAACGAGTGTGTTGTTGTGCGTTTTGGTCATATAAAATTATGCCAAATGTGGCCTAAGGTGTTAAAAAGTGTGACCATATGCTCTTTTAAGTGAGGTAAACTTGTATTTTGTGTGACTATTGTCAATGCAGTGGCCACTTTATTTTTATTTGTGTCTGACTGATTGCAACCATTTCGTCACACAACGAGTGTGTTGTTGTGGGTTTTGGTCACATAAAGTTATGCCAAATGTGGTCGTAGGTGTTTAATAGTGTTACCATATGCTCTTTTAAAGGAGGAAAACTTGTATTTTGTGTGACTATTGTCCATGCAATGGCCACTTTATTTTTATTTGTGTGTGGCTGATTGCAACCGTTTCGTCACACAACGAGTGTGGCTGATTGCAACAATTTGGTCACACAACGAGTGTGTTGTTGTGGGCCTTGGTAACATAAAACTATGCCAAATGTGGCGGTAGGTGTTAAAAAGTGTGACCATATGCTCTTTTAAGTGAGGTAAACTTGAATTTTGTGTGACTATTGTCCATGCAGTGGCCACTTTATTTTTATCTGACTGATTGCAACCATTTCGTCACACAACGAGTGTGTTGTTGTGGGTTTTGGTCACATAAGATTATGCCAAATGTGGCCGTAGGTGTTAAAAAGTGTGACCATATGCTCTTTTAAGTGAGGTAAACTTGTATTTTGTGTGACTATTGTCAATGTAGTGGCCACTTTATTTTTATTTGTGTCTGACTGATTGCAACCATTTCGTCACACAACGAGTATGTTGTTGTGGGTTTTGGTCACATAAAGTTATGCCAAATGTGGTCGTAGGTGTTTAATAGTGTTACCATATGCTCTTTTAAGGGAGGAAAACTTGTATTTTGTGTGACTATTGTCCATGCAATGGCCACTTTATTTTTATTTGTGTCCGACTGATTGAAACCATTTCGTCACACAACGAGTGTGTTGTTGTGGGTTTTGGTCACATAAGATTATTCCAAATGTGGCCGTAGGTGTTAAAAAGTGTGACCATATGCTCTTTTAAGTGAGGTAAACTTGTATTTTGTGTGACTATTGTCATTGTAGTGGCCACTTTATTTTTATTTGTGTCTGACTGATTGCAACCATTTCGTCACACCACGAGTGTGTTGTTGTGGGTTTTGGTCACATAAAGTTATGCCAAATGTGGTCGTAGGTGTTTAAAAGTGTTACCATATGCTCTTTTAAGGGAGGAAAACTTGTATTTTGTGTGACTATTGTCCATGCAATGGCCACTTTATTTTTTATTTGGTGGTGTGGCTGATTGCAACCAGTTTCGTCACAACAACGAGTGTGTTTGTTGTGGGTTTTTTGGTCACATAGATTAACGCCAAATGTGCCGTAGGTGTTAAAAAAGTGTGACCATATGATCTTTTAAGTGAGGTTAAACTTGTATTTTTTTTTGTGACTTATTGTCCATGCAAATCCACGTTATTTTTAATATTTGTGTTTGATGATTGCCAACCTATTTCCTGTCGTCAACACAACGAGTGTGTTGTTGTGGGTTTTTGGTCCACATGATTATATGCCAAAAATGTGGCCCGTGGTGTTAAAAGTGTGACCATATGTCTTTTAGTGTGGTAAACTTGTATTTTTTGTGACTATGTCCATGGCAATGGCCACTTTATTTTTATTTGTGTGTGGCTGATTGCAACCATTTCGTCACACAACGAGTGTGTTGTTGTGGGTTTTGGTCACATAAGATTACGCCAAATGTGGCCGTAGGTGTTAAAAAGTGTGACCATATGATCTTTTAACTGAGGTAAACTTGTATTTTTTGTGACTATTGTCCATGCAATGGCCACTTTATTTTTATTTGTGTTTGACTGATTGCAACCATTTCGTCACACAACGAGTGTGTTGTTGTGGGTTTTGGTCACATAAGATTATGCCAAATGTGGCCGTAGGTGTTAAAATGTGAGACAATGTGCTCTTTTAAGTGAGGTAAACTTGTATTTTGTGTGACTATTGTCCATGCAATGGCCACTTTATTTTTATTTGTGTGTGGCCGATTGCAACCATTTGGTCACATAACGAGTGTGTTGTTTTGGGCTTTGGTCACATAAAATTATCCCGAATGTGGCCTCAAGTGTTAAAATGTGTTACCATATGCTCTTTTAAAGGAGGAAAACTTGTATTTTGTGTGACTATTGTCCATGCAATGGCCACTTTATTTTTATTTGTGTGTGGCTGATTGCAACCATTTCGTCACACAACGAGTGTGTTGTTGTGGGTTTTGGTCACATAAGATTACGCCAAATGTGGCCGTAGGTGTTAAAAAGTGTGACCATATGATCTTTTAAGTGAGGTAAACTTGTATTTTTTGTGACTATTGTCCATGCAATGGCCACTTTATTTTTATTTGTGTTTGACTGATTGCAACCATTTCGTCACACAACGAGTGTGTTGTTGTGGGTTTTGGTCACATAAGATTATGCCAAATGTGGCCGTAGGTGTTAAAAAGTGTGACCATATGATCTTTTAAGTGTGGTAAACTTGTATTTTTTGTGACTATTGTCCATGCAATGGCCACTTTATTTTTATTTGTGTTTGACTGATTGAAACCATTTCGTCACACAACGAGTGTGTTGTTGTGGGTTTTGGTCACATAAGATTATTCCAAATGTGGCCGTAGGTGTTAAAAAGTGTGACCATATGCTCTTTTAAGTGAGGTAAACTTGTATTTTGTGTGACTATTGTCATTGTAGTGGCCACTTTATTTTTATTTGTGTCTGACTGATTGCAACCATTTCGTCACACAACGAGTGTGTTGTTGTGGGTTTTGGTCACATAAAGTTATGCCAAATGTGGTCGTAGGTGTTTTAAAGTGTTACCATATGCTCTTTTAAAGGAGGAAAACTTGTATTTTGTGTGACTATTGTCCATGCAATGGCCACTTTATTTTTATTTGTGTGTGGCTGATTGCAACCATTTCGTCACACAACGAGTGTGTTGTTGTGGGTTTTGGTCAAATAAGATTATGCCAAATGTGGCCGTAGGTGTTAAAAAGTGTGACCATATGATCTTTTAAGTGAGGTAAACTTGTATTTTTTGTGACTATTGTCCATGCAATGGCCACTTTATTTTTATTTGTGTTTGACTGATTGCAACCATTTCGTCACACAACGAGTGTGTTGTTGTGGGTTTTGGTCACATAAGATTATGCCAAATGTGGCCGTAGGTGTTAAAAAGTGTGACCATATGATCTTTTAAGTGTGGTAAACTTGTATTTTTTGTGACTATCGTCGATGCAATGGCCACTTTATTTTTATTTGTGTCCGACTGATTGAAACCATTTCGTCACACAACGAGTGTGTTGTTGTGGGTTTTGGTCACATAAGATTATTCCAAATGTGGCCGTAGGTGTTAAAAAGTGTGACCATATGCTCTTTTAAGTGAGGTAAACTTGTATTTTGTGTGACTATTGTCATTGTAGTGGCCACTTTATTTTTATTTGTGTCTGACTGATTGCAACCATTTCGTCACACAACGAGTGTGTTGTTGTGGGTTTTGGTCACATAAAGTTATGCCAAATGTGGTCGTAGGTGTTTAAAAGTGTTACCATATGCTCTTTTAAGGGAGGAAAACTTGTATTTTGTGTGACTATTGTCCCTGCAATGGCCACTTTATTTTTATTTGTGTGTGGCTGATTGCAACCATTTCGTCACACAACGAGTGTGGCTGATTGCAACCATTTGGTCACACAACGAGTGTGTTGTTGTGGGCCTTGGTAACATAAAACTATGCCAAATGTGGCGGTAGGTGTTAAAAAGTGTGACCATATGCTCTTTTAAGTGAGGTAAACTTGAATTTTGTGTGACTATTGTCCATGCAGTGGCCACTTTATTTTTATTTGTGTCTGACTGATTGCAACCATTTCGTCACACAACGAGTGTGTTGTTGTGGGTTTTGGTCACATAAGATTATGCCAAATGTGGCCGTAGGTGTTAAAAAGTGTGACCATATGCTCTTTTAAGTGAGGTAAACTTGTATTTTGTGTGACTATTGTCAATGTAGTGGCCACTTTATTTTTATTTGTGTCTGACTGATTGCAACCATTTCGTCACACAACGAGTATGTTGTTGTGGGTTTTGGTCACATAAAGTTATGCCAAATGTGGTCGTAGGTGTTTAATAGTGTTACCATATGCTCTTTTAAGGGAGGAAAACTTGTATTTTGTGTGACTATTGTCCATGCAATGGCCACTTTATTTTTATTTGTGTCCGACTGATTGAAACCATTTCGTCACACAACGAGTGTGTTGTTGTGGGTTTTTGTCACATAAGATTATGCCAAATGTGGCCGTAGGTGTTAAAAAGTGAGACCATGTGCTCTTTTAAGTGAGGTAAACTTGTATTTTGTGTGACTATTGTCCATGCAATGGCCACTTTATTTTTATTTGTCTGTGGCCGATTGCAACCATTTGGTCACACAACGAGTGTGTTGTTGTGGGTTTTGGTCCACATAAAGTTATGCCAAATGTGGTCGTAGGTGTTTAAAAGTGTTACCATATGCTCTTTTTAAGGGAGAAACTTGTATTTTGTGTGACTTTGTCCCCTGCATGGCCACTTTATTTTTATTTGTGTGTGGCTGATTGCACACCATTTCGTCACACAACGAGTGTGTTGTTGTGGGTTTTGGTCACATAAAGTTATGCCAAATGTGGTCGTAGGTGTTTAAAAGTGTTACCATATGCTCTTTTAAGGGAGGAAAACTTGTATTTTGTGTGACTATTGTCCATGCAATGGCCACTTTATTTTTATTTGTGTTTGACTGATTGCAACCATTTCGTCACACAACGAGTGTGTTGTTGTGGGTTTTGGTCACATAAGATTATGCCAAATGTGGCCGTAGGTGTTAAAAAGTGAGACAATGTGCTCTTTTAAGTGAGGTAAACTTGTATTTTGTGTGACTATTGTCCATGCAATGGCCACTTTATTTTTATTTGTGTGTGGCCGATTGCAACCATTTGGTCACATAACGAGTGTGTTGTTTTGGGCTTTGGTCACATAAAATTATCCCGAATGTGGCCTCAAGTGTTAAAATGTGTGACCATATGCTCTTTTAAGTGAGGTAAACTTGTATTTTGTGTGACTATTGTCAATGTAGTGGCCACTTTATTTTTATTTTTGTCTGACTGATTGCAACCATTTCGTCACACAACGAGTGTGTTGTTGTGGGTTTTGGTCAAATAAGATTATGCCAAATGTGGCCGTAGGTGTTAAAAAGTGTGACCATATGATCTTTTAAGTGAGGTAAACTTGTATTTTTTGTGACTATTGTCCATGCAATGGCCACTTTATTTTTATTTGTGTTTGACTGATTGCAACCATTTCGTCACACAACGAGTGTGTTGTTGTGGGTTTTGGTCACATAAGATTATGCCAAATGTGGCCGTAGGTGTTAAAAAGTGTGACCATATGATCTTTTAAGTGTGGTAAACTTGTATTTTTTGTGACTTTTGTCCATGCAATGGCCACTTTATTTTTATTTGTGTGTGGCTGATTGCAACCATTTCGTCACACAACGAGTGTGTTGTTGTGGGTTTTGGTCACATAAGATTACGCCAAATGTGGCCGTAGGTGTTAAAAAGTGTGACCATATGATCTTTTAAGTGAGGTAAACTTGTATTTTTTGTGACTATTGTCCATGCAATGGCCACTTTATTTTTATTTGTGTTTGACTGATTGCAACCATTTCGTCACACAACGAGTGTGTTGTTGTGGGTTTTGGTCACATAAGATTATGCCAAATGTGGCCGTAGGTGTTAAAATGTGAGACAATGTGCTCTTTTAAGTGAGGTAAACTTGTATTTTGTGTGACTATTTTCCATGCAATGGCCACTTTATTTTTATTTGTGTGTGGCCGATTGCAACCATTTGGTCACATAACGAGTGTGTTGTTTTGGGCTTTGGTCACATAAAATTATCCCGAATGTGGCCTCAAGTGTTAAAATGTGTTACCATATGCTCTTTTAAAGGAGGAAAACTTGTATTTTGTGTGACTATTGTCTATGCAATGGCCACTTTATTTTTATTTGTGTGTGGCTGATTGCAACCATTTCGTCACACAACGAGTGTGTTGTTGTGGGTTTTGGTCACATAAGATTACGCCAAATGTGGCCGTAGGTGTTAAAAAGTGTGACCATATGATCTTTTAAGTGAGGTAAACTTGTATTTTTTGTGACTATTGTCCATGCAATGGCCACTTTATTTTTATTTGTGTTTGACTGATTGCAACCATTTCGTCACACAACGAGTGTGTTGTTGTGGGTTTTGGTCACATAAGATTATGCCAAATGTGGCCGTAGGTGTTAAAAAGTGTGACCATATGATCTTTTAAGTGTGGTAAACTTGTATTTTTTGTGACTATTGTCCATGCAATGGCCACTTTATTTTTATTTGTGTCCGACTGATTGAAACCATTTCGTCACACAACGAGTGTGTTGTTGTGGGTTTTGGTCACATAAGATTATTCCAAATGTGGCCGTAGGTGTTAAAAAGTGTGACCATATGCTCTTTTAAGTGAGGTAAACTTGTATTTTGTGTGACTATTGTCATTGTAGTGGCCACTTTATTTTTATTTGTGTCTGACTGATTGCAACCATTTCGTCACACAACGAGTGTGTTGTTGTGGGTTTTGGTCACATAAAGTTATGCCAAATGTGGTCGTAGGTGTTTTAAAGTGTTACCATATGCTCTTTTAAAGGAGGAAAACTTGTATTTTGTGTGACTATTGTCCATGCAATGGCCACTTTATTTTTATTTGTGTGTGTCTGATTGCAACCATTTCGTCACACAACGAGTGTGTTGTTGTGGGTTTTGGTCAAATAAGATTATGCCAAATGTGGCCGTAGGTGTTAAAAAGTGTGACCATATGATCTTTTAAGTGAGGTAAACTTGTATTTTTTGTGACTATTGTCCATGCAATGGCCACTTTATTTTTATTTGTGTTTGACTGATTGCAACCATTTCGTCACACAACGAGTGTGTTGTTGTGGGTTTTGGTCACATAAGATTATGCCAAATGTGGCCGTAGGTGTTAAAAAGTGTGACCATATGATCTTTTAAGTGTGGTAAACTTGTATTTTTTGTGACTATCGTCGATGCAATTGGCACTTTATTTTTATTTGTGTCCGACTGATTGAAACCATTTCGTCACACAACGAGTGTGTTGTTGTGGGTTTTGGTCACATAAGATTATTCCAAATGTGGCCGTAGGTGTTAAAAAGTGTGACCATATGCTCTTTTAAGTGAGGTAAACTTGTATTTTGTGTGACTATTGTCATTGTAGTGGCCACTTTATTTTTATTTGTGTCTGACTGATTGCAACCATTTCGTCACACAACGAGTGTGTTGTTGTGGGTTTTGGTCACATAAAGTTATGCCAAATGTGGTCGTAGGTGTTTAAAAGTGTTACCATATGCTCTTTTAAGGGAGGAAAACTTGTATTTTGTGTGACTATTGTCCCTGCAATGGCCACTTTATTTTTATTTGTGTGTGGCTGATTGCAACCATTTCGTCACACAACGAGTGTGTTGTTGTGGGTTTTGGTCACATAAGATTACGCCAAATGTGGCCGTAGGTGTTAAAAAGTGTGACCATATGATCTTTTAAGTGAGGTAAACTTGTATTTTTTGTGACTATTGTCCATGCAATGGCCACTTTATTTTTATTTGTGTTTGACTGATTGCAACCATATCGTCACACAACGAGTGTGTTGTTGGGGGTTTTGGTCACATAAGATTATGCCAAATGTGGCCGTAGGTGTTAAAAAGTGAGACAATGTGCTCTTTTAAGTGAGGTAAACTTGTATTTTGTGTGACTATTGTCCATGCAATGGCCACTTTATTTTTATTTGTGTGTGGCCGATTGCAACCATTTGGTCACAGAACGAGTGTGTTGTTTTGGGCTTTGGTCACATAAAATTATCCCGAATATGGCCTCAAGTGTTAAAATGTGTTACCATATGCTCTTTTAAAGGAGGAAAACTTGTATTTTGTGTGACTATTGTCCATGCAATGGCCACTCTATTTTTATTTGTGTGTGGCTGATTGCAACCATTTTGTCACACAACGAGTGTGTTGTTGTGGGTTTTGGTCAAATAAGATTATGCCAAATGTGGCCGTAGGTGTTAAAAAGTGTGACCGTATGATCTTTTAAGTGAGGTAAACTTGTATTTTTTGTGACTATTGTCCATGCAATGGCCACTTTATTTTTATTTGTGTTTGACTGATTGCAACCATTTCGTCACACAACGAGTGTGTTGTTGTGGGTTTTGGTCACATAAGATTATGCCAAATGTGGCCGTAGGTGTTAAAAAGTGTGACCATATGATCTTTTAAGTGTGGTAAACTTTTATTTTTTGTGACTATTGTCCATGCAATGGCCACTTTATTTTTATTTGTGTCCGACTGATTGAAACCATTTCGTCACACAACGAGTGTGTTGTTGTGGGTTTTGGTCACATAAGATTATTCCAAATGTGGCCGTAGGTGTTAAAAAGTGTGACCATATGCTCTTTTAAGTGAGGTAAACTTGTATTTTGTGTGACTATTGTCATTGTAGTGGCCACTTTATTTTTATTTGTGTCTGACTGATTGCAACCATTTCGTCACACAACGAGTGTGTTGTTGTGGGTTTTGGTCACATAAAGTTATGCCAAATGTGGTCGTAGGTGTTTAAAAGTGTTACCATATGCTCTTTTAAGGGAGGAAAACTTGTATTTTGTGTGACTATTGTCCCTGCAATGGCCACTTTATTTTTTTTTGTGTGTGGCTGATTGCAACCATTTCGTCACACAACGAGTGTGTTGTTGTGGGTTTTGGTCACATAAGATTACGCCAAATGTGGCCGTAGGTGTTAAAAAGTGTGACCATATGATCTTTTAAGTGAGGTAAACTTGTATTTTTTGTGACTATTGTCCATGCAATGGCCACTTTATTTTTATTTGTGTTTGACTGATTGCAACCATTTTGTCACACAACGAGTGTGTTGTTGTGGGTTTTGGTCACATAAGATTATGCCAAATGTGGCCGTAGGTGTTAAAAAGTGAGACAATGTGCTCTTTTAAGTGAGGTAAACTTGTATTTTGTGTGACTATTGTCCATGCAATGGCCACTTTATTTTTGTTTGTGTGTGGCCGATTGCAACCATTTGGTCACATAACGAGTGTGTTGTTTTGGGCTTTGGTCACATAAAATTATCCCGAATGTGGCCTCAAGTGTTAAAATGTGTGACCATATGCTCTTTTAAGTGAGGAAAACTTGTATTTTGTGTGACTATTGTCCATGCAATGACCACTTTATTTTTATATGTGTGTGTGCCTGATTGCAACCATTTGGTCACACAACGAGTGTGTTGTCGTGCGCTTTGCTCACACAAGAGTATGCCAAATGTAGGTGTTAAAAAGTGTGATCATATGCTCTTTTAAGTGAGGTAAACTTGTATTTTTTGTGACTATTGTCCATGCAATGGCCACTTTATATTTATTTGTGTGTGGCTGATTGCAACCATTTGGTCACACAACGAGTGTGTTGTTGTGGGCCTTGGTAACATAAAACTATGCCAAATGTGGCGGTAGGTGTTAAAAAGTGTGACCATATGCTCTTTTAAGTGAGGTAAACTTGAATTTTGTGTGACTATTGTCCATGCAGTGGCCACTTTATTTTTATTTGTGTCTGACTGATTGCAACCATTTCGTCACACAACGAGTGTGTTGTTGTGGGTTTTGGTCACATAAGATTATGCCAAATGTGGCCGTAGGTGTTAAAAAGTGTGACCATATGCTCTTTTAAGTGAGGTAAACTTGTATTTTGTGTGACTATTGTCAATGTAGTGGCCACTTTATTTTTATTTGTGTCTGACTGATTGCAACCATTTCGTCACACAACGAGTGTGTTGTTGTGGGTTTTGGTCACATAAAGTTATGCCAAATGTGGTCGTAGGTGTTTAATAGTGTTACCATATGCTCTTTTAAAGGAGGAAAACTTGTATTTTGTGTGACTATTGTCCATGCAATGGCCACTTTATTTTTATTTGTGTGTGGCTGATTGCAACCGTTTCGTCACACAACGAGTGTGGCTGATTGCAACAATTTGGTCACACAACGAGTGTGTTGTTGTGGGCCTTGGTAACATAAAACTATGCCAAATGTGGCGGTAGGTGTTAAAAAGTGTGACCATATGCTCTTTTAAGTGAGGTAAACTTGAATTTTGTGTGACTATTGTCCATGCAGTGGCCACTTTATTTTTATCTGACTGATTGCAACCATTTCGTCACACAACGAGTGTGTTGTTGTGGGTTTTGGTCACATAAGATTATGCCAAATGTGGCCGTAGGTGTTAAAAAGTGTGACCATATGCTCTTTTAAGTGAGGTAAACTTGTATTTTGTGTGACTATTGTCAATGTAGTGGCCACTTTATTTTTATTTGTGTCTGACTGATTGCAACCATTTCGTCACACAACGAGTATGTTGTTGTGGGTTTTGGTCACATAAAGTTATGCCAAATGTGGTCGTAGGTGTTTAATAGTGTTACCATATGCTCTTTTAAGGGAGGAAAACTTGTATTTTGTGTGACTATTGTCCATGCAATGGCCACTTTATTTTTATTTGAATGTGGTTGATTGCAACCATTTGGTCACATAACGAGTGTTGCTGTGGGCTTTGGTCACATAACATTATGCCAAATGTGGCCTCAAGTGTTAAAATGTGTGACCATATGCTCTTTTTAGTGAGGTAAACTTGTATTTTGTATGACTATTGTCCATGCAATTGCTACTTTATTTTTATTTGTGTGTGGCTGATTGCAACCATTTGGTCACATAACGAGTGTGTTGTTGTGGGCTTTGGTCACATAAAATTATGCCAAATGTGGCCTCAAGTGTTAAAATGTGTGACCATTTGTTCTTTTAAGTGAGGTAAACTTGTATTTTGTGTGACTATTGTCCATGCAATGGCCACTTTATTTTTATATGTGTGTGTGCCTGATTGCAACCATTTGGTCACCCAACGAGTGTGTTGTCGTGCGCTTTGCTCACGTAAGAGTATGCCAAATGTAGGTGTTAAAAAGTGTGATCATATGCTCTTTTAAGTGAGGTAGACTTGTATTTTTTGTGACTATTGTCCATGCAATGACCACTTTATTTTTATTTGTGTGTGGCTGATTGCAACTATTTGGTCACACAACGAGTGTGTTGTTGTGGGTTTTGGTCACATAAGATTATGCCAAATGTGGCCGTAGGTGTTATAAAGTGAGACCATGTGCTCTTTTAAGTGAGGTAAACTTGTATTTTGTGTGACTATTGTCCATGCAATGGCCACTTTATTTTTATTTGTGTGTGGCCGATTGCAACCATTTGGCCACATAACGAGTGTGTTGTTTTGGGCTTTGGTCACATAAAATTATGCCAAATGTGGCCTCAAGTGTTAAAATGTGTGACCATATGCTCTTTTATGTGAGGAAAACTTGTATTTTGTGTGACTATTGTCCATGCAATGGCCACTTTATTTTTATATGTGTGTGTGCCTGATTGCAACCGTTTGGTCACACAACGAGTGTGTTGTCGTGCGCTTTGCTCACATAAGAGTATGCCAAATGTAGGTGTTAAAAAGTGTGATCATATGCTCTTTTAAGTGAGGTAAACTTGTATTTTTTGTGACTATTGTCCATGCAATGGCCACTTTGTTTTTATTTGTGTGTGGCTGATTACAACCATTTGGTCACACAACGAGTGTGTTGTTGTGGGCTTTGGTCACATAAAACTATGCCAAATGTGGCCGTAGGTGTTAAAAAGTGTGACCATATGCTCTTTTAAGTGAGGTAAACTTGTATTTTGTGTGACTATTGTCCATGCAGTGGCCACTTTATTTTTATTTGTGTCTGACTGATTGCAACCATTTCGTCACACAACGAGTGTGTTGTTGTGGGTTTTGGTCACATAAGATTATGCCAAATGTGGCCGTAGGTGTTAAAAAGTGTGACCATGTGCTCTTTTAAGTAAGGTAAACTTGTATTTTGTGTGACTATTGTCAATGCAGTGGCCACTTTATTTTTATTTGTGTCTGACTGATTGTAACCATTTCGTCACACAACGAGTGTGTTGTTGTGGGTTTTGGTCACATAAAGTTATGCCAAATGTGGTCGTAGGTGTTTAAAAGTGTTGGTACATCCTGTGTGACGATAGCAGTCTAAGTGATCCTACATTGTGATTTTAGCAAGTGTGTTATATATGTTTATGTATGGTTGATATTTATTAGTGTTTGTATGTTTGAACTTGATGTGACGTATTACAAGAAGTTCAAACATAAAGTACAAAGATAAAATCAATCATAAGTAATAACATAAGTTTCAACACTTAGTTGTTTATGTAAAAGGCTAGATTCGAATCATACAAGGCTTGGCATTCGAATCTGTGATAGATTCGAATGTAGCCTAGATTCGAAGAGCCCAGATTCGAGAGTGTCTTTGTGGACAGACTCGAATGGGCCTTGGGCCAGATTCGAGTTTGGCCCACATCAGACTCGAATCAGGGTCTATAATTAGGAATACACTCGAGATATTATCAGACTTTTTGCAGAATTCGTGAGGAATTAAGCTTAAAGCGATCTCGAGTTTATCAGCTTGGTGTGTGTTCTTTCGGAGAGAATCAGTTCGTAGGATCGTTCGTGTGTCGTTCGTTCAGCCTCTGATAGTCTCCGTGTTTCGTAGTTGAGAGTTGTTTCCGTCTAACCGTTAACGAGGATTCCGCACTCGTTGACGGATCCGCGTCTAGATAGATCTCGTAGTGGTAGACCTTACAAGTGGTATCAGAGCCTACGGAGTGTTCTTGGTGTTCTTCGTGTTCATCTAGATACATTCTAGGTTTCTTGACGCTAGTTGGACGGTTTTTCTCTCAAAAACGTATTTTCAGCTTAGCAAATTCTTATTCGGAAAATACTTTGTGGTTTTTCACGTTTTTGGTCGAAACCATTATTTTTCGTTAGAAAATTACTGGTTTAATCTGAAAAACGTCAAAAAATCAAAGTGTTAGCCGTTTTTCGAGTTTGCGGCGCTCGAATCTAATAGGGGTAATTAGGGTTTCACTTAGTGTCGAGTCTAACCAAAATACGCTCCTTTCGAGTCTGTTTCAGAGGGTTTCGAATCTACCTAGTTTCGAGTCTGTTGCTTCATTCGAATAGGATCTCGAGTCTACTTAGTTTCGAGTTTATTTCGAGTCTAGCTTAGTTTCGAAAAGGGTGTCGAATCTGCTGTCGTTTCGAGTCTGCTCTGACCTTCGAATCTGTGGAGTTTCGAATCTGACTTAATTTCGAATCTAATTGAACTATAACACTTAATCGAATTTAATCACAAATCAATTGGAATCTAATTATATTCGAGTCTATCTAGATTCGAACGAATTAATTCAGATTAATTTCGAATTAAATTAATTAAGTTCATATTCAATTACTTTCGAAAAGATGTCAAATCTCCAGAAATTCCTTGAAATGGACCACGAGGTCGGAAAGGCAAACGCACCGCCGAAGCTGATGAAAGTCGAGGATTACTACTAGTGGAAAGACCGATTTACTGATTTCGTGCGTTTTAACGACATGCGCATGTGGGTGTGCATTGACGAAGGGTATATTCCATCGGTCTCAGAAGTAGAAGGCCGTCAGAAAGTCTTGTCATACCAAATGATGAAGGAGGATGACAAGAAATTGTTTGAAGCCGAAAACAAAGCTTTCTCACTAATTCGAATGGCGTTGCCGCAGGATATTCTACACACATTTAGGACTCAGAGGACATCAAAAGAACTTTGGGAGTCGCTAGAGAAGAGGTGTGAGGGGAATCTTCGGGTTCGTAGAAAGCGTACAGAGCTGTTGAAACAACAGTTCGCAATCTTCAAGGCGTTAAAGGATGAACAACTGGATGACATCATCACCCGGTTTTATCATCTATTGACGGAACTTGAAAGTCATGGGATTGAGTTCACTGACACTGACAAGAATAACAAGCTTCTTGATGCCCTACCAGCCAAATGGGCTATGTACGTGGAAATGATTAAGCTGAATGAGGACAAATACTATACTCAATCTCTGGATGACATTGTGGGAACGTTGCGGGCATATCACTTCGAGCTACTGAAGGCTGAGACTGATTACGAACAAGTCCAGAATCCAGCAATGTATTTTGGAAAGACAACCAAATCTTCAGTGACAGCCGAGCCGAAGACTGCTACAGCGTTTTCCACAGGAGAGACGTCGTCACCAGCAGAGTCTGATGACACATTGAATCGCGCGTTCTTAGGATTAGGAAGATCGGAAGAACCGCAGCCTCAAGTCCAACAGGCATCGACAACTCAGAGCTACTCAAAGATGCCCATGAGCGCAAAGTCAGCGGAAGAGCATTTGAATCTACTTGCTTCTTTTGTGGCCGCATACGGAAATTGTGTTCAAGGGAAGATTAACGATCCTGCTCTATGGGACGAGGATTACGATTAGGTCGACCCTGATGACTTAGAGGAAATGGATCTTAAGTGGCAACTGGCCATGGTAACCCAGAGGGTTAAGAGATTCATTAAGAGAACTGGGAGGAATCTGCAAATGAATAACAAGGGGATAGGATTTGATAAGTCCAAGGTGAAATGCTACAACTGTCAAGGACTGGGACACTTCGCCAGGGAGTGTCAGAGACCAAAGGTAGAAACATACCAAGGGCAGAGTCAGCATCAGGGACAGTTCCAAAATCAGTCCCAACAACGATACCTTCCAAGTTCATCATCTGGTCAAGCCAACCTAGCGGGTCTAATATCCAATGTCACTTCAGATAGACAGCTAGATGGTACGTATGACTGGAGCTCACATCCTGAGTCGAATGCTAGAGCCTTCATGGCTGAAGTCACAGAAACGGGGTGTGATGGGAACGAGCAGACCACACGGGACAGCAGTCCGATGTGGGTAGAAAAGGCGAATGATCAGACAGTGCTGGAGTTTGCTGCTCAGATGGCCAACGTGGAATCTGATAACTCAAAGGTAAGTCTGACTTATTCTCTCTTTCGTGAATTATGTGCTTTGTGTGTTAATTCTAACTGTTGGGAATTCGTATAGTTTTTCGTAAAAACAAAAAAACATTAATCATATTAACGCACAGCGGAAGCCTTTTAAAAATAACGAATTCCGTACACGGATCATCAAGTAAAACATAAGATAAGTAAATAATAAAGCGGTAAAAATCCGTACCTTTGTATTCTATGACAAGAATACACGAATGAGACGCTCTCGGTATCCACCGGTGATGACACGGTCGAGCGGCGCCAAGTATGCAATCAAACACACGAAGAACGGGAAAACCAAACGCGATTATGGTTTTGGTACGGACGAAGAATCTCCGCACACACACATACACCTTGTGTGTGTGCGCCGTCCAATCCACTTTTTGGATTTGGTCACAACACCCCACATTCCCGTATATATATCTCATATATATATATCTCATATATGGGCCGTATGTACATATTATATATATGTATATATATATATATATATATATATATATATATATATATATATATATATATATTAAAACTTTAATATATTAATATAATATATATCTTAATAATTATCTTTATTATTTAAACCTTATATAATTATCTCTATAATTATATATATCCTTTAAATAATAATAATCTTTTATACATTATCTAATAATATATAAATGACTAGATGATTATTTATAATTATCTCTTATTTATTTGTTTATAATTATCCATCCAGTTATCCAATAATTAGATGATAATATCAATTCAAATAAATGTGTCTTTTATTTAATATCCAATAATAAATAAAAGACTAGATAATTATTTAATTATCATCCAATGACAATTAAATTACTACAATATCTAATATTGTACTTTTAGTCCCCGTACTTTGAGATATAATTAATCATCCATTAATTTAATCTCAATAATCATTTCGTGTCATAAACAATATCCAATATTATTTATTCAATCGTTTAATTGCATCTGCTCAGTTGTGCTCATCGGTGTGACCCTCAAGTGTTTTATGAAATCAGCCATGATGCAGTAGTAATGTCATCTTTACACACCATATACTAACATACTCCCACTTGTGTAAGACGACATACTGTCATGCAGCATGCGCCTAAAGGAGGTCATGGCTAGACACTTTAGGCAACCAAGGTCATAAAAACTCTGACTCCTATTCGGGCATTCTTGTTGAAACAGCCTTCCAAAAAGAAACTTAGGTTATATCCCATGCATCGCGATATTTCAATGTGAAAGCTAGGCATGGATTAGATCAACCGTAGCAAACACGATTATGTTTCTCGACTCCCTGATCTCATACTGAACTGTAACAGACAGAGTAGAACACATCAGTTCTGTCCGAGCATGGCCATGCATTTCTGTCAGTATCGATCGTCGAGGGGCCCAGAAATATCTCTTCTTAGTTAAAAGAAGGTGCAAATCCCATCTTGACTATCTAGGCCTCCAGCACGACTCCCACTGCAACCAGCCTCGAACCGTTATGATCACCCAGTTACGGATGACGTTAGGTTAGGCCAAATGTACAGCAGCACCCGCACTAAAGTACGTAGACATCTCAGGTACTTAGGATTACCTTTTTGAGACGACTCATGACTATGATCCACAAAGTGGTCTCAATCGGTGGGTCAATCCAATATTTGTTCGCAACAAATACCTGTGAATTTGGTCCAACCTTTGCTATATTCATTACCCATGAATATCAACCAAAAACCACAGTAGCCTTTTAATTCTCGTTGTGGTTCCCACGACAACAAGCAGCTATGGAATAGTTTTAGAATAACTTCAAATTTATTCTTGGATTTCTAAAACATGCAAAATTGAACGACATTAAAGATATCATGTTGATCTCCTTTATCTGAATAAACACAACATGATTTCCATCAATTTAATGCTACTGTTCCTTTATCAAATGTAACGGTAACACGATCTATCGAAAAATTAATTTCAGACATGATCTTAGTGGGAGTGTTCTCTAGTTAACTGACTTAACTTCCATTACCGTTTATCTTTGAAAAATTACACTAGTTCTTTATTACAACTTCTTGTAATATTATTCAGATCCAATCTGAATCTCCATACAAATTTATATCCATTATCTTTAGAGGAACTGGTAAATCACTCATAAAGACACCAGGATTAAAATTTAGGAGCTCTAGCAATTCTGATTAATTGCTACTAGTGATACGTTTAGATGTTTAGTCTTGAATATGACAGTATGCGGTTTATCTATATCAAAATATTTTTAATAACATTGTGTTCAACATTTGTGATATGTATCCATAATCACCAGAACCTGTATCGACAACATTTTGTTGTAGTTTTCCGTCAAGTTTGCCGACTAGTGTTTAAACAAGTCAAAAGCTACTACTTGACTAACCATCACACAAGTTGTATACATTTCACATGTAATTTTATAAAATGCGATTACTTCTTGTCTAAACAATTCTGACTTCTCAAGTCTAATTATTTCTGACAAGTGAAGTGAATTAACCTCCATGTAACTCCTTTACATTTAATTCTGCATTTTATTAGTTTCTATATAATCACAGATGACTATCCAACTCATATAATCTCTTGAACTAACTTTCAAGAATTAACAAGTTCAATGAAACTGCATTTGAACACTTGAACAATTTACACAACAACATGGTAACCCTTTTTATCTGAATATGACTACTAGCTTGTCCAATCTCCATTGACAAGTTACTATTCAAGTTCCACTTGAATCAATAGTCCATAATCATGGTTTAGTAATCTTAAACAATAGGAATTTCAAGCAACAAATTTTTAACTCCAAAAATTCTTTATTTATCCCAAAAATACTTATAAGAAAATCAATCAATTGTATACTACACCATGATAAACTAATGATGACATGAAAATAGTGTCCAGCAGAGTATTCTCTAAGATGTCTCTATGCTCCCACTGAATCTGTCATCTCTTTTCACTTCATTTTAATCATCGCAGACATTATGCATGAAACTTTGTTCAATTGGGTATCACATATCCAAGAACAATAGAAGTGACTGATTCAGATACACGAAGTCTCAATGCGGTCAACCTTGACCGTTTCCAAGTACTTGGGACAATTCCTTTCCCAGTGCCCAGTTTCCTAGCACTCAAAGAATTTATCATCCTTGGAATTGACTTCTCTGGTTCTAGGTTTTAGCTACTTGTTAGCTTTAACCTCCGGCTTGGAAACTTACTTTCCTTTCCGTCTCTTTCCCTATATTCTCTCCTCAATCACTCCCTCAGCAGTCTATAGCATCCGATGCAGCCCACTGATCATCTTCTCCGTGCATATTGTAACAAATTACAAATTGCTAAAATTCCTTCAATAAGGAATTGAGAATTAGATTCGTGGTCATGTCCTGTGTCACGGGTAACCTAAGTCCGCTAAGATGATCCAGATAACCTTTCATCTTCAGCGCATGGGATCTAACAGTTGTTCCTTCTGCCATTCTACAGGAGCTCAGAGCCCTTGTCGTATATCTTTCTCAGTCCGAGCCTGAGTCTGGAACATATCCTTTAGCTGGCGATACATCTGTCAAGCTGAGACGTCCATAAGGCTAGTCCGCAGCTCAGATGTCATGGTCGCTAGCATTAGACATGCCACATTGACCGAATCCTCAGAGTGCTTCTTGTGGAGATTTCTCTCCTCAACTGTAGCAGTCTCTGCAGGAGCAGGTTCTGGTGCTCTTTCCAGAATATACGACTTTCACCCTGTACTCAGAACATTTGTCAGATTTTACTCCCAGTTCAGGAAGTTGCCTCTTTTGAGTTCTCCATATCCCGAATGGACCTCAAAGTAGCAACATGTGCTTTTGGGGATGATTTTCAAATGGGAAAGGATATTGACGTTATCATTGTTGTTGTTACTGTTATTGTCATTGTTATTATTAAACCGCTTCTACCTCTGTCTTTTTTCAACCATCTTAAACAATTTTTCAAAAATTAGTATTTGATTAACCATTAATAAATCAATAACCCAAAATTTAGAAAATGATTTATTAATCCTAAGAACCATTTTACTTATTCATGCACCCAACGGAGGCTGAACCTACATGAATAAGCTACTCAGGCAGGCAACTTATTACCAATTACAACCTTTTGCAACTCTTAGATCTTATGAGATTTTCAATTTCTTAAATTGATCATGTTTAATCTCATCCACACCTTGGGCAACAGTCTTACTGAGGAACCACCACTGACACACACCATATAACAACTGCAAGTCACTGGCCCAAGTCTCACTTAGGATCCGCAGTGCTTACCTCACAGCTCTCCGAGTTTGCGGCGTAAGCACCCAACGAAGGCTGAACCTACTTACGACGACCGGTCACCGTGAGTGCCACTATATGGACGGTGTGCTGTGTCAGATTTTTAATTTGGGTTTATAACCAGTCTCTTACCAAGAACTAGTGGCCAGTCAGGTTAGTCTGCGGGCAGGATCCTTTCGGTTCTAAACCTTTTGGAACTTCCACAGCCCGAGCAAGACTGTCCTAGACACCACCTATTCTGGTAAACAATCCAGTTAATGTACCAGTTTTAAGAATTTCAACTCTTTGATCATATGACATTTTAAAAATAAATCTCCTTTATTTGAAAAACTAATTTCATAAAAATGTCATATCTAACATCTGACAAAATAATTAAAGTTTCCAATTTAAACTTCCTTTTAAATACTTTAATTTTTCATCAAAAATGATTGTAGTTTTGATTTCTTTTATTTATCTACTTTGTCACCACAAACACGCAGATATAAATAAAGCATAAAGAAATAAAACATACAACCACATGGTGACATAGCCTTGCCGAAACTAAATTGGTTTCCGAGAGTCATACGGACAAACCAATTAGGTCAAAACCTAAGGGACAAAATCAACACACAAGGCAAGAAGGATGAACTCTTTCAGCTCCCACTAGCCTCAGCATTCGATGATGTCTCCGAGCGTCCTTGATGGATGACCTCCTTCTTGATGGACATCTTCGCCAAGATTTATTTCACATAATTTTAATCTAAATACATTTGCCTATTTTCTAACCTATTACAGATTACATCATAAAACCCGGGATTCCAATGGCACGCAGGCCTTCCCAAAAATATAACCAATAATAAAATAGCAAATATTGAGATTAAACAAACAACCATCTAAGCAAAAAGGGGTCTCAAGGCTCGGCTATGTCACAAACATAACTAAAGCAGTAAAGCTCTTAAATAATCTAGAATTCATTTTCATCTTGACATGAAAATAATTCCAAAACCAATTAATCCACCATTAATTGAAGTAAATATGTCCAATATCGTTCTTAAATTAAACACGGTTCGTAAACTCGAAATTTAGGAACACTTTCCATCATTAGAAACTTTTTCCCGAAAAAATTTCAAATTTAATTCCATCTTTGCATTATCTTTGAATTCATAACTATACTTTTCTTAAAATATTCAATTTACAATTCAAACACCTTTGAAACTTAAACTTACTATTTTAAGAAACTTTTTATTAAACAACCTTTAATAAAGATAGTTTTATTCTCAAATAATATGATAAATAATTTAAACTTCCTTTAAATAATTATCTATTAACTATTATTTAATTGAAACACTTTTCAAAAATAAATAACCAAACTTTATTTAAAATGTCAATTTTCTTAATAAACAATTTACAAAAATTTGATCATCTTTAAATAACACCAAAAATTTTTCTTTATGGTTTTAAACGATTTCTACCAAAAACGTTAATGTCGAGATCAAATCTCAAAACATTAAACAGTGACCGAGTATGAGACTCAAAGTCACGATTTCATCAATTTGAAAACAGAATCCTTAAATTAAACTCTCTTTAATTTAATATTGCATTTTATGGAACTAAATATTAAATGCATAAATTAAATCTGGTTTATAAATTAAAATTACCATTAATTTTAATTTCAACATTAAAACTTAACTTTTAATAAAACCGATTTAATTTAAACGACGAATCACCGGAAAACGGAAACGAACCAACTTAGTTAACCGACTCATACTCGGGTTCAATAACCCATATGAACCGAAAACAAGTAGGGTGTTAAACCCTTTGACGGCTGAAATTAACCGAAGCCTTTAATCAACTCACTTTGATTATTTTGATTTCCATATTCCAATTAATCGTTTAATTATCGAATCGAATAATATTTAAACCGATTTGCGAATTTTATAAAAAAAAAACTGATAAAGTCTCCACTTTAATTTTATAAAATCGAAAACATATTTACATATATTTTGTCACAAATGTTTAAATATTAATAACCAAACACTTTTGATTTATTAATTCGATTTTAACGCATTTAATTTAATCGTTCGAGTTTAACCGTGAATTAAACGTCACGACGGAACAAATAATCCATCACCTCGGCTACCACATCACAACCGAGAGGTCATGGGTCTCAACCCACGGCCGAAATCTCTAGGTTTGATTTCGTGAACCGGAACGTTTAATTTTCGACTTTAATCAATTAAACCCTTTTAAACAATCAAACATCAATTAAATAAAACGAACTAAGGTTTCAAAATCCCGAGTTCCGAAAAACTCCAAGGTTGGCCGAGAATCACCATAAGGTTTCCAAAACCTTTGGTCGATTTTCTCCAAGCCAAATCAAAACCTTAAACATTTTAATTATTGATTTCGACCGTTTAAACAATTTTAATTATTAAAAATCGAAACTTTAAGATCGTTGGACATAAATACTCGAATAATACTATCATTATGTTACTTGACCTGGCTCTGATACCACTGTTGGGAATTCGTATAGTTTTTCGTAAAAACAAAAAAACATTAATCATATTAACGCACAGCGGAAGCCTTTTAAAAATAACGAATTCCGTACACGGATCATCAAGTAAAACATAAGATAAGTAAATAATAAAGCGGTAAAAATCCGTACCTTTGTATTCTATGACAAGAATACACGAATGAGACGCTCTCGGTATCCACCGGTGATGACACGGTCGAGCGGCGCCAAGTATGCAATCAAACACACGAAGAACGGGAAAACCAAACGCGATTATGGTTTTGGTACGGACGAAGAATCTCCGCACACACACATACACCTTGTGTGTGTGCGCCGTCCAATCCACTTTTTGGATTTGGTCACAACACACCACATTCCCGTATATATATCTCATATATATATATCTCATATATGGGCCGTATGTACATATTATATATATATATATATATATATATATATATATATATATATATATATATTAAAACTTTAATATATTAATATAATATATATCTTAATAATTATCTTTATTATTTAAACCTTATATAATTATCTCTATAATTAATTATATATACCCTTTAAATAATAATAATCTTTTATACATTATCTAATAATATATAAATGACTAGATGATTATTTATAATTATCTCTTATTTATTTGTTTATAATTATCCATCCAGTTATCCAATAATTAGATGATAATATCAATTCAAATAAATGTGTCTTTTATTTAATATCCAATAATAAATAAAAGACTAGATAATTATTTAATTATCATCCAATGACAATTAAATTACTACAATATCTAATATTGTACTTTTAGTCCCCGTACTTTGAGATATAATTAATCATCCATTAATTTAATCTCAATGATCATTTCGTGTCATAAACAATATCCAATATTATTTATTCAATCGTTTAATTGCATCTGCTCAGTTGTGCTCATCGGTGTGACCCTCAAGTGTTTTATGAAATCAGCCATGATGCAGTAGTAATGTCATCTTTACACACCATATACTAACACTAACGATAGGTTAAATCTAGTCCTAGAATCACATAAAACCATATCTGCTCAAAATGAGAACTTAAAAATTGAAAATGCTAGCCTAAATGATATCAAGCAAGATCTTAAAGAAAAGCTTAAGGCTGATGCTCAAGATGTAGTAGTTCTAAAAGACAAACTCAGTGAGCAGTGTGTTAGGATAGAGCTAATGTATGAGCACGTAGAAGCCTTGACCAAAAGTCTTAAGGATAAGGACATAGAGCTAGCTGAAACAAAGGTTAAGGTAGCAGAGGCAAATAGCAAGTTGGAGAAGTTTAGGAATTCGAGCCTAAATCTACGGAAAGTCTAAGATGCCCTAAGACAGTCTAATAAGCCCGTAGGTCTAGGATTTCATGAAATTCCTCCTCCTTTCAATGCGAACTATGTGCCTCAGCCTCAGGAGAAAACTGATAAATCCGTAGACTTAGAGGACCTATCTGAACCGACTCCAGAGACTATAGTTGAAAATACACCTAAGGTGGCTGACTCAACTGTCAAGGTTAAGAAAGTCAAATTTGTGTCTTCCTCCAGTGAAACACCTGCAGGAAAATAGAAAATTGCTTGGGCTGATCAGGTCGATGAGCCAGACACCGTAGATGTACCAAAGGAAATAGACACTAGTGAGACACCTAGATCTAAGGGAACACACAAAAAGTCCATAGATAAGATGTCTTG
>JAANYP010002989.1:0-41491 GCA_020465985.1 Centrapalus pauciflorus | reverse complement strand
TTGAAGACGATCCTTCAGAAAAAACCACCTTCTGAGCTTATTTTTGTTGCATTCTTTCAGCAGGTTGCCGTTATTACTTCTGTTGAATCAACCGGTTTGGGTGGGATGGTTCATAGCCATAGCTTTGGCTGCCTCTTCTGCTCTTCTTTTAGGAGGCAGATATCAAGACAGGGCGCTTGATGGGCTTTGAGCTTCCCCAGGTTTGGAAACTTATTCCCAATTGTTCCAGTTGAGCCTGGCTTTATCTTTGCCCCTACGGATTGTGATTTGTGCCTATCAAGCATACTCACTGTGTCTGGTTTTTTAAACCGTTTGTTTTTCTTGTTTACAACCGTTACCCTATCGATTTGAAAACTTATTTGCATCACAGCAGTTTTGTTTTCACAGAGACTTACCTTTGTGACAACCGGCTTGTTCCTTTTGAAAAACTTTTTTCCAAAGGTTTTAGCACTCAAAAGGATTAACATGCTTTTACCATCAGCTTTGGATCAGTAACCTGTTTTGTCAAAGGTTAGCATCCCAACTTCAGTTGAACATGTTTCCTTTCTTTGCTTGTGTGAGCTAGACAGAGCACTTAGCGGCTGACTTGTTGAGAACAAACTCCAACATCAGCTTTTGAGCGCGTTTCACACAAGTTGTCAGCTTTTGAGGCCTGACAAACCTGTTTGTTGAGCTAGTTTACCATTCACATTTTGAATGACTGTATTTGGACGTTCCCAAGAGTGGATAATCTTCTTTCATATTACTTATCCAACAATCGGACAGCTGCTTTCGTCAAGTATCCCCTCCAGAGTCGGCTTGGTTTGTGCTGGAATCTGTTGCTTTACAATGGCTGCTTTTTGTGCAGATTGGCACAAGAGTCAACTATCTTTTGAACGGCTCCTGCATGCTTTACAGTCTGTTTCTCTCTTTCTTCCCAGTAAAATGAGAGTGATGTGCTTTAACTCCTCAGTCCGTTTCCAACTCAGAACTTGTCCCGTTAATGGATTTAGTTTTCTAAGATCGCTTTACAAGCTTAGCATGATTTCCGGATAGTCAAGCTATCCTGCTCTCATACAGCAGCTTGCAGATCAAAGCATATCATTCAAATTTTAATTTCTTCAGAACGTAAGCCATAATAGTTTTGTACCTTATAATCATAGTAGGATTCAAGTTCTTACCGCGCTGAAGGCTTCAGCTTCGCCTATATCTTTGTTTGAAGCTGTTTGTTGATGGTACATCGTGCTGGCACATCAGACATTGATGACATCGTTCTCAGCGACTGATGAATCCGATTCCTCCCAGTCACAGTCTCTGCCACTATCCCTTTTGGCGATTGGAAGACATGAGTTTTCCAATTTCCTTCCGCCATTAGCCATGGGCAATAAGGTACTTAACCATATAGCCATCACCTTGTTGATCCTTTGTTGGGTTTGGCATGACTGAACCAACCAGCTTTTGACACACCTGTCAGCAAGCTATGGACCGTTTTGCCCATTTGAGCACTCAGCCTTTGGATTTGTCAAATGCCTTCTTTTTACCAGCAACTGAGCTTCCTTGCTTCGCAGTGTTTCGTCCAAACCTTTTCTTTGTGACCTCTTTGACAAGCACTGGCCGTTATCATTTGCTACATCATCTGTTCAGCAAGATCTGCCCCAGCCTCTTCTTCGTCTGACCACTCTCCTCTTTCATCCTCACTGTGCATCCGGTTTGAAGAAACATACTCACCTGATTTACAGGCTGTCTACACATTAGCCCAAAGGCCTTTGCATCTCTTTTGGACATTTCCAGGGCATCTCTTTCGTGCTTGACTGTTCATCATTCAGTTAAGATCCATACAGATTTGACCGATCCATACTTCTGATAGTACCTGGAGTTCTTAGGATTGTTGAAAATGTAGTTCCATCTCTGCAGGTTGTACAATGCAGCATTTTATTCCACCAGGTAGAGACTGTCCTTGGTGCTTCCCAACAGCTTGTGCGATCATTCACTAGAGCACGTACAACTGTGTAGGTTTCAGTGAGAGTATCCTTTCGGTTTAGCAAAAGAAGAGTTCATACTGTCTAAAAAGATTGTTGATCTGTTGTCCAGTGTGCTTGTGGGTCCATCATGCTACGGTACACAAAGTAATCCCACATCTCCTTTTGTGTCTTCATTTTCTCAAACCTGCTTGAATGACACATTCATCAAAGGGAGAGAAATGACCATGGTTGTTTCTTGCCTTTGACATCCGCGCCACCAATCTCTTTTCTTCATCAGGACCATTGAGCTTTGGCTTTCTCCGGGTCCTGATTTCAGGAGCGCTGCCTTCAACGCTGGGAGTTATGGTTAGCTAACAGAGGTTGGCACATAGGGACCCTCATCACTATCTCTGGCAGTTTGTACATCCAGATTCTCTAGGTAGAGCATCATTCTGCACTTCCAACCAGAAAAGTTCTGATGATTGAACTTTGGAGGTTTGCCCATTGAGCCATTGTCATAGTAAGAAGAATTTGCAGCACTGTTGTCCATGGAAACTTGGGAGAATGAGAGATCTAGAATGACACACACTCTAAACTGCTCTGATACCAATTGTAGGTCCCGAGAGGTTCCCAAAGTATATAGTTATAAGCTGTAGAGGGGGGGTGAATACAGCAATTTAAAAACTACACACTCTTTTCTCAATGTTTGTATGTATTATCAACAATTTGTTAATTACAAACAAGCTTGAATGCAGAATAGTTCAAGCTGAGATGACAGATACAACAGTATGTTCACTAGTCTAAGACAAACTCAAACTAGAATACAATGAATACACTCACTAAGAAGCACTCGCTGTATTTACAAGACTTAAGGGAACAGCTTATGTAAAACAGCTTAGACACACAGATGCTGGTTTACACAGAAGGCTTGCATGCATGAAAATCACACTTGCACGTTCACTCTTGGTTTCAGCACTTAGCTTTTCTTCACACTTCTTTCTGTCCTTAGAAGCTTCCTTTTATACTTAGTCAGAGGATCTAAGAGAAACATCTTCATTGGACGGAATGAAAAGGAGAAGTCTTGTTGAAAAGACAACATAACCTTTTCTGCACTTTTCTGAAAAGCAGACTTGTCTTCACATGTGCAGAACTTTTGTCTTTTTACTTTGTCTACTGTTGCATTGCCTTTAACTAATTTAGGAATGTCAACTTTGCGTTTTTCTTCCTTGTAAAGGCCTATTTTGATATAAGAAAAAGGTCTGTCACCCTTTTTCAAATAACCTTTTGTCTTCATGTTACAGAACAGCGTGGGCAGGCTGAGCAGTTCTGTTTTCCACTTTGTCTTCGACTTTGTAAACTGATCTTGTAGTCAAAAACAATACATGATGACTTGGAAACATATTCCATAAAGTGTTTAGCCTGTTCACAAATAACAGGTTCTGTTCACAAAGAACAGAACACTTTAAAGTTGCCCAAGCTGCTCAACAGTGTAGAGCAGCGTAGACAGTTTATGTCCAGCCTGTTCAGCAGACAGAGCAGCTTGGACAAACTGTCTTAGTTGCAACACATGCAACATATAGAACAGCTTTAGACTGATATTGCAAATCATTTTCAGGTTTCAATAAGACATATAACAGGCCTTAAATTCAACCTTCAAATGCATCAACAGGTTTGATTATTAATCTCCCCCTCAGATGTAGAACAGGTTTGACTGAGGCCTTTTTGTGCCTAACAATACAACACCCGAAATTTGTCACGAAATTTGTTACAAAATCACATAGATTCATTTGTTGATGTTATCAGTGGTGATGACAAAATTTGTACTTAAAATACAATGTTATATATTTTTAATTGTTAAACTAATTTCTAAAAAAGTAATATTTAATTAATATTATTACATAGTTCTTAAAATGTGCTATGTTCTGTGATTTTAATCATTATCTAACTAAAACATGATTACAAGTAAAATGATGACATTAACCTAAGTTTCATTCTATATGAATTGCAATGTTATTTAGAAAAATTAATATTTCATACTACTATTATAATATGGACTAACAATAATAAAAAAGAAATAGCAAGTTAATTATTTATTAATTTTGAAGTTGGCGATGTTAATAAAGTATACGTATTTTAAATCATTGAATTAAGAATTTAATATTTTCATTTTTTTCTTTATATTAACGATTTAGTAAATTAATAATATTTAGTACCATTAAAACTATGACGTGGATTTATATATTTATGACATCAATGGAATTTTAGGTATCACTAAAATAAATAAATATTGATATATATATATATATATATATATATATATATATATATATATATATATATATATATATATATATATATATATATATATACACACACACACACACACACACACACACACACACACACACACACACACACACATATATATAAGATTAGTAGACATATAAGATTTTTACTACTATTAATATAAACTTATTTAACATGAAAGCAATATAATAAGGTTGGGAGAAGTGAACACGTTTTTATTAATATTAACATTAAATCATTTAATATCAGATAAATAATTAGTTTGATGTAAAAAAAATATTAAAATCATCTTTAGTTCCTTTATATATTATTTTCCATATAAGTTTAATCAATAATATAATAAAAAAAATATTTAGTTCCATCAATAATAATTACATGAATTTATGACATGAACATTTTTTATAAAAATATTTAACTTCTTTACTTAATTCGATAAGTTGCATCATATGTTACTAAAGTCCATATAATGAACTACAATGATATTTATTTAAATCATAATAGTGTATTTTATTTCAATTCGATTTGATAAGTTTAGTCATATAACAATAAATTTCATGTAATAAGTTATACAGATGATTTATTTAGATCAAAATAATTAAATTTATTAGTTAATGCAAAAAAAAAAAAAATATAACATGTGTTATTGAGTAGATCACAGGAATATTTAATATTAAGTCACTGATTTAATGTGTTTAATACTAAAAAATAGTCATGAAAATCATTTATTTAATTCATTTAGTAACATCGCAACATGTGTCAACTAATATTTATTTACATATGATATACATCATTTATTTATTTAATTTAATTTCAAAACACCACAAAGATAAGATGAGATACTAAGAATATAATAATCATTTATTTCATTAAATTAATATGTAAGTTACATCTTTTATTATTTTATACCTAAATAAGTTAACAAAGAGGAAAAAAAATATTGTGTTACATTTTTAATTAATTTATTTAGATTTAATATCTTTAATAACCAAATTATCTTACCAAAAAACGTAATTCATAAATCTCCTTTAAATGACAAGAGACTAAAAATTTTATTTGCAAATAGTATATTGAAAAAAATATATGAAATATCACTCTTTGTAGATTTAAAATTTCTAACAAATATATTAATATTTATATAATCATAATAATGGTAATGATTTCATGTCTATAATAATTAATTCCATGTAATATATTACGATGATCATTTTTATATATAATGCAAAATTATATTATTTAATTTGATAAGTTGAGTCGTATATTGATAAGTCTATATAATAAATATAATTATTATATATTTAGATTAAAAACTTGGTTTATTTTTAATTTAGTTTGATAAGTTGAGTCGTGTAGCGTAAATCTCATGTAATAACATATATTTATTTAATGTATTAAAATTTTTAACATACTTACACGTTGTATCTAAATTTTAAGAAATTTTTTTTTTAATTTTTAAAGACTTTTATGAAAATATATGATTCCTTAAGTAGCCTTTAAAAATAAATTAATCAACAAATTAATCCAAAAAAGATATATAATATAGAATTTTATGATTAAATATATTATTTTTAATTAATATATATTTAAATTAACACATAAAATAATTTTTTTAATATATATAGTTACGCATTGTAGAAAAGTTTTAAGATATAATTTTTAATTTTTTAAAGAACTCTTTATGAAAATATATAATTACTCAAATACCCTTTAAAAAAGAAGTTAATTAATAAATTAAACTAATAAAATATATGATCAATATTTTAAGATTATTCATAAAATAACTCGGTCTATATAAATTTTATTATAAAATGGACTCAACTTTGATACAACATGTTTAATATAAATAAATATTACTTGAACTCAAATAAATATAACATAATATTATTGTTATTATCACATGAATTTTAGTTACATAGATTCAATGTAAAACCTTATTAATATTCATTTAAATTAATGTATTAAAAAAACTTCTAATATAATTACATGTTATATATAAACTTTATAAAATATTTAATTAAAGAATTTTTACGAAAGCATATAACTAATCAAATAACCTTTAAAAACAATTTAATTAAAATATATATAATTTAACATTTTAAAATTAATTGCAATATTTGTAGTTAAAATTAATATATTTTTATTTCATAAAATGTGAAAACAATACATTAATGCATAAATCTTGAATTTTATTAGGTTCAAGTAACTAATATATGCATCATGTACAAATTATAATTACACATAAATGATATTGATTGCTTAATTCTTTTGAAATTCTCTTATAGTTTTCAAACATAACCTATATTATACACATTATAATTACACATAAATGTCATATTGATTGCTCAATTCTTTTGAAATTCTCTCATAATTTTCAAATGTAACCTATTGCACATAAACGTCATTGATTGTAACGTATTATCTATAGTATCTAGACAATCTAAAATCGTAATAAAATTTGACATTATTGTTTTCATTTTTTATCTCTCATGAATGATCAATTTCAAAAAATATCATATTCTTACGTTTCTAAAAATTTTTTTTATCATTGCAGGATGAAGAATCATGAGTGTAGAACGAGCATTGACATAGTCATGGACGATATCATCCATCTTTTCATTACAAAATTTATCTACAATTTCTCTACTTCTCAGGTGTATATTTGTTATTGTTTCTTAATTCATTTCAATCAATTACACACTTTCGTATAAGTATTTCTCATTTTAAGTTGTTTTAGAAAATGAATTATGGAGAAATTTTTTATGTTAGCATGAATTTTCTGAGTCAATCTTATTTTGCTCAGAGAAATAATATTTTAAACTTGAAGGATGATGAAAAAAAAAAAAAGAACACAACAAGTATAGTTAGTGGCTGTTAAAATTCACTTTGTATGACATGGTTTTGTTTTGGGGTATATAAAACTATATAATATTATTACCAACGCAATACTAAAATATTTTTAATTATCACAGATATTTTTGTCTCATATGTTTTTCAATTTATAAATATCAAATGCACATGAATCAATGACAGTCTTGAGCATAAATGATTTCATGTTTGTAATAATTTAACTACACATAATAAATTACAATATTTAATAATTAAAAATAAAACATATTATTTTATTATTTAATTTATTTAATTTGATAAGTGGAGCCATATATTAATAAATTTCATATAATAAACTATAATGACCATTTGTTCAAATCAAAATAAATTATTCTATTGTAATTTAATTTGACAAATTGAGTCCAGTAACAATAAATTTATTGTAATGACTTATAATGATAATTACTTAGATCAAAATAAATTATTTTATTAGTTAGTTTATTTTAGTTGATAACATAAACTAACATGAGTTACGGAGTAGGTAGCAATCTTTTATAACATCTAAATTATGTCTAATATTGAATCATTAAATTAATTTATTTAGTAAAAGAAGTAGGTAAACAATCATTTATTTATTTAATTTAATAAAACCATAACAATCATATGTCCCTAATTTATACATAATTATTTAATTAAAAATCATTTAGCCCGGTGCATTGCACGGGCCATCATGACTAGTATATATAAAAGTTGAGTCCTCCATGTAATAAATGTGATGATAAATCTCATGTTAAGAAAATTAATGAGTTAATTTAACTTTAAATTGTTAACAAGTAATATATAATTATATTTAGTTAGTTGTTTTTATAAATGTTGAGTCTATTATATATAAGTTGAGTTTCATGTAATAAATATTATATTATTTATTTGATTTAATTTTAATAAAAAAGTTTATTAAATAACAACAGTAAGCATTTTGTTAATTGTAGTTAAATATCTAAAAATAGTTAGTCCATCTAATTCTAATTAAATATATCTACAACATTTATCATATCTATACTATATATATTTATATATTTACTTTTATTTTTCATTTTTAACTTACCTTCTTTTATATTTAAAAAATTATGTCTCATTTAAATTTTTGCTTTTTTTTTTGTTTAATGTCATTACCGTTTCATAACCCTTGGTTATCTATAATTAATTGTTATTTCATTATTTATCCATAGGTTACAAAGAAGATGAATGATCATCAAAAGTTTTAAATAGTATGGGTTGCAAATAATCCATTTGTCAACCTAAAACATTTCTCTCCTAGAATTTCACTGGTTAGTTTTCTTCTTGATTTATTTTTCAAATATCAAGTTTGTTTTTCATCTCTAACACATGTATGTTTATTCTATTTTGTGAAATTGATTATCAAGTAATATATAATTATATTTAGTTAGTTGTTTTTATAAATGTTGAGTCTATTATATATAAGTTGAGTTTCATGCAATAAATATGAGTATTATTTATTTGATTTAATTTTAATAAAAAAAAATTATTATATAACAATAGTAAGCATTTTGTTAATTTCGTTAAATATCTAAAAATAGTTAGTCCATCTCATTTTAATTAAATATCTACAACATTTATCATATCTATAATATATATATTTATATATTTACTTTTAACTTCCATTTTTAACTTATCTTCTTTTATATTTAAAAATTATGTCTCATTTAAATTTTTGTTTTTTTTGTTTAATGTCATTACCGTTTCATAACCCTTGGTATCTATAATTAATTGTTATTTCATTATTTATCCATAGGTTACAAAGAAGATGAATGATCATCAAAAGTTTTAAATAGTATGAGTTGCAAATAATCCATTTGTCAACCTAAAACATTTTTCTCCTAGAATTTCACCGGTTAGTTTTCTTCTTGATTTATTTTTCAAATATCAAGTTTGTTTTTCATCTCTAACACATGTATGTTTATTCTATTTTGTGAAATTGATTATCACTGTATTTATTTTGTGATATTTTATATTTAACAGTGATATTGACGGACATTATTGAAGTGACCATCCATGCAAAAAAGTTCTTGACAAATAGATTTTCTAAAACAAATTTGGTGTGTTCTTCAATTCATACATTGATAATTCTTTTTAAATTTAATGATATATTTATTTAAATTATTTCGAATTATATGTTTGTATTAATAAATTGTTTATGTTGATGTAGGTGTTTGATGTGTTCAATATTGATGTGTTATATATCCTAAAGGTTCGTTGCTAAAAAAATATATATGTCAACGTTATATCACCAACATAAATAGTTCATTGTCATCTATTTCTTTCAACTATATAGTTTTAAACTATAATAAATTTTTTTTTAAAATGTATCAACAACTAAATTTTTGTTTCTCTATGCTTGAATTCTTCTATGAATATCTTGATTATTTTTTCAACAATAAAATTTTACAATATTTATTTTAATGATTTATTTTTTATTTCAATTCATTTTTGAATAAATTTCAATAAATATTGATCTAAACGTTATTGAATAACATACAGTTTAATAAAAATTGTAATGTATTTTAATATAACCATCGTTACACAATTTGGTATTGTGAATACTAATATTAAATTTAATTTAATGAGAATATTTGTATCTATGTTTATACATTTTCTAGGTCTTTTATATTCCCTTAATATTAACAATGCATTATATATTTTACTTTAAGTTTTTATGTTTATTGAATTAGTATTTAATATTTTTTTAATTGGTATATTTGATTTAGTGTAGTATTTCGTTTCTTATTTGGTTGTGATTTCATTATGGGATACAACACATTAATGCAATATTTTTGAATTTAAAAAAGTTCAAATAACAAAGCTCATAATAATTATTTTATTTAAATATCATTAATCATTTCATAAATTTATTTGCTAATTATAAGGTTATAAACAATTTATTCATTCTATTATATAAATAAAATTCTTAATCGTTAATAACGAACCATTAATCATATATATCATATGTGATTTTGATTAATGTATAGTGAATTAGTAAAAATCACGTCTAACAAAACCATCTAAAAGACATAGAAATAAATATGGTACTTTTACAATTATCATTAGCATAATTTTAAAAATTATCAAAATACAAACAAATGCATATATGAAAGTGCATAATTTCTTTGAGTTCTTTTATAAATAAATAAACAATATAATATAGTTCTTTCTATAAAAATGTTGAGTCCATATGTATTAACTAATTGTAATAAATTTTTTGTATACTTGACTTCTTTGAATTCTAAATATAATGTAATAAACTATTATATTGAGTTTTTAGAAATAACTAAATAATATAATATAATATAGTTCTTTCAGTTTTTTTTAAAACAAATATTTAAAGCGTATTATTTTTGTCTTTTATAAATAAAAAATATAATATAATAGAGTTCTTGAAGTTATTTTATAAATAAATATTTAGAGTATATTATTTATGCATATGAAAATCATTTTGTTGAAATATAGCAGAAACCATGTCACTTATAAATAGTGACTATTAGCATAAATAATTAAAGACATATTTAAGAAAAATTTATATACTTGATTTCTTTGAGTTCTAGATATAAATAAATAGTATAATATAATAGAGTTCTTTTATAAATAAATAATATTTCCTGTTTATTTTTTATGTATATGAAAATCATTTTAAGTTCCTTTATAAATAAATAATATAATATAATAGAGTTATAAATAAATATTTACAGTTTAATATTTATGTATATGAAAATCATTTTGTTAAAATATAACAAAAATCATGTGAATTTTTAATAGTGACCATTAACACACATACATATTTTTCTAATTTAATTGGAATAATTATATTTTAGATAATCTTTTTTACAATACATGAAATATTAAATATCATTAATGTTTTTTTAATTTATATATTAATTTGTGCATTATAAATAAAAATATATTCACAAATATCTATATCATGTATTTTTGTAATAGTGATTATAAATATAAATATATAAAAATTTTGTTCAAACAAATTTAATATTTTAAATCATTTTTATATATAATTATGTATTACACGAAATAGTTATATCATGAATATCTTATTTATGTACATATTTATCCATAATTCATTAGTAATTTACAATTAATTACTAATTATGTTTTTGGTTCGTTACTTCATTTGTGATGAAAATATGTTTCATAAAATACAAGATAGTATTGCACAAAACCTTCTTAATTTATTTTATGGAAGCCAACCCAATTCACCACTACTTAATTACTATTATTGAAGTTATTAATGCACAACAATTTGATACGTTTTTAAGCACTTGATGAATACCGTATTCTAACTTGATTATTTAATGACTATTATTTAACCCATTAATGTTAACAATTTCTTACATTTTCTCTTATTTATATATACTAAAGATGTAATTTAAATACTCTATTTTATTTGAAATAAATGTCATAAAGAATTACTACATAAACCATTCAATTGTCGTTAAAATGCTCTATTTAATTACATACTCAATCTTTAAAAATTCTTATAATAACAAAACCATCCAACCTTTTCATTTTCTTATTAATTAATTACTGCACGACCCTCAATATGTGTACACATTTAAAAGTGTTATGTTTGTTGTTTATTAATCAATCTTTGTGTTCTTATAATGGCTCCTACCCGATGTAATTTATTTTTAGCGATCTAACAACTAATCAAGTATGCTCACATGTATGAAGTTAATGACTCGCTCACATGCATAAGTTTCCATTGATTTTTTTCCTACAATCACTAAGAAACCCCTCACAACTCATTAATTTTTTATTTGAATTTGTAGGTGGAACTGCTAGCGATTTCTTAGTATTCTAGACTATAAGGACCATCTTGAGTTTCAACCCGAGGTATTTAATTTTCAAATAAATTTACATACCAATTACTAGAATTGAATTATTTAGTAAGCTAATGTTTAATTTAGGACATCAACATTGTAGTGTAACATTTTCAAATGATTGTATTTTTTTAGTTATTGATTAACAATATACAAAGATCATTTGCCCATAGTATTAATTGTGAACATACATAATAGTATTAATTTTCATATTCAAGTTTTCATCATAGGATGAAGCGGCTATGAATGGTTTCACTCAAGTGTATCATACTCATGTTTTGCTAATCACATAATGTTTTTCTTTTAATGATCGTCCATATTATATTTTGGGGATGTATATTACCTTATTTAATTAATCTTAATCAATATAATTATCCTATTATATTTATTTTTATTTGGGTTTCTTTCACAAGTACCCATCTTTTTTAAAAACAATTATTTTGATTTGAAATTTTTGCATAGATGTCCATATATTTTTATTTGTGTTGCGTTATAATTCTCATTTGTTTCATGCATGTATATTTGGATTATTTGTACAGATATTTGTTATTTATCTAAAATTTCATAGTCTTTTAATGTATGATTTGGATTCGCATCAAATATTACGAGAGATCTATACAATGTATTGGTTTTTACGTCACGTAATAAAACTAATACACTAATTAAATTACTTATTATATGGAATACATTATTAAGACCTTTAAACTAATCCAAACTTTTAATTGAATGTGCTTTAATGTATATGTATTATTAGCAAGGATAAAATCGTACAAAAAACTTCCAACTCCTAAAGTAATAAGTAATAGTATTGTTTATATAAATTTAAAGTTATAATGATTTAATTAATTTTAGTCAAATATTTAAACCATAATTAAACCCTTGATATATATAATAGTAATAATGATTTAGTAATCGATCTTAATAACATAGGTTATCAAAGAGATACATACTAACTATTACATATTTTAAAGTAAAATTGAATTTAAAAATCCCAATATATATTTTTATTTTTAGTGAAGCTTCTCAACATTTAGGATGATTAAAGTCCAAAGTTTTATAAAATTAAATGATTAAATTACATGGCATATTTGTTTTAATATATGTGTAATTCATTCTAATCTTCATTTTTTCATATCAATTAAACTCTTAATATCTATCCATTTGCATTTGTTTTTAATCTTGCAAACAAAATTTCACACTAAGATGAATACAAATAGATATGATAATAATATACTATAGTAAAACCCAAGGCGAATCATTTAGTTGTGGTAAGAGTTTATGTGCCAACCACTGTTTTATTTGACACTATATAAAGTAACAAATGCTTAATGTTAAAATTCATGTTTGAAGACAGTAATAGTCAAACACTACATACAAAATACAGTCTATAAAATGACTTTTAATACCTATGTTTATAGTCAATGTACTCAGTATTCCCATACCAATAATATATGAAAAATTTTCATTGAACTTATAATTTAATATTTTAACTTATTATGTGTAAAACTATTTATTTAGTATATTGGTTTTATAATCATAATACCGAGATAGCAAGTTGTAAGTTAAATGACCTAATCTAAAAGACTTTTTTATTTTTTAAATTTTTTACAAGTATTTTTTTCAGACACCTTTCACATGCATTATTCTAAGTTTTTTAATGTCATTTAACAATTGTCTTTCATTACTATTATGACACCTTTTGTATGGTCTTAATGTAGTTGATTATGCACACAAATTTGTTTGGCGATACAATTTGATATGATATTTGTCAATCAAAAGTTTATATAGTGACCCTAACAAACATACATTTTTTATAATTACATAATATTTTAAATAAAAATCAATTAGCCCGGTGCATCGCACGGGCCGTCATGACTAGTCTATATATATATATATATATATATATATATATATATATATATATATATATATATATATATATATATATATATATATATATATATATATATATAAAAGTTGAGTCCTCCATGTAATAAATGTGATGATAAATCTCATGTAATGAATAAGAAAATTAATGAGTTAATTTAACTTTAAATTGTTAACAAGTAATATATAATTATATTTAGTTAGTTGTTTTTATAAATGTTGAGTCTATTATATATAAGTTGAGTTTCATGCAATAAATATTAGTATTATTTATTTGATTTAATTTTAATAAAAAAAGTTTATTAAATAACAATAGTAAGCATTTTGTTAATTATAGTTAAATATCTAAAAATAGTTAGTCCATCTAATTGTAATTAAATATATCTACAACATTTATCATATCTATACTATATATACTTATAGATTTACTTTTATATTTCATTTTTAACTTATCTTCTTTTATATTTAAAAAATTATGTCTCATTTAAATTTTTGTTTTTTTTTTGTTTAATGTCATTACCGTTTCATAACCTTTGGTTATCTATAATTTTTGTTATTTCATTATTTATCCATAGGTTACAAAGAAGATGAATGATCATCAAAAGTTTTAAATAGTATGGGTTGCAAATAATCCATTTGTCAACCTAAAACATTTTTCTCCTAGAATTTCACCGGTTAGTTTTCTTCTTGATTTATTTTTCAAATATCAAGTTTGTTTTCATCTCTAACACATGTATGTTTATTCTATTTTGTGAAATTGATTATCAAGTAATATATAATTATATTTAGTTAGTTGTTTTTATAAATGTTGAGCCTATTATATATAAGTTGAGTTTCATGCAATAAATATTAGTATTTTTTATTTGATTTAATTTTAATAAAAAAAGTTTATTTAATAACAATAGTAAGCATTTTGTTAATTATAGTTAAATATCTAAAAATAGTTAGTCCATCTAATTGTAATTAAATATATCTACAACATTTATCATATCTATACTATATATATTTATAGATTTACTTTTATATTTCATTTTTAACTTATCTTCTTTTATATTTAAAAAATTATGTCTCATTTAAATTTTTGTTTTTTTTTTGTTTAATGTCATTACCGTTTCATAACCCTTGGTTATCTATAATTTTTGTTATTTCATTATTTATCCATAGGTTACAAAGAAGATGAATGATCACCAAAAGTTTTAAATAGTATGGGTTGCAAATAATCCATTTGTCAACCTAAAACATTTTTCTCCTAGAATTTCACCGGTTAGTTTTCTTCTTGATTTATTTTTCAAATATCAAGTTTGTTTTTCATCTCTAACACATGTATGTTTATTCTATTTTGTGAAATTGATTATCAAGTAATATATAATTATATTTAGTTAGTTGTTTTTATAAATGTTGAGTCTATTATATATAAGTTGAGTTTCATGCAATAAATATGAGTATTATTTATTTGATTTAATTTTAATAAAAAAATTTATTATATAACAATAGTAAGCATTTTGTTAATTTCGTTAAATATCTAAAAATAGTTAGTCCATCTAATTTTAATTAAATATCTACAACATTTATCATATCTATGCTATATATATTTATATATTAACTTTTAAATTCCATTTTTAACTTATCTTCTTTTATATTTAAAAATTATGTCTCATTTAAATTTTTGCTTTTTTTTGTTTAATGTCATTACCGTTTCATAACCCTTGGTTATCTATAATTAATTGTTATTTCATTATTTATCCATAGGTTACAAAGAAGATGAATGATCATCAAAAGTTTTAAATAGTATGAGTTGCAAATAATCCATTTGTCAACCTAAAACATTTTTCTCCTAGAATTTCACCGGTTAGTTTTCTTCTTGATTTATTTTTCAAATATCAAGTTTGTTTTTCATCTCTAACACATGTATGTTTATTCTATTTTGTGAAATTGATTATCAAGTAATATATAATTATATTTAGTTAGTTGTTTTTATAAATGTTGAGTCTATTATATATAAGTTGAGTTTCATGCAATAAATATGAGTATTATTTATTTGATTTAATTTTAATAAAAAAATTTATTATATAACAATAGTAAGCATTTTGTTAATTTCGTTAAATATCTAAAAATAGTTAGTCCATCTAATTTTAATTAAATATCTACAACATTTATCATATCTATACTATATATATTTATATATTAACTTTTAAATTCCATTTTTAACTTATCTTCATTTATATTTAATAACATACAGTTTAATAAAAATTGTAATGTATTTTAATATAACCATCGTTACACAATTTGGTATTGTGAATACTAATATTAAATTTAATTTAATGAGAATATTTGTATCTATGTTTATACATTTTCTAGGTCTTTTATATTCCCTTAATATTAACAATGCACTATATATTTTACTTTAAGTTTTTATGTTTATTGAATTAGTAATTTAATATTTTTTTAATTGGTATATTTGATTTAGTGTAGTATTTCGTTTCTTATTTGGTTGTGATTTCATTATGGGATACAACACATTAATGCAATATTTTTGAATTTAAAAAAGTTCAAATAACAAAACTCATAATAATTATTTTATTTAAATATCATTAATCATTTCATAAATTAATTTGCTAATTATAAGGTTATAAAAAATTTATTCATTCTATTATATAAATAAAATTCTTAATCGTTAATAACGAACCATTAATCATATATATCATATGTGATTTTGATTAATGTATAGTGAATTAGTAAAAATCACGTCTAACAAAACCATCTAAAAGACATAGAAATAAATTTGGTACTTTTACAATTATCATTAGCATAATTTTAAAAATTATCAAAATACAAACAAATGCATATATGAAAGTGCATAATTTCTTTGAGCTCTTTTATAAATAAATAAACAATATAATATAGCTCTTTCTATAAAAATGTTGAGTCCATATGTATTAACTAATTGTAATAAATTTTTTGTATACTTGACTTCTTTGAATTCTAAATATAATGTAATAAACTATTATATTGAGTTTTTATAAATAACTAAATAATATATTATAATATAGTACTTTCAGTTTTTTTTAAAACAAATATTTAAAGCGTATTATTTTTGTCTTTTATAAATAAAAAATATAATATAGTAGTGTTAGTATATGGTGTGTAAAGATGACATTACTACTGCATCATGGCTGATTTCATAAAACACTTGAGGGTCACACCGATGAGCACAACTGAGCAGATGCAATTAAACTATTGAATAAATGATATTGGATTATTATTTATGACACAAAATGATCATTGAGATTAAATTAATGTGTGATTAATTATATCTCAAAGTACGGGGACTATAAGTGCAATATTAGATATTGTAGTGATTTAATTGTCATTAGATGATAATTAAATAATAATTATCTAGTCTTTTATTTATTATTAGATATTAAATAAAAGATGTATTTATTTGAATCGGTATTATCATCTCATTATTGGATAATTGGATGGATAATTATGAACAAATAAATAGAGATAATTATAAATAATTATCTATTCGTTTATATATTATTGGATAATATATAAAGATAAACATTATTTAATAGATATATAATTATAGAGATAATTATATAAGGTTTAAATAATAAAGATAATTATTAAGATATATATTATATTATATATATATATATATATATATATATATATATATATATATATATATATATATATAACATACGGCCTACACTTATATACACATATAGAGAATATATGAAACAAAAAGTGGGGTGTGTGGTTTTTGGAGGTGGACGGCGCACACACACCTTTCGAAGGTGTGTGTGTGTTCCAAACCTAGCCGTACCAAAACACACAATTACGTGTGTGTTTTTCCCGTTCTTCGTGTGTTTGATTGCATACCTGGCGCCGCTCAATCGTGTCATCACCGGTGGATACCGAGAGCGTCTCATTCGTGTATTCTTGTCATAGAATACAAAGGTACGGATTTTAATGCTTTCATATTTACTTATCTTATGTTTTACTTGATGATCCGTGTACGGAATTCGTGTTTTTTTTAAAAAGCTTCCGCTGTGCGTTAATATGATTAATGTTTTTGTTTTTACGAAAAACTATACGAATTCCCAACAGTGGTATCAGAGCCATCTCAAGTAACATAATGATAGTAATTATTCGAGTATTTATGTCCAACGATCTTAAAGTTTCGATTTTTAATAATTAAAATTGTTTAAACGGTCGAAATCAATAATTAAAATGTTTAAGGTGTTGATTTGGCTTGGAGAAAATCGACCAAAGGTTTTGGAAACCTTATGATGATTCTCGGCCAACCTTGGAGTTTTTCGAAACTCGGGATTTTGAAACCTTAGTTCGTTTTATTTAGTTGATGTTTGATTGTTTAAAAGTGTTTAATTGATTAAAGTTGAAAATTAAACGTTTCGGTTCACGAAATCAAACCTAGAGATTTCGCCCATGGGTTGAGACCCATGACCTCTCGGTTGTGATGTGGTAACCGAGGTGATGGATTATTTGTTTCCGTCATGTCGTTTAATTCACGGTTAAACTCGAACGATTAAATTAAATGCGTTAAAATCGAATTAATAAATCAAAATTGTTTGGTTATTAATATTTAAAATTTGTGACAAAATATATGTTTTGGTTTTATAAAATTAAAGTGGGAGACTTTATTAGTTTTATAAAATTCACAAATCGGTTTAAATATTATTTGATTCGATAGTCAAACGATTAATTGGAATATGGAAATCGAAATAATCAAGGTGAGTTGATTAATGGCTTCGATTAATTTCAGCCGTCAAATGGTTTGATACCCTACTTATTTTCGGTTCATATGGGTTATTGAACCCGAGTATGAGTCGGTTAACTAAGTTGGTTCGTTTCCGTTTTCCAGTAATTCGTCGTTTAAATTAAATCGGTTTTAATTAAAAATTAAGTTTTAATGTTGAAATTAAAATTAATGGTATTTTAATTTATAAACTAGATTTAATGTTTTTGAGATTTGATCTCGACATTAACGTTTTTGGTAGAATTCGTTTAAAACCATAAAGAAAAGTTTTTGGTGTTATTTAAAGATGATCAAATTTTGGTAAATTGTTTATTAAGAAAATTGACATTTTAAATAAAGTTTAGGTATTTATTTTTGAAAAGTGTTTCAATTAAATAATAGTTAATTGATAATTATTTAAAGGAAGTTTAAATTATTTATCAATATTATTTGAGAATAAAACTATATTTATTAAAGGTTGTTTAATAAAAAGTTTCTTAAAATAGTAAGTTTAAGTTTCAAAGGTGTTTGAATTGTAAATTGAATATTTTAAGAAAAGTGTAGTTTTGAATCCAAAGATAATGCAAAGATGGAATTGAATTTAAATTTTCGAGAAAAAGTTTCTATTTTTGGAAAATGTTCCTGAATTTCGAGTTTACGAACCGTGTTTAATTTAAGAACGATATTGGACATATTTACTTCAATTAATGGTGGATTAATTGGTTTTGGAATTATTTTCATGTCAAGATGAAAATGAATTCTGGATTATTTACAAGCTTTTCTGCTTTATTTATGTTTGTGACATAGCCGAGCCTTGAGACCCATTGTTTGTGATGGTTGTTTGTTTAATCTCAATATTTGCTATTTTATTATTGGTTATATTTTTGGGAAGGCCTGCGTGCCATTGGAATCCCAGGTTTTATGATGTAATCTGTAATAGGTTAGAAAAGAGGCAAATGTATTTAGATTAAAATTATGTAAAATAAATCTTGGCGAAGATGTCCATCAAGAAGGAGGTCATCCATCAAGGACGCTCGGAGACATCATCGAATGCTGAGGCTAGTGGGAGCTGAAAGAGTTCATCCTTCTTGGCTTGTGTGTTGATTTTGTCCCTTAGGTTTTGACCTAATTGGTTTGTCCGTATGGCTCTCGGAAACCAATTTAGTTTCGGCAAGGCTATGTCACCGTGTGGTTGTTTGTTTTATTTCTTGATGTTTTATTTATATCTGCGTGGTTGTGGTGACAAAGTAGATAAATAAAAGAAATCAAAACTACAATCATTTTTGATGAAAAATTAAAGTATTTAAAAGGAAGTTTAAATTGAAAACTTTAATTATTTTGTCAGGTGTTAGATATGACATTTTTATGAAATTAGTTTTTCAAATAAAGGAGATTTATTTTTAAAATGTCATATGATCAAAGAGTTGAAATTCTTAAAACTGGTACATTAACTGGATTGTTTACCAGAATAGGTGGTGTCTAGGACAGTCTTGCTCGGGCTGTGGAATTTCCTAAAGGTTTAGAACCGAAAGGATCCTGCCCGCTGACTAACCTGACTGGCCACTAGTTCTTGGTAAGAGACTGGTTATAAACCCAAATTAAAAATCTGACACAACACACCGTCCATATAGTGGCACTCACGGTGACCGGTCGTCGTAAGTAGGTTCAGCCTTCGTTGGGTGCTTACGCCGCAAACTTGGAGAGCTGTGAGGTAAGCACTGCGGATCCTAAGTGAGACTTGGGCCAGTGACTTGCAGTTATTATATGGTGTGTGTCAGTGGTGGTTCCTCAGTAAGACTGTTGCCCAAGGTGTGGATGAGATTAAACATGATCAATTTAAGAAATTGAAAATCTCATAAGATCTAAGAGTTGCAAAGGGGTTGTAATTGGTAATAAGTTGCCTGCCTGAGTAGCTTATTCATGTAGGTTCAGCCTCCGTTGGGTGCATGAATAAGTAAAATGGTTCTTAGGATTAATGAATCATTTTCTAAATTTTGGGTTATTGATTTATTAATGGATAATCAAATACTAATTTTTGAAAAATTGTTTAAGATAATTGAAAAAGACAGAGGTAGAAGCGGTTTAATAATAACAATGACAATAACAGTAAGAACAACAATGATAACGTCAATATCCTTTTCCTACTTGAAAATCCTCCCCAAAAGCACATGTTGCTACTTTGAGGTCCATTCGGGACATGGAGAACTCAAAAGTGGCAACTTCCTGAAACTGGGTGTAAAATCTGACAAATGTTCTGAGTACAAGGTGAAAGTCGTATATTCTGAAAAGGGCACCAGAACCTGCTCCTGCAGAGACTGCTACAGTTGAGGAGAGAAATCTCCACAATAAGCACTCTGAGGATTCGGTCAATGTTGCCTGTCTAATGCTAGCGACCATGACATCTGAGCTGCGGACTAGCCTTATGGACGTCTCAGCTTGACAGATGTATCGCCAGCTAAAGGATATGTTCCAGACTCAGGCTCGGACTGAGAAAATTATACGACAAGGGCTCTGAGCTCCTGCAGAATGGCAGAAGGAACAACTGTTAGATCCCATGCGCTGAAGATGAAAGGTTATCTGGATCATTTTAGCAGACTTGGGTTACCCGTGACACAGGAAATGACCACAAATCTAATTCTCAATTCCTTATTGAAGGAATTTTAGCAATTTGTAATTTGTTACAATATGCACGGAGAAGATGATCAGTGGGCTGCATCGGATGCTATAGACTGCTGAGGGAGTGATTGAGGAGAGAATATAGGGAAAGAGACGGAAAGGAAAGTAAGTTTCCAAGCCGGAGGTTAAAGCTAACAAGTAGCTAAAACCTAGAACCAGAGAAGTCAAATCCAAGGATGACAAATTCTTTGAGTGCTAGGAAACTGGGCACTGGGAAAGGGATTGTCTCAAGTACTTGGAAACGGTCAAGGTTGACCGCATTGAGACTTCGTGTATCTGAATCAGTCACTTCTATTGTTCTTGGATATGTGATACCCAATTGAACAAAGTTTCATGCATAATGTCTGCAATGATTAAAATGAAGTGAAAAGAGATGACAGATTCAGTGGGAGCATAGAGACATCTTAGAGAATACTCTGCTGGACACTATTTTCATGTCATCATTAGTTTATCATGGTGAAGTATACAATTGATTGAATTTCTTGCAAGTATTTTTGGGATAAATAAATTTGGAGTTAAAAATTTGTTGCTTGAAATTCCTATTGTTTAAGATTACTAAACCATTATTATAGACTATTGATTCAAGTGGAACTTGAATAGTAACTTGTCAATGGAGATTGGACAAGCTAGTAGTCATATTCAGATAAAAAGGGTTACCATGTTGTTGTGTAAATTGTTCAAGTGTTCAAATGCAGTTTCATTGAACTTGTTAATTCTTGAAATCTTGTTCAAGAGATTATATGAGTTGGATAGTCACCTGTGATTATATAGATGAAACTAATAAAATGCAGAATTAAATGTAAAGGAGTTACATGGAGGTTAATTCACTTCACTTGTCAGAAATAATTAGACTTGAGAAGTCAGGATTGTTTAGAAAAGAAGTAATCGCATTTTATAAAATTACATGTGAAATGTATACAACTTGTGTGGTGGTTAGTCAAGTAATAGCATTTGACTTGTTTAAACACTCGTCGGCAAACTTGACGAAACACTACAACAAAATGTTGCCGATAACCAGGTTCTGGTGGTTATGGATACATATCACAAATGTTGAACACAATGTTATTAAAGATATTTTGTTAAGATATAGATAAACCGCATACTGTCATATTCAAGACTAAACATCTAAACGTATCACTAGTAGCAATTAATCGGAATTGCTAGAGCTCCTAAATTTTAATCCTGGTGTCTTTATGAGTGATTTACCAGTTTCTCTAAAGATAATGGATATAAATTTGTATGGAGATTCAGATTGGATCTGAATAATATTACAAGAAGTTGTAATAAAGAACTAGTGTAATTTTTCAAAGATAAACGGTAATGGAAGTTAAGTCAGTTAACTAGAGAACACTCCCACTAAGATCATGTCTGAAATTAATTTTTCGATAGATCGTGTTACCGTTACATTTGATAAAGGAACAGTAGCATTAAATTGATGGAAGTCATGTTGTGTTTATTGAGATAAAGGAGATCGACATGATATCTTTAATGTCGTTCTATTTTGCATGTTTTAGAAATCCAAGAATAAATTTGAAGTTATTCTAAAACTATTCCATAGCTGCTTGTTGTCGTGGGAACCACAACGAGAATTAAAAGGCTACTGTGGTTTTTGGTTGATATTCATGGGTGATGAATATAGCAAATGTTGGACCAAATTCACAGGTATTTGTTGCGAACAAATATTGCATTGACCCACCAATTGAGACCACTTTGTGGATCATAGTCATGAGTCGTCTCAAAAAGGTAATCCTTAGTACCTGAGATGTCTACGTACTCTAGTGCGGGTGCTGCTGTACATTTGGCCTAACCTAACGTCATCCGTAACTGGGTGATCATAACGGTTCGAGGCTGGTTGCAGTGGGAGTCGTGCTGGAGGCCTAGATAGTCAATATGGGATTTGCACCTTCTTTTAACTAAGAAGAGATATTTCTGGGCCCCTCGGCGATTGATACTGACAGAAATGCATGGCCATGCTCGGACAGAACTGATGTGTTCTAATCTGTCTGTTTCAGTTCAGTATGAGATCAGGGAGTCGAGAAACATAATCGTGTTTGCTACGGTTGATCTAATCCATGCCTAGCTTTCACATTGAAATATCGCGATGCATGGGATATAACCTAAGTTTCTTTTTGGAAGGCTGTTTTAACAAGAATGCCCGAATGGGAGTCAGAGTTTTTATGACCTTGGTTGCCTAAAGTGTCTAGCCATGACCTCCTTTAGGCGCATGCTGCAGGAAAGTATGTCGTCTTACACAAGTGGGAGTATGTTAGTATATGGTGTGTAAAGATGACATTACTACTGCATCATCGCTGATTTCATAAAACACTTGAGGGTCACACCGATGAGCACAACTGAGCAGATGCAATTAAACTATTGAATAAATGATATTGGATATTATTTATGACACGAAATGATCATTGAGATTAAATTAATGTGTGATTAATTATATCTCAAAGTACGGGGACTATAAGTGCAATATTAGATATTGTAGTGATTTAATTGTCATTAGATGATAATTAAATAATAATTATCTAGTCTTTTATTTATTATTAGATATTAAATAAAAGATGTATTTATTTGAATCGGTATTATCATCTCATTATTGGATAATTGGATGGATAATTATGAACAAATAAATAGAGATAATTATAAATAATTATCTATTCGTTTATATATTATTGGATAATATATAAAGATAAACATTATTTAATAGATATATAATTATAGAGATAATTATATAAGGTTTAAATAATAAAGATAATTATTAAGATATATATTATATTATATATATATAAAACATACGGCCTACACTTATATACACATATAGAGAATATATGAAACAAAAAGTGGGGTGTGTGGTTTTTGGAGGTGGACGGCGCACACACACCTTTCGAAGGTGTGTGTGTTCCAAACCTAGCCGTACCAAAACACACAATTACGTGTGTGTTTTTCCCGTTCTTCGTGTGTTTGATTGCATACTTGGCGCCGCTCGATCGTGTCATCACCGGTGGATACCGAGAGCGTCTCATTCGTGTATTCTTGTCATAGAATACAAAGGTACGGATTTTAATGCTTTCATATTTACTTATCTTATGTTTTACTTGATGATCCGTGTACGGAATTCGTGTTTTTTTTAAAAAGCTTCCGCTGTGCGTTAATATGATTAATGTTTTTGTTTTTACGAAAAACTATACGAATTCCCAACAAATAGAGTTCTTGAAGTTATTTTATAAATAAATATTTAGAGTATATTATTTATGCATATGAAAATCATTTTGTTGGAATATAGCAGAAACCATGTCACTTCTAAATAGTGACTATTAGCATAAATAATTAAATACATATTTAAGAAAAATTTATATACTTAATTTCTTTGAGTTCTAGAGATAAATAAATCTTATATACCATAAAAGTTGAGTCCTAACCCTAATAAATGTTGATAATCAATTTTATTTTTGTATAATTTAATTCATTTGTTAGATAATATAAATTTCTAGATATATTAAATCTTGATAATCAAATTTATTTTTCTATAAATTAATTCATTTCATAAATTTTTGATCTTTTTATTTAATTTCACCACCGTTTCATGACTTTTGGTTATCTATAATTAATTGTTATTTCATTATTCATTCATAGGTTACAAAGAAAATGAATGGTCATCAAAAGTTTTAAATAGTATGGGTTAATTCATTTGCCAATCTAAAGCATTCTCATTTTTTCTCTAAGATTTTCACAGGTTAGTTTTCTTCTTGATTTATTCTTCTTTTATTTGTCATATATCAAGTTCGTTCTTCATCTCTAACACACGTATTATATTCTATTATGTGAAATCGATTATGAGAGTTTTTATTTTGTGATATTTCATATTTGATGATGGATATCATTGAAGTTACCATCCATGCAAAGAAGTTATTGACAAATAGACTTTCTATACAAATTTGTGTGTTCTTAATCCTACTTTGATAATTCTTTTTTTATTGTAATGATATATTTTTTTAAATTATTTTGACTTATATTTTATTAATAAATTATTTATGTTGATGTAGGTGATGGATATGCTCTATATTGACATGTCAAATATCCTTAAGGTTCATTGCTAAAAAATATATATGTCAACGTTATATTCACCAACTTATAGGTCATTGTCATCTATCCTTTCAACTATATAGTTTTAAACTTTAATAATTTCTAGAAAGAAATGTGTTAACAACAAAAATTTTGTTTCTCTATACCTGAACTCTTTTATGAATATTATCTTGATAGTTTTTTCAACAATAAAAGTTTTACAATATTTTTATTTTAATGATTTGTTTTTTATTTTAATCCATCTTTGAAGAATTTTCAATAAATATTGATCCAGAAACGTTATTAAACACCATACGATTTAATAAATATTATAATGTATTTTAATATAGCCATCGTTACACAATTTGATATTGTGAATACTAATATTAAAATTTAATTTAATGAGGATATTTGTAACTATGGGTTTATACATTTTCTAAGTCTTTTAAAATATATTAATATTAACAATACACTATATATGTTACTTGAAGTTTTTATGTTTATTGAATTAATAATTTAATATTTCTTTTAATTTGTATATTTCATTTAGTGTAGTATTACGTTTTGTTATTTGGTTGTAATTTCATTATGGTAAAAGGAAACAATTTGAAGTACCTAGAGTTGCTTTTTATATTGTAATTAGACAAAAAAAAACATATAATTAAATCATTGTTCAAAATATGAAATTTATAACTTTTTAAATACATTATTTTTTAAAAATTAACTATAAAAATTTTAGATTAAACTCTATATTTTAAATTACCAATTTGGTTCAAATTTTACAAAAATTGAGTTAATAAAATCATAGATATTAAATTTTCATTGACGTTTATGGTTATTTAAAAAGAACAATTAAAAAAATCAATAATACAAACTTGTGTATTTTACTTTTAGAAAAATATATTATATAAGTATGCATTGAAATCTTCAATTTTAAGTTTTAATGCAAAGTTATGATTATTTAATTGATGATAGTAAATATTATTAATTATAAATACTTAATTTGTAACATTTTAATTTCTTATTTGTCTTTTCATTAGTTCATCCCTCATTTATTTTCACTTAGTTCAATTCCTAATGATATCAATTACCTTATTTTTATTTAAATTTTTCGATAAATAATAGTAGTTATCATTTAGTTCTTACGTGATCTAATTTAAATTTTTTAATAAATAATAGAAGAAATCATTTTGTTAATTTTTATTTATTATCTAAATATGATGAGTCAATCTAATAAATGATCATGATGCTTTTTATATTTATATTTAAAATTTTAATAAACAAAATTTGTTTTATATTCTATTCTAACTTGAGTATTCGCATATTAAACAACCAAAGGATATATAACTTGATTATTTATAACTAAAGGAACATAGCTTTTTTGAGGTTTTAAGAATATATAAAAAGATTATGAATATTTTCCATTCTTCTCATTGTTAAGAGAACGTGTTGTATTTAATATTAGGCTTTAACTTTGTATTTATTCAAAAATCCTAACAATAACCTTAAACTTTTTGCGATGTTGTGACTTTGTAATATTTTTGATAAATAATATTTAAGTTATGGTTGTTTTTATTCCAATTGTCGAGACAAAAATATTTTTTAATCATCATTTTAGTAACAAGTGATTAAAATTCGTACCATAGTCATAAACAAATGTTTATTCAAAAACCTTGATAATCAAGTATTGCAATTTTTATTTTAATATATTGTTCCAAATAAAATAATAAATGTAGTTCGTATATTTTATGTATAAGAAAGATTACATGACTCTTTTGATTGTTACTTATTAAAAAATATTTATCTAATTATCATATGCTCGGAATGTCATATATGATTCAATTATTTAAATATAAAATCAGTCTTAAATTTATTTATTAGACAATTAATAATAAAAAATCATTTCATCAAAAGATAAATATGTTTTTATCTCTAAAAGTCAACCTTTAAAAGTTCATAGTAGTCTCACTATGTAGAAAAACTATATTTTTTCATATAAATATCAAAGTTTGATTAATTTAACCAATCTTTACTTTGTTAGAGATTTGAATTAAAATCTTTTTTTTTTCAATTTAATATATAATAATCATTAACATAAAAAATACAGGAAAAAGGTTTTAAGTTTAATCCTCTAATTTCTACTTAAAACAAATAATATATGTACTTTAAAATCTTTTAAAACGTAAAGTTAAGAAACTTAAATAAATTAAATATTAAAAGACGTAAACAAATGACTTTTATTTTTTTAAATTAAAAGTGTGTATTTTCAAGACTATAAAATTGCTATTTATATAAGTTATGACTAAGTATTATATGTTGTACAATCTAAGATCATATAGTGACCCAAAAATATAATTAAATCTTTAATAAGTACATAATATTCAAATCAAAAAATAAAATTACAGTCTGGTGCATCGCACGGGTTATTTTGACTAGTATACTATAAAAGTTGAGTCCCGACCCTAATAAATGTTGATATTCATTTTTGTTTTTGTATAACTTAATTCATTTGTTAGGTAATATAAATTTCTAGATATATTAAATTTTGATAATCAAATTTATTTTTCTATAAATTAATTCATTTCATAAATTATTGATCTTTTTATTTAATTTTACCACCGTTTCATGACTTTTGGTTATCCATAATTAATTGTTATTTCATTATTCATTCATAGGTTACAAAGAAAATGAATGATCATCAAAAGTTTTAAATAGTATGGATTAATTCATTTGCCAATCTAAAGCATTCTCATTTTCTCTCTAAGATTTTTACGGGTTAGTTTTCTTCTTGATTTATTCTTCTTTTATTTGTCATATATCAAGTTCGTTCTTCATCTCTAACACACGTATTATATTCTATTATGTGAAATCGATTATGAGAGTTTTTATTTTGTGATATTTTATATTTTGATGATGGATATCATTAAAGTTACCATCATGCAAAGAAGTTATTGCCAAATAGACTTTCTATACAAATTTGTGTGTTCTTAATCCTACTTTGATAATTCTTTTTTTATTGTAATGATATATTTATTTAAATTATTTTGACTTATATTTTATTAATAAATTATTTATGTTGATGTAGGTGATGGATATGTTCTATATTGACATGTCAAATATATATGTCAACGTTATATTCACCAACTTATAGGTCATTGTCATCTATCCTTTCAACTATATAGTTTTAAACTTTAATAGTTTTTAGAAAGAAATGTGCTAACAACAAAAATTTTGTTTCTCTATACCTGAACTCTTTTATGAATATCATCTTCATAGTTTTTTCAACAATAAAAGTTTTACAATATTTTATTTTAATGATTTGTTTTTTATTTTAATCCATCTTTGAAAAATTTTCAATAAATATTGATCCAGAAACGTTATTAAACATCATGCAATTTAATAAAATTATAATGTATTTTAATATAGCCATCGTTACACAATTTGATATTGTGAATACTAATATTAAAATTTAATTTAATAAGGATATTTGTAACTATGAGTTTATACATTTTCTAAGTCTTTTATATTATATTAATATTAACAATACACTATATATTTTACCTGAAGTTTTTATGTTTATTGAATTAATGATTTAATATTTCTTTTAATTCGTATATTTCATTTAGTGTAGTATTACGTTTTGTTATTTGGTTGTAATTTCATTATGGTAAAAAGAAACAATTTGAAGTACCTAGATTTACTTTTATATTGTAATTAGACAAAAAAAAAACATATAATTAAATCATTGTTCAAAATATGAAATTTATAACTTTTTAAATACATTATTTTAAAAAAATTAACTATAAAAATTTTAGATTAAACTCTATATTTGTCAGGATCTAAAACTGAATAACCAAGATTAACTGATTTGAAATTTATCAGAGTATAAATCAATAATCTTGCTTTGAATCAAAGTTTAATTAAGAAGTTTGCGGAATAACACTTAATTATTTTGACAAAAACTTTCAGAACCAATGAAGCCTAAAACATAAGAAGTAATCAAGACTGTTTGTATTGCTGAATTCAATGATTACAATCACTTCTAATCTGTTTGATTAGACGAAGAACACTGACTGTTCTTAGGGTTTTACAACCTTAGAGGCTTATGAAAACTTAATCAATAAAGCAATTACAGACTCAAAAATATGCAGAAAACTCCTATGAACTTCTATACAATAGAAAAACTATTCTGTCTATTTATATTGCTTTTTGGACTTGTTTCGTTGAAGGACTATGACTTCTCTGATAGTAGATATGCTGGAATCTTCGTGTAGATATCTTTCCTGAAAATCAGCACTTTCTGTTTATGAAACTGTTGAGCAGCTTGAATCTCTTGACAGCATGAACTGAGCAGCTTGAGTTGTTTTGCTCTGGCAGCTTGAACTTTTACACTGGCAGCTCGAGTTTCTTCAACTAGCAGCATGAACTTTGTATTTACATGAGAAATCTACTAACAGTCTGAGAAGTCTAACTAACAGCTTGAATGTACTTAAACTATTTCCCAACAATCTCCCCCTAACTTAAATTCTTTACACAAGACTTTAAGTTCTATACAAGAATTGGAAATGAATAAGTAAACTGTTATTTGCAAACCAAGGCTTTCAAAAACTTACAACTGTGCAAGTTTCTGATCTACAGCCTTCAAAAATTCTTTCTTCATCTCATCTCTATCACAAGATATTCTGACAGACTTCATCTGGAGTAATATATTCTTTGGAAGATCATAGAATTCAAGATTAAAGAACATACCAGATCCATCTGTGAATTTGATTTTGTAAGTCCTGGATTTGACAAAAATATTAACTTCCTTGATTTTCAATCCCTTCTTGTTGGCATCCTTTACATCTTTTCTAATAAATTCAGGATCAACAATGGACTTCAGATCTCTGATGACTTGTTTCACTTGTGGTAGAGAAGATCTAACTTGTGATACAGACCCAATGTTGTGCATTCTGATAAGCTCATCTCTGGTCATCTTCTGAACCATCTGCCAAAATGTATCATATTCTTCTTCAGGACCAGACTCTCTTCTTATCACAAACTTAATTCTCAAGTCACGGTCATCCAGTGACTTAGCAAACCAGTAGTTAATTTGAGGCTTTGTAAAATCATGTTGATCAATCAACTTCTCTATCTCCATGGCCTTTTGTAGTTGTTGCTCAAAGAGCACCCTTTTAACCGATAAAGGAATAGAAAGAGCAGCTTGATCAGTGGGAACAGGTGTACTGGCAGCAGCTTGAATATGACTTGTAGTAGGTTGAGTTGGTTCTTGTGATGATTGGACTTCTTGGGAGGTTTTTGCTTTCTTTCTTTTCTCCATTTCTTTATCATGTATTTCCTGCAGCCTTTCAGTAGTCATGGACTGAGCCATTTTCTTTGGAATACCTGCTGCAAAAGCAAAATTGATTAAGAATCTTCTGTGCTCAGCCTTGGTGTGCCCTGTTGGCATCTTTCTCTTCTTTTAACCTTGTTTGCCCACAAACCCCTTTAGGTAATCACCTAATGTCTCATCATCATCTATTGGGGGCTGGGCTTGCTGATCTAATTCTTTATCCTGTTCTTCTGCTAACCTTTTGGCAACGTCAGCATCAAAGGCAATCTGGGCTTCTTTGGAGGAGAATTTGTGCTTTGGAGATTCAATAAGAATGCCATTGCCTTTGTCTTTTGCAGCAGAAGATGTAGCTTGAACTGTACTGGATGGAGCTTGAACCCTTTCCTTTATAACAACTCCAGTTGCTTTTGAGGCAGCAGCTTGAGTTTCTAGGCTAACAGCTTGAGAAGCTGTTGGGACTGCTAGCCTAGAAACTGGGACTGTTGGTGCTACTTGGACTGTTGTTGTTGTTGGAGCTGCTTGGACTGATGTAGGAACCTCCTGATTCTCCCCCTTTTTGGAAGCATTGGTTTGGTCAGAAGGACCTACAACCTTTGCCCCTTGGGTTTGAATCATCTGCTCTAATTTCACAATTTTATTTCCACAGAGAGTGAAGCCTCTGTGAAGATAATCCAACCTCTTATTCTGAGCAGCCTCTGCCTGCTTGAGAGCAAAAATTTGAGCTCCCTGTGCAGCAATGATGGACATTTGATGGTCCAACATAGCTACAACAGGTTTGAGCCTGGGATCCGTTAAGAGCATTTGTTGCAGACTAGCCTCAAGATCAGAGAACACCTGAGGTTTTTGTGATCTATCACTGACATTAAGACCAGAAGTAGAAACCTCTGGGCCCCTCTGTTCTTGGTTCTGGGGTCTTCCAGCTTGTGTTGGCACACTGGCTGTTGCCATGGGTGTGGTCTTAGATATGTTGGCACTGTCCTGTGCCTCTTTTGCAGAGACATCAGTAGTGCCAGCCACAGAACCCATATGAACAATCTCTGAAGAGATGTTCACCTCCTGAGTGAGGATGGAAGTTTCCTCTAGTGGTTCCCTTTGGATATGCTGTGCAGGAGTATCCTCCTGCACAGGGATATATGGCTCTTGCTGCTGGGAGGAGGAGGAAGGAGCTCCTGGTCCCCTTTTTCTTTTGTATATATTTTGAGTGGGCGTGTTGGCTGTACAAAAGGATCAGAGGGAGTTTGTGTATCATGAGGAGTGGGTTGGGGTCCTGGGGGTGAAGCAGGAATGTTGGGCTGTGTCTGCTCAGGACCCTCTCCTCTGTTTCTTGGAATGATGTTCATCATTGCAGAGGGCAATGGAGCATCTATACTGACAAAATTGGCACTTGGCTTTAGAAGCCTTTTGATAGAAGATAGTGAGTGCCTATGGGAAATATGTATCCTCTTATGTAAATGTGGAGTTGTGCAGGTGTGTGCAATAATTTCTGCCAAAAACCTAGGATATATCAAAAATTTCCCATTCTTTAGGGAATGATGCCTTAACATTCCTTGAAAGATCATGTTTGAAAAATTGAACCGTTGGCCTGTTGAAAAGCACACTAAGGCAGTGGCAATGTTAGAAGAAAATTCTGACCAACCAGTTCTTTTGGGGCTCATACACTGCTGAATAATATGTACAAGAAATTTCCATTTATGAGAAAAATGGGCTTTTAAGAAAGTAAAAGAATCAGCAGGGCCCCTATAACCAATGTTTTGAAGACCAAAATGTAAAGCTTGAAGGGATAGGTCTGTTATACCTGAGGCATCTTGAAGATGCAAATGGTGCCGAATGGATTCCTCAGTGATGGTGATGGGAGTGCCATCAATTTTGGATAGAATGGTAGGCACTCCATTGATGGTTTTAACAGATGCATGGTTCCAAAACTGTTCTATATGGGAGATGTATATAGTGGGGTTTATGGTTAGGGCATAATGAATATGGGAGTGCCTGAGGAAATCCATCATGGTATGGAACGGTTGGAGTTCAGCATGTTTCAGAGTGTACGGGAGGCAGTTGTGTTCTTTTACGAACTCCATGGATGAACAAACGATGATTTTAGGGTTTGAAAGAAGAATGTGTGATTCGTTCAGAGAGAAAGCAAGAGGCCGTGGAAGAAGAATATGTAACTGGTAGTTACAACTGAACGAAACCGGGACCTTTAAAGGTTTCGAAAAGGTCGGGTCCCGCGCACACATTTAAAAAATTACCCAAATACCCTGCACACTTTGACAGATCAAGTGAAAATAACTAGCAGTCCGAGAAAGTGAACTAGCAGCATGAGAAAATACTCATGCTGTTAGTGTAAAATTGTGCAACTTTTCAATGGAACAGTGTCTCCCCCTTAAATTAGCATACTGAGTCGATAATAATGAAAACTAATTAATCCATGTTTACCATACCAATATTTGATATTAGGAAAGTGAACCTTCCCACATCAAAAGGTTTTGTAAATAGATCAGCTAGCTGATCATCTGTATGTATTTTGGTAACTTGGATTAACTTCTTTTCATTACAATCTCTGATGAAGTGAAATCTGATTTCTATATGCTTGGTTTTTGGGAATTTCACTGGGTTTTGCACAATGCTAATTGCACTTGAATTGTCAATATAAATAGGAGTGGATAAGAAATTCATACCATAGTCTCTTAGCTGATTTTGAATCCACATTACCTGGGAGCAGCAGCTTGCAGCTGCTACGTATTCTGCTTCAGTGGATGATGTGGAGACAGTTGTTTGCTTTTTGCATTGCCAAGAGACCAGTCTTGCTCCTAAGTATTGACATCCACCAGTTGTGGATTTTCTGTCAATGTTGCATCCACCATAGTCACTGTCAGAATAAGCAGTTAGTTCAAAAGGAGAGTCTTTAGGATACCATAGACCTAAATGTGGTTGGCCTTTAAGATATCTAAAGATTCTCTTAACAGCAACCAAGTGAGAATCCTTTGGAGAGCATTGAAACCTATCACACACACAGACAGCAAACATAATATCAGGTCTTGAAGATGTTAGATACATGAGAGATCCTATAAGGGATCTGTATAGATGAATATCCACATCTATGTCATCTTTGTCTGTATGGAGCTGCTTATGAGGATCCATTGGAGTGCTTGCCACCTTTGTGTCTTGATAGCCAAACTTTTCCAATATGTCTTTGACATACTTTGATTGACTTATGAATAGACCAGTAGGCTTCTGTTTAACCTGCAGCCCTAGAAAGAATGTGAGTTCTCCCATTGAACTCATTTGAAACTTTTTGTGCATTAGGGCCTCAAAATCTTTGCACAACCTATCATTAGTTGAGCCAAAGATGATGTCATCAACATAGATTTGGACAAGAAGAATCTCAGCTTTGATGGATTTAGTGAAAAGTGTTTTGTCCAGAGTGCCTCTCTTGAATCCATTCTGTAGAAGATATGATGACAGTGTGTCATACCATGCTCTGGGGGCTTGGTGAAGACCATAGAGAGCTTTGTCTAGCTTGTACACCCTGTCTGGATACTTGTAGTCTTCAAAACCAGGAGGTTGACACACATACACTTCCTCTTCAATTGTCCCATACAGGAAAGCAGACTTAACATCCATTTGATACACTTTAAATCCTTTGAAACTTGCATATGCTAGAAATAGTCTGATGGCTTCAATTCTTGCTACTGGAGCAAAGACATCATCATAATCTATTCCTTCTTCTTGAGTGTACCCTTGTGCTACTAGTCTTGCTTTGTTCTTGATGACTATCCCTCTCTCATCCTTCTTGTTTCTGAACACCCATCTTGTACCTATTGCTCTCTTACCTTTAGGAAGATCCACCAGAGTCCATACATTCTGAATTTTGAACTGTAAAAGCTCTTCTTGCATAGCTTCAATCTAGGATGAATCTTTTAATGCTTCTGATGCCTTTTTAGGTTCCAATTGAGACATGAAACAGGCATGTTCAAAAGCAGCTAGACTGAATTCAGGAACTGCTAGTTCAGCAGCAGCAGTCTCATTTTGAACCATTTTCCTTGTTTGAACAGGAGTGCTTGGATCACCCAGTATTTGATTGAGAGGGTGATACTTGTGAACTCTTAGTGTGGGATCTCTCTCTGTTTGAAAAGAAGTTCCAAGGTTGGTATCATCTCCATCAGAACCAGTGAATGGTTCAGCTTGACTTGAATCTGGGACTGTTTCCTGTTGTGTTGGAGCTGTTCTTTCAGAACTTTGGAGTGGCACTTCAGTGTCTGGATTTGTATCATTCAGGACCCCTGGAGGATCACAAGACAGAAGTGGTAGAGTGGTGAAATCATCCCAACTTGTTGAATCTGCAGCAGTCTGAGACTTTGTGCCAACAGCATGAGAAATTGTATTGGCAGCATGAGAATTCGTGTTAGCAGCTTCAACCCTGTATGCATCAGCTTCTGCAGTATACTCAACAAAGCTCAGAGAATTTGTTAGTGAATCTAAATCAAACAACCAATCAGGACCAGTGCCTTTGATATTAGCAGTATTTTCATTAAATTCAACATTGGCACTTTCTTCAATTGTTTTAGACACACTGTTGTATACTCTATAGGCTTTGCTTTGAGTTGAGTATCCTACAAAGAATCCTTCTTCAGCCTTACTCTCAAACTTCCCTAAGTGAGTCTTAGTGGAAGAATAGTACATGGGCATCCAAAAGGCTTGAAGAAAGCTATTAGGGGTCTTCTGTTATGGAATAACTCATAGGGAGTTTTTCCTTGAGATTGGACAACTTGAACCCTATTTAGAACATAACAGGCTGTATTAACAGCTTCTGCCCAGAAAGTCATTGGCAGATTTGAATCAGCTAGCATTGTTCTAGCAGCCTCAATTAATGTTCTATTCTTTCTTTCTGCTACACCATTTTGCTGTGGTGTTCTTGGTGCACTATATTGTCTAGCAATGCCTTTGGACTCACAAAAACTGTTTAGAATTTGATTTTTAAATTCAGTTCCATTGTCTGATCTTATCACCTTAACTTTGGAATTGGATTGGTTTTCTATCTTAAGGATAAAAGACTTAACTAGCTCAGCAGTTTCATCTTTGGACCTAAGAAAGTAAACCCAAGTAAATCTGGTGAAATCATCAACAATGACTAAACAGTATGCCCTTTTATTCAAACTCAAAACAGATGTTGGACCAAATAGATCCATATGTAACAACTGAAGAACAGATGAGATTGAATTTACTTCTTTGGCCTTATGAGAAGTTTTGTGTTGCTTACCTTTAAGACATGCTACACAATGATCATCACAAATGAACTCCTTTTGTGGTAATCCTCTTACCAGATTCTTTTTAACTAAATCATTCATGGACTTGAAGTTCATGTGACACATCCTTCTATGCCAAAGAGCAGACTCATTTGATGATGCTTTGGATATTAAACAGCTTAAAGTATTTGATTTAGTCAAGAGATCTGTGTCCAGGCAGTAAACATTGTCCTTTCTTGGTGTTCTTAGTAAAACAAGTTTTTCAGGAACTTTGAAATCCTTTGAAAGAACAATGCACTCAGAATCTGTGAACAGAACAATGTTTTGTTTGTCACAGATTTGAGAGACACTCAATAAATTGTACTTAAGCTGTTCAACATACAGAACATCATGGAATGTCATGTTGCCTGCATTAACAGTACCTTTACCTGTAACCTTACCTCCTTTTGAGTTGCCTCCAAATGCAACAAAACCTCCATCAAAACCTTTGAAATTTGACAAGCATTCAGAATTGCCTGTCATGTGCCTAGAGCATCCACTGTCCAGATGCCATCTTGTTCTATGAGGAGACCTGTGGTTGCCCTGCACAAATAACAGCTTAGTCAGTAGTGGAGTAAACCCAAACCAAATTGGTTTTGGGTTGGCCTTGTACATTGACATAACTAAATACTGTTTTTGACTTCTTATATTTAGTGAGATCTACTGATGGAGTTGGAGAGTATTTGGTGATAATATGAGGTATCCAACTATTTTGATCATCTTTTCTTCTGACAGTCTCAAATGATTCACTAGCAGCTTCAGTTTGATGCCCAACAGCTTGAGCTGTGTTTGTAGTGCTAACAGTTTCAGTTTTTGCACTAACAACATCAGATTTTGACTTAGCAGTCTGATCTTTTGCATTAGCAGTTTGAGCAACAGATTTGTCCTTGACACACCATATTTGTTTAAAACTTGATTTAGGCTTTGCCAAAACTTGTTTTTGATGTGTGGACTGTTTTTTATTAACTTTTGAGAATCTGTGATCAACTGTTTTCTTTGGAGCTGCTGTGGAAGGTTTCACTTTTGAGTGCTTTGCCTGATTAGGATTTGATTTTGTGTGATGCACAGTCTGTTTTGCAACAGCTGGTTTGTAAAAACAATCCTTGGCTAAGTGATTCTTCCTTCCACAGTGAAAGCATCTTTTGACAGTTTGAATTGGAACACCAGAATTTTCTGTCAATTTCTGGTTCTTGTTTCTCTGGTTTCCTCTTACCTGCTGTTGTTTAGGAAACTTTTGAACACCATGCTTTTGGCATGTGCAGATAGAAACAGTTTTACCTCTTTTAGTTCCTTTTGATGAAGATGCAGTGTTACAGTTAGAATGTACAGGATCTTGTGGAGTAGCATTGCATACACTATCTTCTCTTTTCCTTTCTTACTGGGAGCTTGGACTTCTATGGGTGCACTCTTTGTGTCACAGTCTCTATTTTGACTCTTATCTTCTTTTAATTCAGGACTGTTATCAAGAATAGGATCTACAATAGTCATAGACTCATCTAGTGGTTCATTGACAAGTCTATCAGCAACCTCACTCATTGGATGAATGTACTTGTTATTATATGGAGGTGGAGTAGCTCTGTATCCTATTCCTTCTTTGGGATTGATCTGAGATTTCACTCTATCTTTGAATTGAACTTCCATTAGGTGTTCTAGCTTTTGATTTGCTAACTTGAAGTTTCTTAGATCTATGTTCACAGATTCTAGTTTCTTATTAGCCTCTAACACCTTCTGTTCAGTCTCTTCTACCTTTTTATTCAGAGATTCTATTTTCTTATTGAGTTCCTTTTTCTCCCATTCATGATAGGTTCTATCATACTGTAAGGTCTACGACTGCAAGATCTATCTAGACGCGGATCCGTGAACGAGTGCGGAATCCTCGTTGACGGTTAGACGGACAACTCTCAACCAACGGAACACGGAGACTATTAGACGCTGAACGAACGACACACGAACGATCCTACGTACTAATTCTCTCCGAAACGGCACTCACCTAGCTGATAAACTCGAGATCGCCTCTTTCTTAATTCCTCACGAATTCTGCAAAAAGTCCTCTAATTATTCGAGTCTATCCCTAATTATAGACCCTGATTCGAGTCTGTTGTGGGCCATCCTCGAATCTGGCCCAAGGCCCATTCGAGTCTGTCCATATTGACAGTCTCGAATCTAGCCCTCTTTCGAATCTATGGTTACATTCGAATCTATCACAGATTCGAATGTCAACCCATATATAATTCGAATCTCGCCTTTTACATAAACAACTAAGTGTTGAACCTTACGTTATTACTTATGATTGAATTTATCTTTGTACTTTATGTTTGAACTTCTTGTAATACGTTACATCAAGTTCAAACATACAAACACTAATAAATATCAACCATATATAAACATATATAACACACACTTGCTAAAATCACAATGTAGGATCACTTAGACTGCTATCGTCACACAGGATGTACCAACAGACTCCCCCTTGACGATAGCTTCTAATAATTCACACATTTGATTTAAGAACTTGGTTTATTTATTGATTCAAAACACTACCAGCATACAGACCTTTCTCGACGCATACCTTGACCACATTTTCATACTTACTAGCCTCAGTATCCATATGTGCGTCACTGGAAATCTTACCATTATACAAAATCTGCAGATCTTCTTTAGATAGGTTTACCAGGTGAAGCGGGTCATAGACTCTAAGAATAACATTTTCTTCTAAGTCTTCCATAACCGCTTCTCCAGTTTCCGTGTCAGCATACCACCACTTTAGATTCTTCAGAATATTTTGTGGCATTGGCTTGAGAGGAACCCTCCTACGACATCTAGCCGGCTTGTAGTGAATCCTCATCCAAGGTCGTCCAGTTAGAGGATCAATACGTGACGGATCCTCTACTCTTCTCCCGACCCTTGGATTCAAACGTTCGAACTTCCTTGATCTCCCTTCCTTTCTTATGATTCTTTCGATTACGCTCGCGTAGGGATCATTGCCAATGTTTATAAGATCTTTCCAAGCTAGCGCAGTGATTTCAATTTTTGGCAGGGAGTTGAACGCTTTTAAAGTTCGCCTCATGTACTGAAGCCCGTCTTTTCTCTTTATTATAAATAGCTGCAGATCTCTGTCAAAGAACCAGCTTAGAATTCGCTCAGACAGCTTCCCAGTACCTGGCACTCTCATTGTCTTTTTAATTGCTGCTTCCTTCTCTTCAGCCCTGAACCATAGCTTTCGTTTTTCTTCATTTGTTAGCTCTCTTGCAGGTTCCTCTGTCGATGGCTGAGGATTCAATGCAACATTAACTATATCTGCATCGACAATTTTATTTCCATCAATCATATAAGTATCAGTGATAGGATTCTGCTGCACAACTATCTCGTCAGCTTCATCATCCTCATCAGCAAGTACTTCATCATCCGACCGCCAGTCCACTATCTCCCCTGGCACAAACTCCCCTTCTTCCAGCTCTTCATCTTCATTATCAAAACCTACATCCAGTGGATCATCATCGAGATCCATGAGTGCTTCAATCATCTCACTGATCTCAAAGTCTGTAGGCTGTTTAGATGAACTGGCCTCACCTCTTTCTCCTTCGCCTTGACTAGGCTCCCCCTCAACTTGTGTACCTTGAGCTGCAGGAAAATCTACAGACTCAAACTCTTTATTTGCACCGGGATCATCGCCTTCATTGTCATCTCTTCTCTGCACTTCCTGATCTCGGCACGATGTCTCCCCCTGAGCCTGAAGATTGTTCAGTAACTGTGGTCTCATGAGGGAGTCGCATACGATTCTCTAACTCGGACTTGGATTGGTTTCTACGGTCTTCTTCAATTCAGCTTTGCTTTATCTAGTATTTGCGCATTACTGTGCCTGACTTTTCACATAAAAATATTGTCTGTGTTAAGGCTCAGAGATTTGGACATGTTGAAATCCACTCGAGCTTTGATTGCAATAAACCACAGCGATGAGAGTGATTTTCAGGCATAAGCGGGGGTGCAGTTGAGGTGGATGTGATATGGACTGAATGGGAGAAGGGAGAATGGTGGTTGGAATATATGGTTCATCTGAGATGTGTGGTGGGGTGGACATGGTGGTTTGAGGTTCTTGATGTTTGGGGAATTTCTGGTTAGGATCAGGAGCTGAAGGATTATCCTTGCATGAACCGGTGACGATGGGCCGCGTTGCCTGGCACAATATCTCACTAGTGAGGACTTACTGCTATCTTCAAATCAGACTCTTACAATTCCCAATGTTCACGCGCCAGATCCTCGAACCACCCTCTTATAAATCAATATCTCGAACCATAAGTTCCAAGTTGAATATAGAGAACTGCAGCTGACCGGAACTATACGCGGATCTGAGTCGGATTCCGAGGATGTTAATACCGCGCATCTGCCCTTCTGAGCCGGATTCCTCGACATCGCTAAATATACATCATCTGATATCCTACTGGGGATCTAAGGCAGCGCATCGCACTAATGCTAATTGCTGCAACAATCTTCAATTGGGCATGTGGACCAGATGCCCATTATATTCTTCCAAGGTTTAGGGCAGATCTCTCAGAACTTCAGGAATGGCACTTGAAGGCCCTGCTTCCCTGATCTTAGGGGCCTAGTTCGCCATGTAGAAGGTCCGAGAGAAAATAGCCTGGATTTGACCGCGGCTAGGTCCTATATGTCGGCGGCTTGGATACACGTGGCCGAGCATCGGAGCTGTTGATTAGCTGGTGATATTAGTTAGCAGTTGTTATTTGTATGATGGAAACTCAAACACCCCTGCCCAGTTTGGCAACTTCCGGGCTGGAAATCCCGAGCCACATGCCCGAACAATGGAATCGAGCAACAGGAACAGCCAATCTATCCTCGGTGTGAGTGAACAATCAGCGAAAATCGCGTTTGTCCATAGTGTTGCACTCAGAGATCAGTTGACGGCGGCAGTCTGGCAGAAATGCCTTATCATGCATCATAATGAACCTTGGTATAACATACAATCTTCCCGTTACTGGAGCAGTATCATTTGATGAACGAACTCACGAGTAGATACATCTGGTCAAATTTGAACTTCCGATTATATACCAAATGCAATAACTCCAGATTGGATCGTTGATATTTATTTTTATAACACATTATTTTTGTTTTTTTTTTTTTTCTATGTAATCAAAGCTCAGCTTTCTTTGGCGCAAACAGAGCCATGAATACGTGCAAACCAGGAAATCTCGCATTGGCCCAATCATGATCGCACTCTTCATGTATGAAGACTTATGTCACATCTAAACTGTAGCCGCCCATTTCCTCAAAAAGCAGTCTGCCTAATAATTTAGATGAAAGTCAATAGGCCCATACATTACATTGTTCTTGAGAACCCACTGTAGCACTTCGACAACATATCTGCTAGAGAAACTAGAGGCTGCGCAGCGATTCTGGTTCTGATTACTGTCGGGCGTGACAGTACAGTCACGACTGTAAATGAATCAGTAAAAGCCAACATAGGTCGTACATACATATTAAATTATCAA
>JAANYP010002988.1:0-17510 GCA_020465985.1 Centrapalus pauciflorus | reverse complement strand
ATAATTAATATTAAGTAATTGTATTAGTGTATGATTAGTGTCACTAATCATAATTTAATTATGTACTTAGTTGAATTAATCCCTCATATCGTAAATCGATCGGATTAATTGATTTTTCGATTCATCGCACTGATGAATTTGATTCTAATTGAGTTGAATTTTCTAATAAACCTTGTTAATCACTTGATTAATTTCTAATGACCACTGATTAGACTATAATTGACTATTAAATGTGGATTAGGGTTTTGTTGCTAACCTGGTTCAGTGCCGGATGTTACAGTCTCCCCCTGTTAAGGGAATTTCGTCCCAAAATTAGCTCGTGTTCTCCACTGCTTGAATATCTGAGAACAGGTGAGGGTATTTTTCCCAGAACTGATCCTCGCGTTCCCACGTAAACTCAGGACCTCGCTTAGAGTTCCATCTGACTTTTATTATCGGGATCCGGCTGTGCTTTAGTTTCTTGACTTCGCGGTCCATTATTTCTACAGGTTGCTCAATGAAGTTCAACTTATCGTCTAACTCCAGCTCGTCCATGGGCATAACGAGTGATTCATCAGCCAGACACTTCTTAAGATTGGACACGTGGAAGGTATTATGAACGTTATTAAGCTCTGGGGGCAGGTCGAGTCGGTAAGCTACCGGGCCAATTCTTTTGGTGATCTTGAATGGTCCGATATAACGAGGATTGAGTTTTCCTCGTTTCCCAAAACGGATTACGCCCTTCCAAGGCAAGACTTTTAACATTACTTGATCTCCCTCTTGGAACTCCAAATCCTTCCGTCGAATGTCTGCATAACTTTTCTGCCGATCCCGCGCGATTTTTAACCGGTTACGAATCTGGGCTATCTTTTCTGTAGTCTCCTAGATGATTTCCGGTCCAGTAATCTGACTATCTCCTACTTCAGCCCAACAAAGAGGTGATCGACACTTTCGACCGTAGAGTGCCTCGAATGGGGCGGTCTTAATGCTTGAGTGATAGCTGTTGTTATAGGAAAACTCGACTAATGGCAGGTGTCTGTCCCAACTTTTGCCAAAATCGATGACACATGCCCTTAACATGTCTTCCAGCGTCTGAATCGTCCTTTCACTCTGACCATCCGTTTGTGGGTGATAGGCTGTGCTCATATATAGGCGTGTACCCAGTGCTTCTTGCAATGACTGCCAAAATCTTGATGTGAACCGGCTGTCTCTGTCTGATATAATTGATACTGGCACTCCATGCCTTGAGACGACTTCTTTAAGATAGATTCGTGTTAACTTATCCATCTTATCAGTCTCCTTAATGGGCAGGAAATGTGCGGTTTTGGTAAGCCGATCCACAATCACCCAAATAGTTTCATAACCTCCAGACGTCTTTGGCAACTTGGTGATGAAATCCATGGTGATGTTTTCCCACTTCCACTGGGGTATTTCTGGTTGAACTAGCAATCCTGATGGTTTTTGGTGCTCAGCTTTAACCTTCAAACATGTTAAGCACTTGCTAACGTAGGTAGCAATGTCAGCCTTCATATTTGGCCACCAGTACATTCCTTTCAAGTCGTGATACATTTTATCTGCCCCTGGATGAATAGCATATCTTGTCTTATGCCCTTCATCCATGACCAGCTTTCTTACTCCTCCGAATTTTGGTAACCAAATTCTGCCCATGAAGTGTCGACATCCATCCAGCTTGATTTCGAACTGCTTATCCATCCCTCTCAAGGCTTCATCCAGTATATTACCCTCCTTGACTGCTTCTTCTTGTGCCTCGCGGACTTGAGAGTTTAGGTTTGACTGTATAGTCATGACCAAAGCTCGGACTCTCAAGGGTTTAACCCGTTCCTTTCGGCTCAGGGCATCAGCTACGACATTCGCCTTCCCCGGATGATAACGAATTTCGCAGTCATAGTCACTAAGTAGTTCAACCCAACGACGTTGCCTCATGTTTAACTCTTTCTGGTTCAGAATATGCTGAAGGCTCTTATGGTCTGTGAATACTGTGCATTTAGTTCCATACAGGTAGTGCCTCCATATTTTGAGAGCAAACACCACTGCTCCAAGCTCCAAGTCATGAGTCGTATAATTCACCTCGTGAATTTTGAGCTGCCGTGATGCGTAAGCAATGACTCTATCCCTTTGCATGAGCACACAACCTAATCCATTGTGTGAGGCATCACAGTAGACCACAAAATTTTCAGTCCCTTCAGGTAAGGACAGAATTGGTGCACTACACAACCTTTGCTTTAACTGCTGAAACGCCTTTTCTTGCTCTTCACCCCAGATATACTTCACATCCTTTCGAGTCAATTCCGTTAAGGAACCCGCTATCTTTGAGAAGTTTTCGATAAATCGCCTATAATAACCGGCAAGTCCTAGAAATTGGCGGATTTCCGTGGGGGTTCTAGGAGTCGCCCAGTTCTTTATGGCCTCGATTTTTGATGGATCAACTTGGATTCCCTGGCTGTTGATCACATGTCCAAGGAATTTAACTTCTCGCAACCAAAATTCACATTTTGAAAACTTCGCGTATAACTGTTCCTTTTCTAGCAACTCCAAGATCAACTTGAGATGCTGTTCATGTTCTTCCTTATTTTTGGAATAGATGAGAATATCGTCTATGAACACTATCACAAATTTGTCCAGATACGGTTTACACACACGATTCATGAGGTCCATGAATACGGCTGGTGCGTTAGTCAAACCGAATGGCATTACCTGGAATTCGTAATGTCCATAACGAGTTCTGAATGCTGTCTTGGGTATGTCTTCTTCCCGAACCTTTACTTGATGATAACCGGATCGCAGATCAATCTTAGAGTAGAAACTAGATCCTTGCAGTTGGTCAAACAGGTCATCAATTCTGGGGAGAGGGTAGCGGTTCTTTACCGTTAACTTGTTTAGCTCTCGGTAGTCTATGCACATTCTGAAGGATCCGTCTTTCTTTTTCACGAACAAGACCGGAGCTCCCCAAGGTGAGGAACTTGGTCGAATGAATCCTTTATCCATCAACTCTTGTAATTGATTGGATAGCTCTTGCATCTCAGAAGGGGCGAGTCTATATGGGGCTCTTGCGATCGGTGCAGCTCCCGGCACCAAATCGATTTGGAACTCTACTTGTCTAGTTGGCGGAAGTCCAGGCAAATCTTCCGGGAAGACCTTCGGATAGTCACAAACCACTGGAATATCCTCAAGTCGCTTCTCCTCTGCCTCTTTTTCTACAATTTGCACCAGTACTGCATGACAACCTCTCCTAAGGCACTTTAATGTTCTTAGGCCGGATATGACATTCAACTGTCGATTCTTTCTTTCTCCTTGGACTGTTAGGAACTTCTTCTTGTGGAGTGGTATCCGTACCACTTTCTTACCACACAAAATCTCGGCATGATTGTGTGACAACCAATCCATACCAACTACTACGTCGAAACTTCCGAGTTCTATAGGCATCAAGTCTATTTTAAAGGGATGATCTGCCAGCTTCAGTGTGCATTCCTTAATGATACTACTTGCCTCTATTATTTTACCGTCAGCCAGTTCTATAGTATAAGAGTTGTCTAAGGGAAAAGGAGCGGCATTCAATTGCTTACTAAACTTATCAGATATAAAGCTCCTATCAGCCCCAGTATCAAAGAGTACGTAAGCATAAATGTCGTTTAATAAAAACGTACCTGATACCACGTGGGGATCTTGACGAGCGTCACCTGCTCCCACCACAAAAGCTCTCCCCTGAGCTCCTCCACCATTCCTCAGTTTCGGGCACACACTCTTGAAGTGCCCAGTAACTCCACATACAAAGCAGCCTTTTTGATTGTTACCACTGGTTCCCGGGGCTCCTGTCTTACAGTCCTTGGCCATATGCCCCAAACGTTTGCATTTCTCACAGTGGGTTGGACAGGGACCCTGGTTGTGATGGAAGGTGCATTTAGTGCAGAAAGGCTTGGTACCGGTATAACCTCTTCTTGGCTCAGTTCCAGCTGCGTAAGCCTTAATGGTCTCGGGCTTTTTGGATTGTGAACCCGCATTCTTCCCCGTCTTGTCTTCCCACTTTCTTTTGTTCTCCCCGGCCTTGGCTTCATTCCTCCGGGCTACTTGGTCCATAAGATTATTGGCCATCCTGATGGCATCCTGCAGGGTGGATGGGTTTGAGGCAGTCACGTTACCTTGAATTTGAGGAGCGAGTCCCCAAATGTAACGTTCAATCTTTTTGTACTCCGGGGTCACCATTTGAGGGCACAGAATGCTTAGCTCATGAAATCGGTTGGTGTACCCCGTCACATCTGTTCCCTTCATCGACAGGTTCCAGAACTCCGATTCCATTTTCTGGAGTTCGTTCCTCGGACAATACTCGTCCGTCATCATTTGTTTTAACGCGGACCATGTGAGTTGGTAGGCTTCATCGATACTTACAGACTGGACATAGGAATTCCACCACGTGAGGGCGCTATCTTGTAGGGTGTGAGTAGCAAACTTCACCTTATCTCCCTCAGCACATCCGCTGACGCGAAAGACAGATTCTAACTTCTCAAACCATCGTATCAAGCCAACGGCTCCTTCAGTTCCGTTGAAATACCGGGGTTTGCAACTTAAAAATCCTTTAATTCCACAACCTTTTGCGTGGATTTCCGTTCCTCCCGTGGTGCGGCTAGCACCACCATCTCCATTTGCTGAGCTATTCCTATTTGCCTCATATGTGGCTATAGCGGCAGCCACTCTTTGTGCGACTAGCTCTTCAATGTCAGCAGCGTTCATTGTTCGTTTCGGCGGCATTATCTTAAAATTTTAAAGAAAAAGCATAGTGTAAGAAATTGAATCTTAAAGAGGTAAATTCTTCTTAAAGCACAATACTATAATCATCAAACACAATTTCATAAATAACTTGCAATTGTCATTAATCATTCGAAGTTTTCTTACATTAGGGGCGGGTTATTACCCGAAAATTTTGTCCTATACTATTACATGATATTTTCCTACCATTACAAAGATAGATAGATGTGCACTAAGTGTGGGAGTGATCGGGGGTCTCTCCCTTTTCCATTGCGTTGAGGCGCTGAGTCAGCTCCTCGGTCCGGGCTTGGCTCTCGGCTAGTTGCTGCCGGAGCTCATTCAGTCCGTCCTACTGTATAGCAAGGGCGTGCTGGTTGGCCCAATATATGTTGGAGTTTTGCAACTCCTCCCGCTCTAAACGAGCGGTCATCTCCCCGATATCCAGGTTAAGTGACCGGATCTGGTGGTCATGCCTGGTAGACCTTGCGATCAAAAGTGGTATGGTCTGATCGGCGGGCTCTTGAGTGAGCGATGAGACAGGTGCGGAGGATGGTCCTCCGATCTCGAAGTTTGGAGGAACTCCCTCCATCTGCCTCCATTCGCGGAGGGTCTCCGTTATCCAAGTCCATCTTCGGGCGTCTACCCGTCGGTGTGGTGTCGGGGGATTGGGTTGGGGAGTCGGAACAGGAATAGACTCCCTTCTTGGTATGTTTACCCGTTTCCGGGGTGTGTACAACATCTTTGGGCCGTTAGGATAAGGCCTATACGGCTTATAGGATGGTTCGGCCGGGTGATACGGGACGCGAGCAGGGGCCATCGGTGGTGAAGGATCCTCTTCCTCCATCGGTTCTTCCTCCATGGGTTCTTCCTCGGATTCCTCCATCGGGTCCTCCTCAGAAAATACTTCCGGATTGCATGGGCTAGTAGGGGTATACTCCTCTTCTGAGTCGGACAAGATGATTATCTCTTGGTGAGACATGTTTTCTGCTATCAAGGCCCATGCATAGTCTTTCAGTTAGTTACAAGTTACAAAATATTTCTAAAATCAGTAAATCTTATGTGCAGTTATAGTCTAGGGTACTAATGCAACCTAGTTCACTATAACTATGTCTCTGATACCAATCTGTCACACCCTGCTACCCCGGTTGGCAGCGAGGCGTGACGAGTGCGGAAGCGTGACCATAATCATAATGAACGACCACTATATGGACGTTTTCAAAAATACATCGATATAACCTTAAAAGGTAGAAACGTTTTACATAACCCGTAAATAATAAAGAGTAGTTCGCAAGGTACAGAGATTTGAATACATAATTAAATTATCCAAAATAATGCAAATAAATCTCCGACGGTTTGAAAAAGAATGCGACTCCTTAAGTGCGGAAGCCTGAAAGTGGTTACTTCTGAAGGCATACTTGCCTTATTTACCTGAAAATACATGCTAAAATACGTCAACAAAAATTGTTGGTGAGCTCATAGGTTTACGCGAAAAGACCAGTTGTATGGACATTATCAGATGAGTTGAATTTATAAAATCATAAATTCCGTGTATGTATTACATAAACCATCATGCAACCGAAGCTTAATTAGAATGAGTTTGCCCTGTGCAGTACTCCCATACGTAATACCGTGTGTTGAATATATATGCACTCGCTGTTAGCCGAACCGAGCTAACACGAATGGGGGACATGACTCCCAATAGATCTATCCACAATATACTCGCGCTTACAAATAAATGCAATTAACGGTTCATGATATAAGGGCTGATGGAATCCGAACATGTAATACATATAAGAAATAAACAGTTTTGATGTCCATATGAAAAACAGTGCATGTATTTCCACCCCAATAGATAGTGAAAATAGGGGCTATGAAGACTCACCGAACTTGTGATGGAGAAATATGCGCAAAATGCAAGTTTGCGTAGTTTGATGGGTGATGAAACCGGAGATGGTTAACCGAGTCCTAAATGATAATAAGGACTTAATGTTACTAATATATGATAATATGTATATTTATAGATTTTTATGTCTTAAATCACCCAACATTACAAGTTTAAAAATAAGATTTGCTTAAAACGTCAAGTTTATATATATATAATTTTCCAGCTTTTTCGGAGGTTTTTTCGGCCTACTTTGAGGCTGTCTTTGACCAAGCTCCAAAATGTTTTAGACTTTGGTTTTCTAGGACATTAAACTACTATATACAAAGGATTTTTAGAATCAAGAACGGCCATTTTTCGAGTTGTTTAGGTTGGTGAAAAATCTCGTTAAAAACGCTATGTTGGCCATTTTTGAGCTGTCAAACTTTCGGTTTCTCAAATAATTTCTGGAGGTCTTAAACTTCAAAATAAATTATGCAAAATTGCAGATCTATAGTTAAGACATAGATCTAACTTTTGAGACAAGAATCAACTCATTTCGTTGAGTTATGAATTAGTTATGATTTTTCAAAGTCGATACAAATATTCTGCCGAAATTCCGTAGTTTATAAACTTGAAACAACTTATGATTCTTGTTGTTTATTCAAAGACTACTTGTATAAAAGTCATAATAGTTATAAAAACACATATATATATCACATGTTTTCATAATATTAACACTTTTATAATGTGTTCATATATTCATAAACACATTTAAAGAAACAACTTAAAAATAAAACTAGAAACTTATAAACTTGAGTTTTTATGAAACTTGTTGTTGTTGGTTATTATATATATTATGCAAGACTTATATAAACATAAATATATGATGAAATAAGTTAGTATTTACTTACTTTGATGTATTTGGAGTATGAAATTGAGAAGAAGTTGGAACTCTTGCAAGATTTGAACCAAGAACACTTGAAGTTCACCAAGAACACTTGAATTTCACCAAGAACACTTGAATGAAAATGTTTGTAGTGTGTGTGTGTGGGATCCGGTTTTGAGAGGAGAGAAAGAGATATTTTTGTGTGAAAATAATAAAAATGAAGCCCTCTATTTATAGGCAAAGTCTTGGTCTTTCAAATGGAGGTGGAGTGTAAGATGATGTTGAAATGAAAGGAGAATGGGGTGTGAAAGATTTGATTATGAAAGGTTATGGAGTTGGGAAATAAAAAATTGAAATCAAATCTTGGGTAGTACTACCCTATGACCAGATTTTTATGGATTATTTTCATGTATTTATATATATTTTTTTGTATAAAAGTATTTAGAATGTATTCTTGTATTTCCCTTTTCTTGTAAATTCAAAAATACTTTTGAATGCATTGTTTTAATGAATTGTTTTAGTCTTGCATAATTAATGTTAAGTAATTGTATTAGTGTATGATTAGTGTCACTAATCATAATTTAATTATGTACTTAGTTGAATTAATCCCTCATATCGTAAATCGATTGGATTAATTGATTTTCCGATTCATCGCACTGATGAATTTGATTCTAATTGAGTTGAATTTTCTAATAAACCTTGTTAATCACTTGATTAATTTCTAATGACCACTGATTAGACTATAATTGACTATTAAATGTGGATTAGGGTATTGTTGCTAACCTGGTTCAGTGCCGGATGTTACATAAGTCTCCCTCCTAGGAATTGACAACCTCCAGTTGTTGATTTGCGCGTCAAGCTGCATCCTCCGTAGTCAGAATCCGTGAACGCCTCCAACTCTAGATCTCCCTCCGCGTGATACCAAAGTCCCAGCTTCGGTTTCGACTTGAGGTATCGTAGAATCCGCTTCACAGCTTTCATGTGCATCTCCTTCGGATTAACTTGAAACCTAGCACAAATACACACAGCAAACATGATGTCAGGTCTTGAAGCAGTTAAATACATAAGTGATCCAATCATGGCCTGATATAACGTCGGATCTACATCGGTATCACTTTCAGTACCCGGTCCGAGATTGTGATTCACTTGAATCGACGTGCTGAAATGGGCAGTCAGTTTCGTCCCTTCCATCCCGAAGCGTTCTAATATTTCATAGACATACTTCGTCTGATGGATAATCATTCCATCCTTCTTCTGGTCAACTTTCAATCCCAAAAAGAAATTTAACTCTCCCATTGCACTCATCTCGAATTTCGACTTCATAACCTTCTCAAAATCTTTGCACATTTGTTCGTCTGATGATCCAAAGATGATATCATCGACGTACACTTGTACCAAGATGAAGTGTTCTCCCTTTCTCTTAACGAACATCGTACTATCTATCCTACCCCTTTCAAACCCGTTCTCTAACAAATGGTTGGATAAAGTCTCGTACCACGCCCTTGGTGCTTGATGCAATCCATATAGAGCCTTATCTAAACGATATACTCTATCTGGATATTTTGGATCTGTAAATCCGGGCGGCTGTTCTACATACACCAGTTCCTTCACTTTCCCATAGAGGAAAGCACTCTTAACATCTAGTTGGTATACCTTAAAGCCCTTGAAGGAAGCAAAAGCCAGAAACAACCTAATGGCTTCCAGCCTTGCTACTGGCGGAAACACCTCATTGTAATCGATTCCCTCCTCTTGGTTGAAACCCTTTACAACTAACCTAGCCTTGTTGCGAGTGACTATACCCCGATCGTCTCTTTTGCACTTAAAAACCCATTAGGTTCCTATGGCAATTTCCCCTCAAGGTAATGGAACTAACTCCCACACTTCTAGTTTCCTAAACTGAGAGAGTTCTTCCTGCATCGCTTTAACCCAGGAGTTATCCTTTAGTGCCATTTGCACATTCTTCGGCTCTACTTGTGAGATGAAACAAGAATAGAGGCAGATATTTAAACTACTACTAGTCCTCACACCCTCATTAGGATTTCCTATGATGCTTTCTATAAGATCGTTCTTGTTGATCCTAGAGGTCTCTATCTCGTCAACTCTCAGATTATCTCCTAAGTTAGATCCTATTTCACCTAATGGGGAAACATCCTCAGATTCCACATTTTCCTACTCGTGGACAGTTTCCTCAGAGTTGGAATTTGTTGTCTGAGTTTGATTCTCAGTTGAAGGTGCTTCTGGATCAGTGACTTCTGGAGATCCATCTTCAGTCGAAGTAGGCTCGGATGTGGATTGAAATGTAGTCCTCGGAAAGGTATGACCTTCGTCATTCAGATTCAACGTCGCCATGTCCTTTTCGATTGTACCTGCATTTTCATCCAAAGGAATGTTAAATGACTCAAACAATTTATCATAGTTAAATATCCATTCCGGACCTGTTTGGGGTTCATGTGTATAACTTGTGACTTCAATGTTATACACAATCTCTACTGTACCATTAGTTTTGTTAAAAACCCGTTTGTTTGGTGAGTTCGGCACATAACCTAGGAAGTATCCTTCGTCAGCCTTTTCACCAAACATAGGTTGATGTTTTGTTCGCAATAAAGTACATGGTACCCCAAACGGTTCGAAGCCAGTTAAATTAGGTGGCCGTTTATTCAAAATTTCGTAACAGGTTTTGTTCAAAGATTTGACAGTTAGGACCCGGTTTAAAATATGACATGCGGTATTCACTGCCTCCCCCCAAAACATGGTAGGAAGCTTTGAATCCGAAAGCATAGTCCTAGCTGCCTCAATCAATGTCCTGTTCTTTCTTTCGGCCACCCCATTTTGTTGAGGCTCATACGGTGCATTAAATTGATGCACTATGCCCTTTGATAGGCAATATACACCAATGACAGTGTTTTTAAATTCTGTTCCATTATCACTACGTAGCCTTTTAACCCGTGTTCCATAGGAATTCTCCACTTGGTCTAAGAACCCGATGAGCTTGGAAGTCGTCTCGTCCTTTGTACCTAAAAAGAAAACCCAAAAAAATCGTGAGTAATCGTCAGTGATAACTAAACAACACCAACTACCACCTATACTCCTTTTGTTGATTGGTCCGAAGAGGTCCATATGCAGCAAATCGAATGTGGTAGTGATGGAGTTCTGAGTCTTGGACTTCTGTGCCTTCTTATGTTGTTTGCCCTTCTTGCATGGTAGACACTTGTGCTCGAACTGAAAACTCTTCATAGGCACACCTTGCACCAACCCATTTTTCGTTATGTAGTTCATTTTTCTTAGGTGCAAATGTGCCATGCGCCTGTGCCACAAAACTAATTCAGTCTCCGAAGCTTTGGATTACAAACAGATTGGCCCCATCTAAGTTTCCGGCTTGTTCATATCGAGCGTGTACAAGTCATTCTTCCTTGGTGCCCGCATCAATATCCATTCTTCAGGAATCTTGAACCCCGGTTTTAGCACTAACGCTTCAGTGTCAGTAAACAGCACTGAATTCTTCTTGTCAGAGATTTGAGATACACTAATGAGATTGTGAACCAGTTTATCAACGTGATAAACTTGATCCAACTTGATCGTTCCATTAGTGACCACTCCAGTACCCGTGATGTTTCCTCCTTTATTTCCCGCGAATGATACAAATCCCCGATTCCCACCCTTGAAGTCTGTAAGGAGACTTCTTTCTCCCGTCATGTGCCTGGAGCATCCACTGTCGACGAACCATTTGTTGTTTGGACCTGTGGTGATCTCCTGCACATGAAAGAAAATAGGTTAGTTATCACGGGGAACCCAAGCCATAACTGACTTGGTTATACCATTCTCGTCCACATACTTAAACTCTTTCAAATACCCATCTCGCCTTTCAGGTGACTTGGGTCGTTGAACAGAAGTTTGTTGTGGTGCCGAGTGATGTAAATTCACTCTTTGCCTTTGAGTAGGCATTTGTTGTGGAGCTCTTGAATAATTCCGATTATATTGCATTTCAGATTGTGATCCCTGAGCTCTAACCGGTGTGTGATGTCTAACAAGAGTGTGTGACCTAACCGGAGTGTATGCTGTGCTAGGTGTTGTGCTCCTATATTGTTGTTGAGGTCCAGACCTAGATTGATTAATGACTCAATTCGGTGAATTAGTCCTAACCACTTCTTTCGGTCCAACTTTTACAAGTATTTGTTTCACAACTTGTTTTTGTGCAGCCTGCACAGTTTTCTCGGTACTCTGAGAACTACTAGTTCTCGCCACACTTATTGAAGGCTTAACTTGTGTTGGCTTCCCTGTCTTAGGTGTAACGTCAATTTTCCTAAGTGGACAGTTAGAAGCAACATGCCCCTTTTCATGACATCTAAAGCAGGACATCTTGTCAATGGACTTCTTGTGTGTGCCCTTAGACTTAAGTGTCTCACTAGTGTCTTGGTCTTTTTGAACATCTATTGTGACTGGTTCATCGTCCTGATCATTAAAATCAATTTTATGTTTTCTTGCAGGTGTTTCACTGGAGGAAGACACAAATTTGACTTTCTTAACCTTAACGTTTGTATCAGTCACCTAAGGTGTATTTTCTTTTACAGTCTCAGAAACAGGTGCAGGTATTTCCTCTAAGTCTACTGATTTCTCAGTTTTGTCCTGAGGTTGAGGCACATAGTTGGCATTAAAAGGTGGAGGAATCTCATGAAATCCTAGACCTACAGGCTTTTTAGATTGGCGTTGAGCATCTAAAACTTTCCCTAGGTTCAGACTTGAGTTCCTAAACTTTTCTAGCTTACTATTGGCCTCTGCTACCTTCACCTTAGTTTCAGCTAGCTCTACTTCTTTGGTCTTAAGATCTTTGGTCAAGGCTTCTACATGCTCATACATCAGTTCTAATCTAACACACTACTCACTCAGCTTGTCTTTTTGAACTATGACATCCTGTGCATCAGCTTTAAGCTTATCCCTAAGATCTTGCTTAATATCATTCAGGCTAGCATTATCAGATTTTAAAGACTCATTTTGAGCAGATATGTTTTTATGTGATTCCAAGACTAGATTTAACCTGTCGTTAGAAGTAACACATAACACACATAATTCATGGAAAAGAGAGTAATTCAGACTTACCTTTGTGTGATCTGATTCGACGTTGGCCATTTTGAGCGGCAAACTCGAGAAGCGTCTGATCATTCGACTTCTCCACCCACATCGGACTGCTGTCCCTTGTGTTCTGATCTTCCCCTTCACATCCACTCTCAGTGACTTTAGCCATAAAGACTCTAGCGTTAGATTCCGGATGTGAGCTCCAGTCGTAAGTACCATCCAGCTGCCTGTCTGATGTGACATTTGATAACAGACCAGCTATGTTGGCTTGACTGGATGACGAACTCGGAAGATATCTTTGTTGAGACTGGTTCTGAAACTGTCCATGAGACTGATTCTCCCTCTGGTAATTATCTACCTTTGGTCTCTGACACTCTCTGGCGAAGTGTCCCAAACCTTGTCAATTGTAGCATTTGACCTTGGACTTATCAAAGCCAATCCTCTTATTATTCATATTCAAATTCCTCCCAGTCCGTTTGATGAATCTTTTAACCCGTTGGGTTACCATGGCCAGTTGCCATTTGAGATCCATTTCCTCACGATCATCAGGGTCTACCTGATCATAATCTTCATCCCAGAGTGCAGGATCGTTTATTTTCCCTTGAACGCAGTTCGCATATGCGGCCACAAATGAAGCCAATAGATTCAAATGTTCTTCGGCCGATTTAGCGCTCATGGGCATCTTAGAGTAGCCCTGAGATGTTGATGCCTGTGTTGCCTGAGGTTGCTGTTCTTCCGATCTACCCAACCCTAAGAACGCTCTATTCAGTGCGTCGTCAGTCTCTGCTGCTGACGACGTTTCTCCGGTGCAGAACGCTGTGGCAGTCTTCATATCAGCTGCCGCTGAAGGTTTTGATTTTCCAAAATACATGGCTGGATTTTGGACTTGTTCATAATCGGTTTCGGCCTTCAGTAGCTCAAAATGATAAGCCCGCAACGTTCCCACTACATCCTCCAACGATTGAGTATAATACTTATCCTCATCAAGCTTAATCATAGCCACGTACATTGCCCATTTGGCTGGTAAGGCATCAAGAAGCTTATTGTTCTTTTCAGTATCGTTATACTCAATGCCATGACTCTCAAGCTCTGTCAGCAGATGATAAAAGCAGGTGATGGTGTCGTCCAGCTTTTCATCCTTCAAAGCCTTGAAAATCGCAAACTGCTGTTTCAACAACTCCATAAGCTTTCTCCGAACCCTCGGATTACCCTCACACCTCTTTTCCAGCGTCTCCCAAAGCTCCTTAGATGTCTTTTGATTGCGGAATGTGTGTAGTATGTCCTGAGGTAATGCCATTCGAATAATCGAGAAAGCTCTGTTCTCGGCCTCATATAGTTTCTTATCATCCTCCTTCATCATTTGATATGATAAGACTCTTTGACGGCCTTCCACTTCTGTTGTAGGTGGGATGTATCCTTCGTCGATACATATCCACATTCGCATGTCGTTGAAACGCACAAAATCGGCAAACCGATCTTTCCACCAATAATAGTTTTCAAGTTTCATCAGCTTAGGCGGAGTATTAGCCTTCCTGACCTCATGATCCATTTCCAGAAACCTTTGTAAATTTGTCATTGTTTCAAAAGTAATTGATTTTTATCTTAATAAATTTAATTCAAAATTAATTTAAGTTAATTCTTTCGAATTTAGGTAAATTCGAATATAATTAAACTTAAGCCTATTTGGGATTAAATTCGATTAAGTTCTGAAATTTCAATCAATTTCGAAATAGGTGACAGATTCGAAAGTCTCCAAACTCGAAGGTCAAGACAAACTCGAATACCCAGCAAATTCGAATCACCCTGTTCGACTATAGTCCAAACTTGAAGCAAACTCGAATCAATTAAACTCGAATTCTCTCTTAAGCAAACTCGAAAGGAGCGGATTTTGGTTAGACTCGAGACTAAGAAAAACCCTAATTACTCCTAACAGATTCGAGCGCCGCAAACTCGAAAAACGGCTAATACTTCGATTTCTTAACGTTTTGCAGATTAAATAAATATTTTTACAACGAAAAATATTGATTTCGATCAAAAACATGAAAAACACGAAGTATTTCCCGTATCCCAATTTGATAAGCTCGATAAACACGAAAAACACGAAAACTTGAGAGATTAACCGTCCAAAAGCATCAAGAAACCTAGGATGTATCTATATGAACACGAAGAATACTAAGAAAACCCCTTAGTCTCTGATACCACTTGAAAGGTCTACACACTACGGATCTATCTAGACGCGAGACCGTCAACGAGTGCGGAATCCTCGTTAACGGGTTGACGGAAACAACTCTCACACGGAACACGGAGACTATCAACAAGCTGTACGGAAGAACACGAACGCACCTACTAGAAGATTCTCTCCGAAAGAACACTCAATTAGCTGATAAACTTGAGATCGCCTATTTGCTTAATCCCTCACGAATTCTGCAAAAGTCTCCTAATGATTCGAGTTAATCCCTAATTATAGAGGCTCATTCGAGTTTGTCATGGGCCAAACTCGAATCAGGCCCAAGGCCCATTCGAGTTTGTCCTCTTGACACTCTCGAAAATACCTTATGATGTACATTCGAATCTGCCTAAGGAACACATTCGAATCTGTCATAGATTCGAATCCCAGTCCTTAGTGAAGTCGAATTTACTCTTTCACATATTTAACTTAGTATTGAAACTTATGTTTTCAACTTATGCTTGAATTTATCTTTGAACTTTATGTTTGAACTTCTTGTAATACGTTACATCAAGTCCAAACATACAATCAATAACTATCAAACATATTTAAACATATATATCAAATACTCGTTAATTCCCAATACTTTGAATATTACTTAAACCAAAATGCTAGATCACTTAGACTGCTATCGTCACACAGGGTGTACCAACACGTTTACTCTTGGTTTCAGCACTTAGCTTTTAGGCTTGATCTTTCAATCCTTGGAAGTTTCCTTTTATACTCACTCAAAGGATCTAAGTGAAGCTTCTTCATTGGACGAAAGGAAAAAGGTAGTCTTGTTGAAAAGACAACATAAACTTTTCTGCACATTCTGAAAAGCAGACTTGTCTTCATGTTGGCAGAACTTTTTTCTTTTCACTTTGTCTACTGTTGCATAAGCTTTAACTAAATAAGGAATGTCAACTTTACATCTTTCCTCCTTTGCTAAGGCCTATTTTGATATAAGAAAAGGTCTGTCACCCTTTTTCAAATATCCTTTTGTCTTCATGTGACAGAACAGCTTGGGCAGGCTGAGCAATTCTGTTTTCCACTTTGTCTTCGACTTTGTAAACTGATCTTCTAGCCAAAGACAATACATGAAGACTTGGAAACATCTTCCATCAAGTGTTTTAAGCTGTTCACAAAGAACAGAACACTTGTAAACTGCCCAAGCTGCTCACCAGTGTAGTGCAGCGTAGACAGTTTATGTCCAACCTGTTCAGCAGATAGAACAGTTTGGACAAACTGCCTTTGTTGCAACACATGCAACAGGATAAACAGCTTTGGGCTGATATTGCAATTCATTTTCAGGTTTCAATAAGGCATATTACAGGCCTTAAATTCAACCTTCAAATGCATCAATCAGGTTTGATTGAAAATCTCCCCCTCAGATGCAGAACAGGTTTGACTGAGGCCTTTTTGTGCCTAACACATCCATAAATATTTCATGAGAACCACCCACCATATCTGAAAAGATAGCCATCATACAACGCTGGAATGTGGCTGGTGTATTACATAGCCCAAACGGCATCCTTCGGTAGACAAAAGTGCCATAAGGACAAGTAAATGTAGTTTTCTCTTGATCCTCAGGATGGATAGTGATTTGATTATAACCAGAAATATCTATCGAGGAAACAGTAAAACTCTTCACCCAGTTACAGGGTTGATCTATAAATGGTAGCGGAAAATGATCTTTTGAAGTAGCAGCATTGAGTTTTCTGTAATCTATACAAACTCTTCATCCAGTTACAGGGTGAGTAGTTATCTTCTCTCCTTCTTCAGTATTAATTACTGTAATTCTTGATTTCTTGGGTACAGTTTAGGTTGGATTACCCACTTACTATCAGATATAGGATATATAATTCCAACGTCCAACCATTTTAATACTTCCTTTTTAACTAGCTCTCTCAAATTAGGATTCAATCTCCTCTGTGCGTCCCGAGCTGGTTTAGCTTCTGGATCAGTAATGATTCGATGCATACACATAGTATGACTGGTTCCTTTTAAATCAGTTATCGTCCACCCTACTGCCTCTTTATATTTGACTAATACATGCAGTAGAGCTTTTTCTTGCTCTTCAGTCACATCCGATGAAATTATGACAGGCAAAGTGTCATTCTGACCTAGAAAACCATATTTTAAATGAGATGGCAGCTCCTTCAATTCTAGAATAGGTGGTTGCTCTATTGAAGGTTTGGCTGACTGATGTAAATCAGTAGGTAATTTTTCAATCCTATGGGTCCACGGTGGTTGTTTTGACTCTAATGTGGATTACATGACTACCTATAGCTTATCACACTCAGTAGGATTAAACTTGGCTAACTCATTCTCAATGAAAAATAACTCAGTAGTATCTTTGGTGTTGATTGACGAACTATGCTGCTGCGCAAGTTCGTCCACCATGTCTATACGATAACATTTTGAATCAATAGCAGAGACACTTAAATCATTAAATACATTCAGTCTTAATTTCCTATTACCAAAGGCAATATCCACTGCTCCTGTCCTACAATTAATTTGTGCATTAATCGTGGCTAAGAAAGGTCTGCCTAGGATAATAGCCGGTTGATTATCTCCTATTGAACTTTCGGTGTCCAATACTAGGAAGTCATCTGGATTGTAAAAATCTTCAACTTTTACTATGACATCTGATAAAATACCTCTTGGGCACTTGGTTGACCGATCTGCCAGCTATAAGATAATATCAGTGGTCTGTAACTGACCTAGATCATGTTTATCAA